>CM042664.1:18962471-19422471 GCA_023638005.1 Forsythia suspensa | reverse complement strand
ATGCTCTTTGGGTTATCCAATGCACCAGCCACATCTCAAAGTTTGATGAATGAGGTCTTCAAGGAACAACTGAGGAAATATGTCCTAGTTTTTTTATGACATACTGGTGTATAGCAAGGACATGACAAGCCATAGTGAACATTTGAGAACTGTACTGTATCTGTTGAAGCTTTATGCCAAGTTGAGCAAATGTGCTTTTGGCCAGATCAAAGTTGAGTATTTGGGTCATGTGATAAATCAACAAGGGGTGGCAGCAGATCCTAAGAAGATAGAGGCTATGCTGAGTTGGCCTCCTCCAATCAAAATCAAGCAGTTAAAGAGATTTCTTGGCTTGATTGGCTATTATAGAAAGTTTGTGAAGGGTTATGGAACTCTAGCTAGACCTTTGACTGATTTGCTGAAGAAGGACAGTTTTCTTTAGTCTGAGGCAACAGGGACAACCTTTAATAATCTGAAGGTGTCCATGAGTTCCACTCCTATGCTTGCCTTGCCAGAATTTACTCAGTCTTTTGTCATAGAGACTAATGCAATTTATGAAGGGTTGGGAGCTGTATTAATGCAAAACAAAAGGCCCATGGCTTACATCAGTAGGGCTTTCGGACAAAGAAGTCTAGGCGTGTCCATTTATGAAAAGGAGTTACTTGCACTTGTGAGTGTTGTGGTCAAGTGGAGGCGCTACCTAGAGGGACACCATATCATAATAAAAAACAGACCACCAATCACTGAAGTTTTTACTAGAGCAGAGAGTCACTATACCATTACAGCAGAAGTGGCTTACTAAATTAATGGGGCTGGATTATGAAATTCAATACAAAAATGGGAATGAGAATATTGTTGCTGATGCTCTTTCTAGGAGAAGAGAATGAAAATGCAGTGCTGTATCACTACTTGTTCCAGCCTGGGTTCAAGAAGTGATGGATAGTTATATAGATGATACTACTGCTAAGGAGAAGATTCAAGCCCTTACTATTGATCCCACAGCTGATCCCTTGTATCAGTATCACAATGGTTCACAGAATAATATAGAACATCCATTCTTCATAGGAGAGAGGTCGTTCAGGGATTCAAGCAAGTATATTTAGGGCTAAATAGCAGTTCTTTTGGCCAGGCGTGACACAACATATTAGGAAGGAAGTCCTACAGCGTGATGTGTGTCAGAGATGCAAGGGAGAAAATGTTCCTTATCCAGGACTCCTCCAACCCCTCCCTGAACCTCAGCATTCTTAGAGCCATATATCTATGGATTTTATAGAGGGGTTGCCTAAATCTGAAGGCAAGGATATGATTTTGGTAGTGGTTGATAGGTTCACTAAGTATGGGCACTTCATTTCCTTAGCTCATCCATTTTCAGCAGTGAAAGTAGCTCAATTATTCTTCGATAACATTAGTAGACTACATGGATGTCCTCAATATATTGTATCTGATAGGGATAAGGTCTTCACCAGCACATTTTGGCAGGAGCTGATCAAATTATTGGAGACTAAACTACACATGAGCACATCATATCATCCCAAACTGATGGCCAAACTAAAAGACTCAACAAATGCTTGGAGATGTATCTCAGGTGCATGACACATACCAAACCCAAGGCATGGACAAAGTGGATCTCCTTGGCAGAATGGTAGTACAATACTACTTACCACTCAACCATTTAGAGGACACCTTTTGAGGCTCCATGTGGGATTCCTCTTCTACAATTAGCTATGGGACCCTAACAGCAAACTAATATTGCTGCTGTGAATGATTTACTACAAGAGAGGTATAAAACGGATCAACAGCTGAAGGAGAAATTGGCACAAGCTAGGGCTAAAATGAAACATTATGCTGACAAGAATAGGACATAAAGAAAGTTTCAGGTTGGAGATTGGGTTTATTTAAAGCTTCATCCATATCAACAGCAGTCTGTCATTAAAAGGGATAATCAGAAACTTAGCCCTAAGTACTATAGACCTTACAGAGTTGAAGAAAGAATTGGGGAAGTTTCTTACAGACTAGGCTAACCAGCATTCTCTAAAATTCATCCAACCTTTCATGTTTCCTTGTTAAAGAAGAAGATTGGGGATAAGGCAGTGAAGGTTGCAGATTTACCTGTGGATACAAATGCAAAAGTTTTGGATAAGCTGCCATTGAAAATTATCCAAGCTGGAATGTTCAACAAATGAGGTGAAGCTGGTGTTAAATGGTTGATTCAGTGGGAAGGCCAATCTGAAGATGATGCGACTTGGGAGGATTCAACATATATAAAGAAGCACTACTCTATATTTAAACCTTGGGGACAAGGTTTAGATAAGCAGGGGGGTTGTCATGAAAAATGACTAGCTGTGCCAGCTGCAGAAGAGGGTTCATAGTGGAAGCTAGCTTAGGAAGATGATCTGCAGTGGAAAGGGAAGAAGAAAAGAAGCAACCGAGGGAAACTAACTAACTAAAATTCAAACAGTGGAACTACGCCGTTTTATTTTCTTAAGTTTTTTTAACGTTTTATAAATTGTAATAAGGAAAACACGTTTTATCTCATTTACTGCTATATGTAAGAGCTGGAAGAGATAAAATGGATTGATTTGTTTTAACAGAATTCTCAGTGAATATTCCTTCATTTTATATCTCCATATCCATTTTCTTCACATTCTTCAATTTCTTTCTTTTTTCAATTTTACCCATTCTGTAATCAAGCTTAGTTATCTTAAATTGAGCTCAAGTTTTATACAAATTAATACAGTTGGTTGATTTTGAGTGAAATTCACCATTTCTGGAACTTCATTCATTACAAAATCCTTCGCAGTCGATCGGACACTTCGCAATTGCCAAATCTTCGTCGAACTTTGTCGTTGTCGTCGACATCTAGGTTAACGGATTGTGGGCTGATTTCAGATTGGTGCATGATTTTGATAAAGATGAGAGGTTAACGGATTGTGGGCTTATTTTGATTTTGATGAAGATGAGAGGTTAACGTGATTTTGATTTTGATTTCAGATTGGTGCCTGATTTTGGACTGATTTCAAATAGGCTAACATATTTGTGGACTGATTTTGATAAAAAGGCTATCAAAATATTTTTTTTGTTTGGAGAGGAAAAAAAGGTAAATTCAAGGCCAATCACTATTGTTGCACTTATGGGCTCTAAAGTTATATGGCCAAAATTTAATTCAATTCAAGTTACATTTTAGCGCTAAAAAACTAGCATACCCCTAAAATTTTTAAAAAAATGATAATTCAATGATACTGTTTTATTATGATACTGATTTCTGTGATATTGTTTTATCTATGATACTATTTTTTTTAGATAATATGCATTGATATATTTACACCATGCTTTTATCTTTGATAATGTTTCAACCTATATGATACCAATATTGAATGCAAACAGTATCAATGATCTTGTACTACTAATGGAGTATTTTAAGAATAGTATCATTATTTTAACCATTAGAACATCTTGTATTTAGTTTTATCTATGATACTGTTTTATTTATGCTTTTATCTTTGATATTGTTTTATTATGATAATATTTCAATTTATGATATTGTTAATGAATGCATACAGTATCAATGGTCTTGTACTACTAAAGGTGCATTTTTAGAATAATATCATTACTTCAAGCAGTAAAACATCTCTACTTAGTTATATATTATGATACTGTTTTATCTAGATAAAGTATTATATATGATATTGTATCATTACTTCAACTATTAAAAATATATTGTACTTCATTTTATATATGGTACTGTTTTATTTATGATTTTATCTTTGATACTGTTTTATTATTATAATGTTTCAACCTATGATACTGTTTCAATTTATGATAATGTTATTGAATGCATACAATATCAATGATCTTGTACTATTAATGTTTCAACCTATGATACTGTTATTTAATCAATGATAATATTATTTTATTGCGTTGTAGTTTGTGATACTGTTATATTGAGATACTTTCATGTATGATACTTATATTAAGATACATTTATCTATAATACTGTTTTAGTATGTATGATACTGTTTAGACAAGAAAAATTATTGATTGCTATTTTAAGCTAAAAAGACGACTTCAAATGGCTAAAATCTATCATCAGTAGTCGCAAAGTGACTAGTCTTGACCGGTTCGTCGAAACGATTCTGAAAATATATTATAATAAAAATTCTGAGCACATATGCGAATTCTATATTATTTCTGTTATGATACTATTTTCTGTGATACTGTTTTCTATAATACAGTATTAAACAACACACACGACTAACAACACAAAAAAATAATCTAATGGCCAGCTTAATACAATATCAAGATGCTATTCTATAATACTGAGATCAAAGCTGTTTTCTATAATCTGATATCAAGTCGCTATTTATAAAGAAAAATCGACCACAACTAATATAATGATACTATTTTCTATGATATTATTTTCTATAATACAGTATCATCCCTACAAAAAATTCAAATTGCTATTTACAGAAACAAATCATGGCCACAACCAATATACTCCTAAACATTCGTTTCTATGCTCATCTCATCACAAACAATACACTTATATACTCATTTATTGTTATTAAGTTGATAAATCTATTTGAACTTGTTAGGGAATATCTTCTCCATGCCGCATAGAATCGTTCTCCACTAGTAGAACTTCTAATGGATCTAACATGAAGAAACTTCTCCTAACAGACCACTGTCCCTAAAAAGAAAAACAAATCAATATCTCTATTTTTGCTAAAAATTTGAAGGGAAGTTTAAAAATAAATCAATTAATTAATTTTGTAATATTCTCAAACCAACTGGTTCTTCAACTATAATCTCCAACAATGGCTTCTTTGATCTGCACATAGACAGTCAGTGCTGAAATTTCAACGTAAAAAATTCTTCACTATCATCCAAATTCAGTTTCGGCACCGGTTTTTCACTACATTCTGGCAAGACTCTTACACTTCCGATCGACGCCAGCCGTTTTGCAACAGAATTAGCTGTTAAAAATAGTGCGCCCATATCGAAAGCTGTCACCGGAGTATTCAATCTCTTCATCGAAAAAAATACATAAATTTCGAGGTCTTCATCTGCATTTAATGTAGAAAATCTTTTCCCAATTTGAAGGGATTTTGTGTTTACGAGGAAAAAATCTGATTTAAAGGATTACAGGGGTAATTATGGCATCAGCTGAATTAATATGTCTTATTGACAATTTTGGAAAGTGTTTGGACTTACTTTAGAATAAGTCACCTATGGATGACTTATTGACAATTTTCTCTAAAAAAAAAATCAAAAAATTATTAGGCAAGCTTGTTAAAACTGGGCCAGAGTAACCCAAGTCCAAATGGCCGGTCAGGCTAATCGAGTTGGGCCAATATGGGCCCAATTTCTTGGGCCCAATACCCAGGTTATACGGGCCGGCCCATTAGACTGGACCAATTTTGCCAGCTTTATAAATGAGTGATATTTAATATTTTTTCTATTCTAAAACTAGTTGTTTAACTCCCTTGTAAAAAAGTTATTTTATGACTTAAAAAGATAATTTGCATATGTCGGAGTTGAGAGGAATCTTTCAAAGTTCAAAAAAAAAATTTGGTGCTATATTAATTTTGCAATACAATATCTAATTACACTATATAGTATTAGATTAATTATCTAATTAAGATTTATCAATAGTTTATTTATATTCTTCAATCTAATTGTTTGGTTCAATAAATGATCATGAAGCATCAATAATAAAATTCTAAAGACAATGTCTAACAATTAAAATAAACTATTGTTAAATAAGTAATCGAACAATTCAAAAAAACTCTATGCTAATATAAACTGAAAATTAAGAACACGAGTTTAGTACAAAAATTTGTTGTACAAATATAAGATAGAGGAGAGAGGGGGAGAGGCATGAGACAAGAGTAGGGTGGGTCTAAAATTTTTAAAGAATTTGGTATTTTGTATTTATGGGGTCGATATCTATAAAAATTTGTTAAAATCTTCTAATTAATTTTTAGAAATAAACTATTATTAGGTGCACTTAGATTTTTAAAGAATTTATTTAGATTTGAGTTGAGAATACCTAAATTTCAATTAAATATATTAAAATCAGAGTTAGAGATATCTAAATTTATGAGTTTTTAAAATACATTCAAATTTGAGTTAAGGAAAACTTTTAAATTTAGAATGAAATTGTTCAGATCTTAGAATTTCACCAACGTATAACCAACAAATTCAATCAAATATCAATTTTATCTATTGTCACTGAACTTATAGCAAACTTTCAATTGGATCAATAAACTTAATTTATCTCAATTCAGTCACCACTTTGTTACATTCAGTCACTATCATCTCCTGAACTCACAAAACTTGTTTAATTGACCATCATATAATAAGTTAATAACTGACTTTTTACGTAATTGCTACGTGACACTCTTAGAAATGAAAATGGTAAAACAAAGATTATGACAATGTTTTAGATTAAAATGTTAAAAACATAGATTTTTTTTTTTTTTTAATTTGAACACTTTTATAATGTGGCATAATAGTAAATTAGCATGTCAAGTATGGAAGTACAATTAAGCAATTTTCATCAATTTAAAAATATGGTACATGACATAGTGATAAAATTTAAACTAAATTAAGGTTCATTAACTCAATTTGAAACTAAATTAATGTTCAGTAACTCAATTTGAAACTAAATTGAAGTTCAATGGCTACTAGAGACAATTAAAGTTTATTGATCTAATTGAGATTTGCTAAAAGTTCAATGATCACAGAAGATCAAAATTAAAGTTTAGTGATCTAATTGAGATTCTGCTAAAAGTTCAATGACCGCATATGAAATTTTTGCATTTCAGTGACCTAAAGCCTATTCTAATGCAACCTTTTGAATTATTAATGTAATATTTGAATTTTTGTCTATGAAATTAACATTCAAATAATTCTTCTAAAATAATAGCCCATATGAATCCCATCCACTTTACATATCTAAAATGAAACAACATTTTGCAATGTTCATAAGGTCAATCCTAATAATTTTAAGTTAGCACTCTGTATGCAATTTGCACTATAGCATCAACTCGAATAAAGAAAATATTTTATCCGCTGAAGAAGGATTGGGGTTAGAACTAGTCTGAAGTTTGTCAAAAGGCTTTTGACGGTTTGAATATGGCGAGTCGGTGCTGAAGTTGCCTGAGTTTGATAAGCCATTGAAAATCAACAATCACTAATCCAAAATGCACAAGTAGTATTCAAATTCAGGATGACACTTGCGTGTTTAGTACGTCTAGACAAGAGTGTTAACAAGATTAGATTAATTTATTTATTTTCGTAATAATATGCAATGGCAAAGTGATAAATTTTCTTCCGAGTGAGCAAAAATTAAGTAGCAAAGTTTTAAAATAATATAATACTAATCAAAATATTTTAATACATTACAACAATTGTTCCTTATGCGTTTTCATACTTCGAAAACGTTGTATAATTATATCATTATCAAATTTGTGAAATGATGCACTTCTGACGTGGTTATCACATAATTTCACATCAAAAGTCAAATATTAAATTTAGTATAAAAAAAAATTAATTTTATTAAAATTTAAAATAATTAGCAATTGGTGTTGTTGTTCATCATTTCATTCACATCAATATTCTTTCCTCTGTATATTCATATTTCATATGTTACTCAAAAACTATTTTAGATTTACAATAAAACTCTGACCGGACTCTCTCCTCCCTCCTCAAGCTCTATTTGACTATTCCTTATAAAGTTAGCTTAAATCTACGAGGCGGGAAAGAAGAAATCACATGGGTCTATGTCAGTTTCTCTTTTCAGCTGGACACCGTTCTTTTCGAAAGAATGACCACGAAGAGATCGCAAGCTAAACTCCTCTCCTAGTCCCTCTACAAGCTGACCAGCTAGGTTAATGGATTTAAGATTGATTTTGGCTAATTGTAATTTTAATTTGAAGAAATAGAGTGACAATTACAATCGGATGTAGAGAAAACAATTGAATACGTAATATCAATTGAGCTTCGGGCTTGAGCAATTTAGTCGCTATTATGAATTAAAACTTGAGTCTTGGGCCAATTTGAACTGAAACTTGAATTAAAATATTTTGGGCTGGAATTTGAACTTCGATTATTTTAAGTTAATTTATATTTTTGAATTTGAACTAGGCCATTTTCAAAATCTTTGTGGGGTGATTTGACCCCCTTTGTCCCTTGGTGGCTCCTTCCTTGGCACTATGTTGTCCTCTCGAAACATGTCATAAATATAGAATAAATACTCACTGTCTTTTACATATACTTGCATATGGCATCATGAATAATCTGTTAGCCAAATCATACAGCTAGAAATTCCAAAATGGCAGTTTAAGGGTCCAGAATTTCGATCTTCAACCTTCATGGTAAGAAAATCGAGAATCTACAGGACTTCTTGAACAAGCTTCTCTGTGAGAGTTTTTGAAAGTCCCATCACACAATCACTAGTTCCTATCTGAAAAGCATTTCAAATAAAACATTTGTTATAACGGTGTGCATGGAAGAAAATATTGGAACATTCTAGCACTTGAGTGCACACACATAGAGAGACTAACCACTGTGTCTACCAAGGGCAAAGTCAGTGGATGTTCAAGCATCAAACCCCCAGCAACATTGAGTATTATTACCTCTTCAATCTATGAAAATCTCTTACAATTAAATGAGACCTTCATGTAAAACAAAAACTTCAGAATTCGGTCTACGGTCTATAGGAAGTTTACCAGGCTATCAATGACTTCATCTGGTATGTCGAGGAAATAAACCTGCAATGGAAGCACAATCTAAAATTAAAGGTGCAGTCAGATAGATCATATTCATCTGACGATGGAGAAGTAGATCGAAAATATCATCTAATGTAATTGTAAAAGATATAGAGTATGTTTGTCAGTGCTTACAAGCACTTATAAATTGGTCAAATATAATTTTTATCCACACATTCCATAGAACCCACTGATTATAATCTACAAAAATCTTTACCAAATATACTCTTAATTTTGTTGGACTTTTAGTAGATGTAGCGGTGGATCACCAAAACATTGAAAAAAGATTCACATGGTTCACCTCATGTTAATTAGTAACACAAGTTTGTTTGCAAAAAATTAGAGGTCAGGGGACATGAATTCTATATATTCACTACAATCCATCACTACATCTACGAGGTTATCCAATGTAATCAAATCTTACAAAACCATAAGGCCATGTGAAGTTTTGTCTAAACAAATCTTGAGGAAATTCTTTGTAGGCAAGACATGTCCCAACAACCTAAATTCTCGCTTTCTTAATCTTACGACATGCATTTTGTCGATTCTTCCACTCATGCACAGATAATCCTTGTGCCGGAAGTGGGACCATTTCAATTTATTTGTTCAAAATGAAAAATAAATAGTTGTAATCTCAGAAGTGGATATAGATTTTATTTTGCCTGATGTACACGATACATTTCTATATTTGTGTTTTATTTTTTATTTTCAGATTATAAATTTTATGTTTTCTTCATTTTTGAATTAGTTAAGATAGAGGGGGTGAGTTGCACGAGTAGTGGATAATATGGAGCAACCTTGATTTTAGAAGATAATGGCTAGAATATTTATTAATTTAAATCCTCAAATTATTTCTGCAAATTTATTGTTTGTATTTGGGAGGTTATTGGTTCCTCGAATTACCAAAATATCATTTCAGAAGGTTATTGGTTTCTCGAATTACTAATATCATTTCGAGAGGTTTATGTTTCCTTGAAATAACCTAATATTTTCACTATTTTCTTCTATTTTGTTTTATTCTTTGTTAGGAACAATGTGTTCATTACAATTGGTATCAGATTTGGACAATAAAGCAACGAGCAAATCCTAAAAATGGAGCAACGGCTCGATCGCGTACAAAAATGATGGAGTCCATGATTCTCGAACAAAAGAAATATGTCAATGAATTTTCGTGCAAGATGGATGAAATATCAAGACTATGGGATGCGATGTTGAATTCATCACAAAGTAGCCATGATATAAAACATGATGAATCATCACCAAATGACTACCTTTTGACCCAAGCAACGAATCCGTCCAATGAAAGCAAGCATATCTTGTTGGCTAAAGATTCTACCATTGGAACTTGTACACAGGAAGAAGCAGAACACTACTGGTTTGCATTTGTTGTCTACTCCATCAATAGGCCAAGTGAGAGTGCAATTGTTCATTCGGATGGTGGTACCAAAGAAAATGGATATAATCTGTGTCAGATGCTAAGCTACCAAGCTCAATAGTGTTGACTTTTCCAAAGAACTTCCAATGTTCATGGTCAAGATTAAGATTCATGTCCAGTTTTGGTCACATGAAGTGATGAACGATCCTAGGAATAATAATCCATATAGTTCATTGCTGAGAGAAGTGTTGGTGACCGCCGCGACTTGTTGGTCAAACAGGTTGGAGGAACTAATAGAGAAAATGAAGTTCCTGAGAATTGAAATATCGAGTGACTTGGACAATAATGCAATGATGGAAATAAATGAGACCGGAAATGAGATGCAACAACGAAGGTGCAATGTCATTTCACATCTGGAAAAGGAAAAAAAGAAGTGCAAAACTGTTCTTAAAATTCACCCTTGAGGACAAGGGTGTCCTTTAAGGGGGACAAAATGATACATTTCTATATTAGTATTTTATTTTTTATTTTCGGATTATAATTTTATGTTTTCTTTATTTTTGAATTAGTTAAAATAGTGGTGATGAGTTGCATGAGTAGTGGGTATATGGAGCAAAAGTGCTCCTTGATTTTAGAAGATAAATTTTATAAGATCATGGCTAGAATATTTTCATAGTTAAATCCTCAAACAGTCCATGAATAATATGGGAAGAAATTATTTCTGCAAACCTATTATTTTTATTTGGGAGGTTGTTGGTTCCTTGAATTACCAAAATATCATTTTGGGAGGTTTAGGTTTTCTCGAACTGGCCTAACATTTTACTATTTTCTTCTATTTTTGTTTTATTCTTCTTTACGAACAATTTGTGCTCGTAACAGTACATTGTAGGCTTCATATGCAACTTTTCCCAGTTTTAGATCACTGGCAAAGATGCTCACTGAGTCGGCTGCCAGTTACGACAATGTTGCACACGTTGTCAAGGTGTACTCAATACAGGGTTCAAGTAATACCTGCAGTCCGTGTACAATTCTGGGGACTACTCTATTTGTTTCCCTTGCATAATCTACTCATCTATACAAAATGAGTTGAAATGGCTGTTTTTAATCTTCCAGACAACTTCACAATAAAAGGAAGCTCGGAAATCATAAGAAATAGCATAACTAAACCAGTTTATTATAGTCAAAATACAATGGCACAAAACTTTGTATCCTAAATTCGGTACGGTCAATCTCTAAAAAGTCCACTCAGTAATGAATTTAGAATATGTTTGACTGTGCTTAAGTAAGTTTTGTTAGTATAAAAAGTGACTTTCAAAATCATGTTTGATGAAATAAGTTGTTTAAATGTAAGTTTGACTTACTTTTTGTTCATGTAATACAAGAAGAACCATAATATTTTGGCCAATAGCCCTTTGATTTTTATTATACCTAGAAAACCAAGTAGTTCGAATAGAAGACGTGAAGTACCTCTGCACTTTCCCATCCTCCTTTTCTACTACCAGTTACCAGGTTGGTTACAACTACAGATCCCACAACTCTAGCACTGCAACCAGAATAATCTGCAAAATGAAAATATAATACCACAATTAACTATTTCATACAGTAGAAAATGCTGATGAGAAAGTCAATGGAATAAACCTTTGATAAATTGGCGGGCTTCTTCTCTACTTGATGGTTTTTCTCTGATAATCCCTTCATACACCACCACCTCGATATTCATGAGATGTAGGTAAGATTAAACTTCAAATAATATATTCCCAGTCCCAACCAAGAGAAAAATCATCAAAATGAAGAAGCCCCAACAGTATGATTGGCCACATCTTATTTTCGTATTACTTGACCTTAAAAAAGGACATGATGTAGAATGCATGACTCCAGCTAAAATATTGAGATATTTGCAGGGAATAGAAGAACATGTTATAAAATTTAACTTCATGAAACCCTAGAGAAGCAAGTTCATTTAGATATTGCCAAAAGAAGATTTAGCGCAAAGAGAAATAAAACTACTAAACTTTGAAGTTGATGTTTAAATGATGTTCATTTTTCAAGTGACATCTTTCTGGCAAAAGCTTCCCAAAAAGATGATAGACGCCTACTTCCATGCATTCCGAATAATGAGCATAATTGTTGAGATTGAGAAAATAAAAATTACCTTACATGATGCTAGACAAGTGTTAAACTTTTCATTGAAACCAGATCCTTTTAAGGGAAAAGTCTTAAATGGAAAAATGAGTTGGTGTCCAGTAATTTCGTTCTCTTCTTTTTCTCACAAAGAAAAGCATGGAGGTCATACGTTCATAGCAGCTAATAATACATTTTTTACATTTTCATTAGGAGAATATGCAGTGAAATTAAAATATTGGGATCAAGAAAATTAAAATGATCCCGCACAAAGCTAATGGCAGTTTTGGAACTCTAGATAGAAATAAATTGAAGATTGGAATGGAGCAATTCAAAAGAATTTGGAAATAGTTATGCCATTGAGTAACAATATTGGTGGAACCTTTTGTACATTGACACAAGTCAAGCAACATGACTTGTAAGCCCTTTCACTATGCTCTAATGGTCCACCAAGAACTTTTTTCAAACAAAAAAATAAAATAAAAAATTGAACAATGAAAAATGACAAGGACAAAAAGAATAGATAATCATACTGTATCTGCAGTAATTAGCAGCGTGGGGAGCGTCAATTCCTTTAAATGGTCAGTAATCGCGAGCCTTGACATAATTGCTTCAGCCTAACAATTAAAATATCGAAACCATTCACTCAAATACAAGCCAAAAAAAGGGTATGCAAACTTTTACAGGGTGCAATTTGAGCCAATTAGATTGTATCTAAGACTAAGATCCTAGGATAGGAAGCCTGCAGAAAAACCTATTCCGTTACATTCAGAAAGATTATATTCCTCCATTGACTGTCAAATGTAGTTCTGTTGATGTAAGCAATTTACACGAGATGCGGAAACTGCTGAGTGAAGACTGGTATTAAGTATTGAAGACTTGCAACTTTAACAAGAATTAGAGAACGCAAAGACACTGTATTTAGACAAGGGTCATTGCTTGATTTATTAGAGAGGCCACAAAGTAAGCATTTTTACCGGTACATTTTATTGTTTGTAAATTGTAATGTCTCAAGGTGGTTGCCATTGACGCAGACATAAATCACAATTAGATTCCTCCCAATTCAGCATCTATTGTCTTCTTTGGAGAGAGAAGCTGGTGTTCACTTGAACTAAAATTTTTATATTCAAACATGTTTATTTTTTACACTTTGAATATTTCTTATCTTCCTTTTAACAAAACAAAAAGTGGCAACATTTTATATTTATATTGAGACCAGTCAAATTAAAGCTTCATGAGAATTGATGGAACTACACAGGGATAAATATGATATCATGCACAATTGGGCACTAAGCCATTTTTACCATCTCCAATGACCTATTTAGAGATCAGAGAGAGCACCTCGGCTTTTATGGCTTTAATAAGAAGTAAATATTCCTGAGGCATGAAAAGTTGACTGCCGTATATAATAATTATGCAGATATAACATTTAATACACATTCATATTCAACTTACAAGTGATGCTTGAACATTAAAACAACATATAAATTAAACTTGTAAACCATGAAAAAGATGAAAAGGAAAAGAGCAAAACTTTGTTTAAGAAGAAAATGACTACAAATGCACAATGTGAAAGATATAGAAGTTTATACATTATTTGTATCTAGATTGTATATTAATACCTTTGCCTCGGCTAGAGCCATTACAAGATCCTCTGGGTTTTCCTTCCTGATACTTTTCTCATCTATATCTGCAGACTGAGTCCCAAAACAAGGCAAATTAGTGACACCATAGTACAGTTGAACACAGTTGAACACAGTGTTGCTGTAATGATAAATCCTATTGAGCTGTATAATACACCTCCCTATTTGATAATCTTGGTGTTACCTTAAACATTAAGTACAAAATTTTATTTTAAAATATTTCTTAGTACTCCCATCCTATTATAGCTATCGTATTTCAACTTCCAAAGCAACTCAAGGAATATGACAAATAAGGATTTATGTAATTTAATGGTCTTTCAAGTACAATCCTAGAGAAAAGACAAGGTACTATTACTTGAAGTTATTGATGTTCAAATTTCAGACATGGACAACGAACTAAGCCTTATTTTGAGGTTGGCTACATGAATCCCTTTTTGCTGCTTCGTGCGGTCCATTCCTAGGTGAAGATTCAAAGAACTTAGATCCTTGGCAAATTTCGAATAATGACTATATTGTTGGAGGGAAGAAATCGGCATTTCTGAAACAATGGACAAATTATACCTATAGTCAATAATTTCTCAAACTTAAGAATTAAGGGCAAAAGACATCTATAGCCCATAATATCAATATTTTCATCGCTCAATAGATATAAACTTCAGCCAGGTTCACCTTAAAGTATCAATTATGTGCCATTACCTATATTTGTGAAAATTAGAACTCTTGATACCCAAAGGAAGTGCAATTTTGTCTGAGTAATAGATTGTATCAGCAAATTTACATAATGTTTAGCCTAAAAAACCTCAACATTCTCTTTAGGAAAAAAAAATAGTGTCACAGAAAAAGTAACGAGGATTAAATTAAATATGTTTTTTTAGTGTCAAATGGAACGTACCAAGACTGTAAATTCATAACCCATCTCGGATAAAATTTGTCGACGAGCCATTGAAGATGAACCCAATATTATCTTTTCAAAATGTAGACACCACGTTAAAAAAAAAAAAAAAAAAAAATCAAAAACTTATAACGATTACATCTACATGTGCTCAAAATATAATAATGTTCACAGTTTTGTAACTTTTAATACAGAGAATATGAAGCGCAAACCTCAAACGACTGATTCTTTGGAGGCATTTTCTTGCTTTCAATCACTCTTCGCTCGTGTGAGTCTGATGGACGGTTAGCTTACAAGATAAGCTGATTACGTCCGTGCGAGAAATGCAAGTGAAAAGCCGCCATAATTAGGAAAATGCTTGTTTAACCACACACTATTATAAATTATCAAATATGACACATATTTGAAATTTTGAATTCTCTCTTTTCAAATGACATATTAGACATTTTATCTATAATAATCTAATTTTTAGTCTAACTTGTGGTCATTGTAGCATTACTCATAATATTTTCAAAATTCTTATTTTTTAATTGTTAATAATTAAGATGTTAAAGTAACAATTGCAATAAAGATATAACAAAACGTTTGTTGACAACATAATATATTGTATTGTTCACGTTATAATGAATAATGTTGATATTTTATTTACATTTATAAGTACAATTACAATATGAATTTTATATTGTGGTAATACCAACAATAACTTGAACTCAATAAATACTTTTTGGTGATTTGAGCTTTGATGATTGACGAACATTTGATATCAAATCTTATGGAATTGACTGTATTTTACGAAGAATAAAATTAATAATTACTAATTTTAATATGAGAGAATGGTAGACATACATTTCATAGTTGACATGTATGATAAAATAATAAACTGAATATAATTGATAGAGTAAGACATAATACTTTATTTATAGAGTTACAATAATTCTAAAAGGAAATATTGAGTAATAATCACACAATCAACTCTAAAGGAAAGTAATCTCATACAATCGAAAAATTATCAAATAGAATAATATTATGATCTTTTCATATCTTCAACATCCCCCCTCAAACTCAATATGGTGTTGTAAAAACTAAATTGAGTTTGAAAATTAAGTTTATCCAAGCAACTCGTCTTGTCCATGGATCAAAGGATATTTTAAAAAAGCGTTTACTAAAGTGTCATCCTGAAGATGGTGATGAATAAGATGACAGTCACTCTCAATATGCTTCATGCGCCCCATAGGTCGACAACTTCATTATAAAATACATAACACCAATCCGAACATATTAAGGTAATCAAATCAAAATAATACAAACTTCGAAGACCAAAATTCCAGATTAATTGGACCAAATACCAAAAATCAAATTCTAGATTACTGGACCAAATTGCAAATCCAAAATATTGAATGCAAATACCAAGTTGCAAATCTAAAAGGATGCAAATTCCAAATCTAAATCACTAGATACAAATACCAAATGCCAAAAACCGCATCCCAGATCAAAAAAAAAAGAAAATTCATATTATCACCTAGATGCAAAACCAACCACACTCCAAAACAGAACAACTAGACAAATTCCAAATTCCAAACTAACTTGGACATAAATACCCCAAACAAACCAAAGGATCCAAGTGATCTAATTAGTCAAGACCAAAACAACCCAACAAACCTTCAAGAAGACTAAAAAAATAAAACTTAGTCATATGACAATATCTAAAAGAAAGGAAAAAAAAAACTTGGCTAGACGATTGGTACAAGGCCACTTGCCAGAGAACGGAAGTGATTTCAAGTTTAAACCAACTATTATCAAACCTGCTCTGATACCATGATAAAATAATAAACTAAATATAATTAAGAGAATAATGAAAGTAATATTAGAATTGTATAATTCTTTTGTCTTACTTATTACAAAGTAGAAGACATTATTTGTAGAGTAACAATAGTCCTAAAAGGAAAGATTGTGTAATAATCACATAATCAACTATAAAGGAAAGTAATCTCATACAATCGAAAAAATATCAAATATAATAATATCACGATATTTTTATATCTTCAACAATGTATTTTATACTTTCTTTTAATTTTACCATTCTTTAGGTAAATTTTATTTCTACTATAAAATAAAATAAAAAATTGCAACATATATCTTAAAAACTGAGAAAGAAGTATATTTTTGGATTTGCCCCGAACATGTAGTCCACTTTACTATTCTTGGAAAAAATTTAAATATGAGACATTTGATCCAAGTTTCTCTAATCAATTTTAATCTAAAAATAAGTTGTCAAAAGGTCCAAACAACCCTTTATTTTGTTCAGTAATGTGAAAAATGAAAGGTTTTTGGAATCATCATATGATTATTTGTATTTCGTAGTGGAAAAAAACTGAAGATATATTGTCCAAAGGTCTCAAACAACTTATTTTGTTTAATAATGGTGAGAGATGAAAGAGTTTTGAATTTTTTAATTTATTGTAGAAGGGTAAAATAGTTCGGGAGATGAAAGGGTTTTAGATTTTTTAATTTAATGTAGGAGGGTTAAATAGTCCAAAGTAGTAATATATGAGGGTAAAATTGTCCAAAATTATTTCTCCCTTTTAGGACCTTTTAGAATTAGTATAGATAAGTTAATAAGTAAATTTTAAAATAAATAATTTCTTTTTAGTCACTATGTCAAGGTTGAAGATACGTATTTATTGGACAACATGGAAATATGGAAATTACTATGTTGGCACTTGCCCTTAATTATAAGAGTTACATCTATTATAATAAGTAAGTGATTATAAAGTGTTTAAAAGTAAAAAGTTATTTATAAGTAATTTTTATATTTTCTTAATATAAGCCAAACATGTTATCAAAGGATCAACATAATTGTGTACTTTTTTGTTTATTTCTCTTTCCTTAAATTATTAATAAATTTATATTGTTATAGTTCATAATTTCAATCTCTAGTGTACCAACTACATATTAAAAGAATCTTATAATATGAGGATGAGTTACTAGCAAAGTCATTAAATTTAGTCATTTTGATTAACACAGCTGCAAGTGGACTGGGCTTATGTATTTAAACTGACTAAGACTAAAACTAATTCAACTAAAATAAGGACAATCTATTTCGATCAAAAAAAAAAAAAAATAAGGACAATCTATATTCAAACAGAAAGAATTACCTCACATCACTCATGAAGAAGTAGTTGGAGTTGGGCTCCAAACTACGAGAGTTTGCAAAACATACTGTTGACATGATCGATTCTCTATCCCTGGATAAAAAATATTTATTTTTTTGTTTAGTTTTAACATTAAACTCTTTTGATTGGACTTGGGAATCAAAAATTAAATCTTAAAAATTTGATTAGAGAGTATGAATCTCAATCATTGTCGTGAATCTTAACATGATATCGAGAACGTTGGTCAAGGTAAAGAAAAAAATTAAGAAAATAAATAATTTTTGTAATTATAAAGAGAGCCTCAAATTTTTTTTTATAGAGGACAGAAAATAAGAAGAGCATAGCTGTCAAAAAACATTAAAAAAAATAAAAAGAGCATTGGCAATTTGCACATTTATCTTTGTATAATTGTGTATGAGGCTGTATTCCCACAAGCAAAAACGTACGAAAACGAAAGGTCCCACCGAGATTTGAACTCGGGTTACTGGATTCAGAGTCCAATGTCCTAACCACTAGACCATGGGACCACTTTTTATCAGGGCATTTATTATAATAATATAAATTGTTTTATTTGTTTCAACAGACGCACAATAAAAAGATGAAGAATACAACATCAAAATGGAACAATTGTAATTAAGGTCCTTACCTTTTTAAAAGTACAAATAAATCCTAAATATTTTATTTATTTTTGGAGAAATTTGTACTTTTCGTTTTCAACCTTTGTTGTTTGTTACTAATCTACCTCTAACCTTTTTTTTTTTTTTTATCATCAGACATCTCCAATTCATTTAATTACAAATCACGTCCCCATTGACAGATTTTGACAAATTTGTCATCCTCTTTAAATAAACAAAAATAAAATAAAATAAAAAAACAACAAAAAATAAGAAAAATTACAAACAAAGTCCCATAATTTTAAAAATTACAAAATATCATCCACTCCATCCCACCCCCCACCCACCTACCTACCTACCTCAATCATCACATCCACATCACAACCTCAACGCCACCACTACCACATCTCAACCGCCACATTCACCATAATCAAATGGCATAAACAAGACCAATTTGTTGGATAGTCCATGGGAGTTGAACAATAAGTCACACCGAAGTAAAGTAAATAATTTTTAACTTCAATAACTAATTTTACAAATAAACATTATTTCTTGAGCCGCAAATAACCTAGTTTACTAATATGTTATTATATCATTCTTTGTTGTGATTTTTCTTGTCTTTGTTTCATTTCTTATGTTTTCCCTTTTATGGTGAAATTTGATGAAATATTATATTATTCTGTTCTCATTCCTACTTACAATCACAATACAATTTGGAAAGTGGACAAAAATCAAAGAATCTATTATACTTTTTGATTTGATTTCTTATTACAGTTCATATTTATCCTTTTGCTACACTTTGGTGCCTTTTCTGTTCTCTTTTCTTTTCCTTTTGTTAAGTGGTTTTCGTTATTTCTATTTTCTGCCCAATGAGGACACTGGCCAAAATGGGGGAGAGGTTTTTTTTGAAACAAAACATGAAAAGTTAAATTGAAAATAAATCTTTCATTATTGATGCATCTATTGAGATTGGTTTTGATATAACTATGGGTCGATGACATGATAAAAAAAAGAATTCAAATAGCTCAACAAGGGTGCCCTTGTTTATGCCATTTTATGGTGGTGGTGAGTGAGTGAGTGGGTGGATGAGGAAGAAGATATTTTGAACTTTTAAAAAAGTTATGGGATTTCATTTGTAATTTTCTCTTAATTTTTGTTGTTTAATTATTTTCTTTTATTTTTTTTATTTAAAGAGGATGGTAAATCTGTTAAAATCTATCATTGGAGACGTGATTTACAATTAAATGAAAGGTTGTTGATGTTTGGTGCTAAAAAAAAGTTAATGGTAGATTAGTAACAAACAACAAATGTTGAAGACGAAAAATGCACATTTCTTTTATTTTATTTTTTGGGGCAAATTACACTTACAGTCCACATTCTTTAAGCTTTATAACAATATCATTCACATTCAATTTTATTCGCAGATATCGTTCGCATCCTTTCATTAATTTGAATAAATGGTCCCCAAATAATTTTTTTGACATTTTTACTCTTAATATAAATAAATTAAAATAGCAAAACAATAGAAAACTTAATTTAAAAAATTACAGTTGGGGTCCCTAACTTTTTTAAAAGTAAAAAAAAAACATAAACCTTTTTTTTTCACAGATTTTTACTTCAAATTAAAAAAATGTCATTAAGTCCCAAACCTTCTAATCTGGCGCCTATGTACCCCACTATATGTGCACCGAAAGAACCTCCAGAGTCTAGATGGATTTCATTCAAATGTTTGTTAGTTAACAAAAAGTTAAATTATTGACTAATTCAACAAGAGTAAAAATAGTTTTTTCACATTTTTCACACCCACCCCCACCCGTGTGACCAAATCGGGATGGATTTCTCCCCTCGATTTCGCGAAACTCTGTGCAGCTTTTCTTCTTCTCTTTTTACTTACTCAAAAATATTCGGGGTCTTCATTTAAAAGGCCAAGTCAAACAAGTGTCTTATTTAAATAGCCCCCACTTAATGTAATTTGTGTGAAAGGCCTAAACATTAAAGAAAATAGAAAAATGAAATATCAAATGACTAAAATATCCTTGTAGTTGGAGAGACATTAACTATAACGACTACAATATTGTTTTCTATCAACTATAATGACTATAATATCGTTATTTTGGATCAATCATTATTCAAGTTATATATAACGGAACGATATAGATATTTTAATCTTACAACTGAAACAACTCCCATGTCGTTATAGTTACATTTACTATAGTAACGACTTATCGTTTTCTATCAACTATAACGACTATAATATCTTTATTTTTTATCAATCATTGTTCAAGTTATATGTAACGGAACGATATAGATACCGTTATCTTACAACTGAAACGACTCCCATGTCGTTATAGTTACATTTACTATAGTAACGACTTAAATATCGTTTTCTATCAACTATAACGACTATAATATCGTTATTTTGGATCAATCATTGTTCAAGTTATATGTAATGGAACGATATAGATATCGTTATCTTACAACTAAAACGACTCCCATGTCGTTATAGTTACATTTACTATAGTAACGACTTAAATATCGTTTTCTATCAACTATAACGACTACAATATCGTTATTTTGGATCAATCATTGTTCAAGTTATATGTAACGGAACGATATAGATATCGTTATCTTACAACTGAAACGACTCCCATGTCGTTATAGTTACAGTTACTATAGTAATGACTTAAATATCGTTTTGTATCAACTATAACGACTACAATATCGTTATTTTAGATCAATCATTGTTCAAGTTATATGTAACGGAACAATATAGATATCGTTATCTTACAACTGAAATGACTCTCATACGTTATAGTTACATTTTGTATAGTAACGACTTTCATATCGTTTTTTATCAACTAGAACAAATATAATGTCGTTATTTGGGTTCAACACCCGTTTCGCAATCCGGTGGAATCGAATCATCGTTACTTGGTATAAACATTACTTTTAACTAAGAACCGAATAATATTTTCCAATGACATGCCCGTATAGATTACCAGACAAGATTCTGGTGTTGTGAACAACGTTTGAAGTAATTCGATAGGAATAAGGTAACTCTATTTGTGTTTCATTCATTGTTCGTATGGTCGTTTGTGATAAGATACTATTTTCAGACCTCCCACGTGTGTTCTAAGCATGCCCATCGTATGAGGACGATCGATCCGGCATATTTGAACAGAACGATATAGATATCAATATCTTACAACTGAAACGACTCCTATATCATTATAGTTACATTTTGTATAGTAACGACTTTCATATTGTTTTCTATCAACTAGAACGAATATAATGTCGTTATTTGGGTTCGACATCCGTTTCGCAATCCGATGGAATCGAATAATCATTACATGGTATAAACATTACTTTTATCTAAGAATCGAAGAATATTTTCCCATGATGTGCCCATATAGACTACCATACAAGATTCTGATGTTGTGAACAACGTTTGAAGTAATTCGATAGGAATAAGGTAACTCCATTTGTGTTTCATTCATTGTTCGTATGGTCCTTTGTGACGAGATACCATTTTTCAGACCTCCCGCGTGTGTTCTAAGCATGTCCCATCGTACGTGGACGATCGATCCAGCATATTTGAACAGAACGATATAGATATCGTTATCTTACAATTGAAACGACTCCCATATCGTGTAGTTATATTTTGTGTAGTAACGACTTTTATATTGTTTCTCTTGAACCATAATGAATCGAAATGTCGTTATTTAGGATCCATAAATATGCAAGTTGTGTATAGGAACGATATTAATATCGTTACCTTCTAATGAAAACGATATTATAGTCGTTATAGTTGTTCTATGTTATATTTTGTATTATAACAAAATAAATATCGTTTTCTTTCAACTATAACGAATATAATTTCGTTATTTTGATCAATAATTGTTCAAGTTACGTGTTAAATGTAAAGACAAAAAAAAAAGCGTAATTGGAACTTGAAGGACCAAATTGGAGGTTAAGGAAACTTGGAAGACTAAAGAAGACATAATATAAAGTTGGAAGACTACTTAAGAGAAAATATAAAGTTGGTGGACTAAAAAGACCAAAACAAAATTTTAGAGGATAAAACGCGGAGAATTGAAATGGTTAAGCTAGGCGATCGCCCAATATAACGCTGGGCGATATCCCATCACCAAATTGCAGAAGCATAGAGCAATTATGCTTAACTGGGCGATCACCCAGTGTTAAATCTGGCATCGAGTTTTTTTTATCCTTTTTACGTCCTACTCGAAAGCAGTAGTTAACTATTTTGTATAAACATTTTGTTATAACGACTACAATGTCGTTATTTGGATGAAAACGGCATTGACATCGTTATGTGAACTTTTGAACTGGTCCATGAAAAGGACAAACTAATGTAATATAACGATATCAATGTCATTATTTGGATGAAAACGATATTAATGTTGTTATGGGGTTTTGTGAGGAACATTGATCTAGGCAACATGGCTACGGTATGAATTGTGGTATCTTTACGAAATACATAGACGACAATAGAATATTCATGGACACAATTACTATTGTTGTAAATAATAACTGAAGAACCATGAAAAATAACAAAAAATCAAGATTAAAGAGAAGCATGTCATTACAAAATTCGAACTAAAAACAAAACACAATTTTCCAATTTGCTGTTCAATTTTGAATATCATAATTTAATGTAAAATCATTAATCTAGAAAATAATATAAAAACTGAAGAACCAATACAAATAACTAACTATATTCATTGTTGCTATGAATATTAACAAATCATCATGTAATTACAAAATTCGAACCAAAATTCCAAAAAATTTGTTTGAGCTCTAGATCCTTGGAACCACAACCGTCTGAAACTTATTTTTGTGCGCTGCATCTAATTTGTCAAATACTTGGTATACCATTCCAATTTTGCATCGATTCGTGATCGTTGCTTCAACTCTTTCGGCATTTTCAATATCATTCAATATCTTTCGGCATTTTCATCGATTCTTGAGTAGCTATCTGACCTTTTTCTAATTTAGGAGCCAGATAATTTGTATAGAAATTTCCATGTTAGAGAATAGAGAGACATATCACAAAAAAAATCATATATAGAAATGAAGTCAGGGAAAGATTAAAAAATGTATCATATGCTTATGGGGCTCGCCCTATATTATTTCAACCAGCAGCATTTTTAGTAACTCAACTTTGTTTCTGCCTCTCCTAACAACTAACAACACAACTGGAACAAATGTTCTAGAAACGAAAAAAAAATATAATCAACCTACCTCATTGGATTTAAGATCAACCATAAAAACCGGTTCAACCAAAGTTAAACTTGAGATCTAGCAGGCACTCGTAGAAAGCTCTAGTATCTTCATCATACCACAAGGCTTCTAGAGAAGAAGTATCTTTGCCAACACCAGGAGATGAAACATCCTCCCCGGTTGTATGTCATCCTCAGGCATCATAGGAGGTTTGCATGCCAAGTGCCTCTGCTAAACTAAAGTATAAAGAATTTATAGATTTAGTACAATGTAAAAGTAACACTATTATTCAAAGTTTCTGTATTTGAAATTCTAAAGCAGAAAAATGTTCTTTGTAAAATTTTATGGGGAAAATAAATGTTGCACAACAAAGTTGAAAGGATTTATTATATATGTCAATAGGATTAAAAAATATAAAGATGTAGAAACAGTCAAATTCACATTGAAAATCACAAAATGTAGCAATTTGATTAAAAACCATGAATTCTCATATCATCAATAAACATGCAATCAACATTTATAGAATTTCCTATAACGCTTGGGATTTTCTCAATCCGGAGGATCACTGAAATAAATCTTTAAACGTATATGACGACTCCAAATAATATTTCCCATGACATTGAAGAGTTTTAAAAATTAAAAGTTTGCAAAAAAATAATAAGTATGCAAGGGAAGAGAAATTTTTTCAAAATTTCATAGTTTTGCCTATACCACAATAGATGTCGTCACAATTTATTTGACCATTTAAACGAATTCCAAAAACTACAAAACTTTAATTGTAGATACTTTGGACTACAGACTACAATATGTTAAAATTTTAAACCTTAAATACATCGTTTGGTAAGTGAAAATGATAGCCGAAGTTGCTTGAAAACTGTCATGGGTGCCTTAAGGCAGCCCGTTCAAACGTACATAATAAATTCATATGATGAAATTTTTGAGTGATTCTAATTTTTGTAATTAGACCACATATAGGGCTTTCCATAGACACTAATTTTACTCAAAAACTCCAACCGTAGAAAAATTTATGATTTTTCAAAAAGGGGGCAGTAAGCTGAAAATTCTAAAAATGAAACTAGGCAAATTTTTAATTTAAAACTTTGAACGGCAATTAAACCAATATCTTGTTTCCGTACGTATTACATAATTAAATACTAAATAAAATACTTAAAATATAGTAATTACATCATCATTGACTTGATCATATTGACGTCAAAACTTAAACTAAATAAGAATTTCCACAACAAGCTCGTTAGCTTACTGCTATCGCATCAACGCCAATCAATTCAATCTGAAAATTTATTCATTTTGGGGGTTAGTGTTTCATAAGAAACACTCAGTAGCAATACTTATGGAAAAATTATACTTAAACATGAATTCGACATCCCATGATTTTGAAACGTACTTAAAAACATAAACATTGGTAGCCGGCACCACATAACGTCATACGTGATTACCTTCAATCACAAACATGATTACCTTCAATCATTATCATAAGTTCCTTGGTAAATAAGTTTGCATGGCATTCACATAACATCATAATTTTTCCAAACTTCATTTCAAAATCGCAGTAAAAATATTAAGTAAAACTACATCGAAAATGAGTTTTCGATTGAAGTTGTGATGGAGAATGAACCATTACTGCACCTTTTCCAAAATCAAACCCGCATGCTTTCTCTTTCTTTGTTACAATATGTATATATATGCTTGATATTATTGGAAACTTCTGTGAAGTTTAGAAATGAGGAAGTAGGACCGAATTTGGAGGAGAAATAAAGAAGAAGTCTGGAATGTTTTTGGGCCTGATTATGATGTGATAAATGGACCGAAATTGGGGAGGATTGAGAAAGATTTTGGGACTTCTTGATGAACGAAATTGAAGGGAAAAAAGAAGGGATTTTTCTGAAGTTTTGGGGCCAAGAATGAGGAGAGAAAAGTTAATGAAGCTAACAACTTCTTCTTTGGAAAGGAGTCGAACTTCGAGAAGCAGTGATGATTTGGATTGTTTCAGAGCTTGAAGTTGAGAGAAATATCAAGGACTTAAGGGGCTAAAATCTGGAGATAGAAGTGTAATAAACTAGAGTTTGAGATGGCAAACAAATAAACAAAGGAAAGGCTTAAGAGGTGGCCGAATTTCAGTGGCTGCTGGACAATGTTTTAGGCAATTTCTGGAGATTTTTTAAGGTTGAGTTAGTGAGGGAAAATGAGGTTTTGGAGGGGCCGAATTCTTTGGAAAATATGGAGGTAAAAACACTTAATTTGTGGACTAAAAAGTGAGGAGAAATAGGGGAAGAAATGGTGGGAGTGGGGAGCATTTTTTTTCAGTGTACACGGGGCCAGTTTTGAGATAATAGAATAAGCGGTTTATTTGGAGTTTATGGACGTTTTTTTCAAGGCTGGAAGAGGGCTTGTGGAATGGTTTTTCAGCTGGGTTTAGGGACCAATTGGGGGCTGTTTTCTGGAAGAAAATAACCTTGAAATATGGGGAAGAAAATGGTAGTTTTGGAAGATCATGAGAGATGGTTTTCTTCACTGCATGGGGGTTGTTTGGCTAGCTAAAAATGGAGAGTTGGGGGGCGGTTTTTCAAATTATGGGAGGGGTTGTTTGGTTGGCTAAAAAGTGAAGGAAAGTGGGAGAGAAAATGGGAGGATAATGGATCATGGGTTGGGTAGTTTTCTTGCTGAAAATGGGTCACGTTTTTTTTTTTGTAGCAAGGAGGGTCGGTTATTGGCTAAATTTTGGAGTCGAAATGAACCGGGTTTTGGACCAATTATAGGTGGACTTTTGAGCCGAAAAATGAGTCGGACTTTGGCTAAGAAATTAAAAAATAAAGGGCAAAGATTTTTAAATAAACAAGGCGAACCAAAATAATAATTCACGCTAGCCGAAATTTATTTTTCATACAACTTAAAATTTAAAAGCTTTCCAAAACTCAAAATAGAACGATGTTCGTTTTTGAATTAATATTGCACATTTGTCAACTTAAAATTTAAAGCAAGTTTACGCAAAATTTAACGTGACAAAAATATTTAAAATGTACTAGGGGGTTCGTAGCGTTGCCGAAATTAAATTTTTTTATTTATTTGAGATTAAAAGTCGAAAAATTTTCATTCGTTATAACCTTCCCCACTTAAAATAATTTCTTCCTCGAAATTTAACTTACTTGGTTTACGAAGTCTGGATACTTAACTAAAACATCTTCTTCTCTTTCCCAAGTAACCCCATCTTTCTCGTGTCTACCCCACTAAACTTTAACTAAATGGACCTTCTGGTTTCTCAGAACATGGATTTTTCTCTCTAGAACCACCGCATGTGCTTCTTCATAAGTCACATCATTCTTTAATTTCGACGACTCACGATTTATCACTTGTGTAGGATCATGCACGTACTTCTTCAACATCAAAAGTAGAATACATTGTGCACTGCCGAGAGCTCGGGGGGCAATGCCAAATGAAACACCACATTTCTAATTTTCTAAAGAATCTCAAATAGGCTGAAGTTGGTCTTCACTTTCCTTTCTTTCCAAAATGTAAAATTCCTTTCATTGGAACAACTTTAAGAAATACTTTCACGCCGACTTTAAACTCTAACTCGTTCCTTCTTTGGTCGACTAAACTTTTTTGGCGATCTTGCAATGTCTAAATTCTAGATGTGATCTTGTCTACAACTTTGACCATTTTCTCAAGTAATTTTGGACCTAAAATTCTCTTTTTGCCAACTTTATCTGGCTCACGACATCGAAGACCATACAGTGCCTCATATGGTGTCATGTCAATAATAGCTTGGAAACTATTATTATATGCAAACTCTACCAACGGTAAGTGACTTTTCCATTTTCCACCTTGATCTAGAACACATACCCTCAACATATCTTCCAAAATTTGAATGATTTATTTTGATTGTCTGTCAGGTTGAGGATGATACGCTGTACTAAAATCCAATAAAGTTCTCATAGATCCCTAAAGGCTTTTCCAGAAATTTGAGGTAAACTTCAAGTTTTGGTCCAATATAATGAACACTGGCACTTTGTGAAGTTAAACAACTTCTTTGACATACAACTGTGCTAGCTGTTTCAAACTAAAATTCATCCGATTTGACAGAAAAATTGAGCAAATTTTGTTAAACGGTCTACTACAACCTTAATGGCATCATAACCTCCTACCGATTAAAGAAAACCCATAACAAAATTCATTGCGTTTTGCTTCCATTTCCATTGTGGTATATCCACTGGATTTAATGGTCCTGATGGCCTTTAGTGTTCTGCCTTTACTTGTTGACACACTAAACACTTAGACTCAAATCGAGCAATAATCCCTTTCATATTTCTCCACTAAAATGTGTTACGTAAATCCTTAGACATTTTGGTTCCTTTTGAATGTGCAACGTAAGGAGCGAAATGAGCTTAAGATAAAATCTCATTCCTCAACCTCTCATCTTTGAACACGCACAACCAACCTTTAAACATCATAGTTTTGTTCTCAACTATTTCAAATCTTTTTCTCTTTTTAGTTCCCACGCCAGTTCTAAATTTTTTTTCCATAAGAGATCATCTTTCTTAGCTGTCACAACTCTATCTTCGAGTGTCAGTTTTAATATCAAACTTGTTATCATTGTTGATGCCCACACTGGCGCGCCAACATTTCAATTCTTAAATTTTCAAAATCATTGATAAATTTCTCTTGCTTCATTTACAACACTAACAACTGACCTATGTTCTTCCTACTTAACCTGCGACTACATTAGTCTTACTGGATGGTACATGATAGTGTAGTCATAGTCCTTCACCATCTCTAACAACCATCGTTGTCTTATTTTTAATTCCTTGAGACTCTTGTGGTCAGTGTAAACCTCACACTTGCTTCTACAGGGACATTATCTAGTATCGTCTCTTCCGATGAGGTGCCGATAAGACAAACAAGATATCCTTGATAGGATGTCTTAACCTTCGATCATAATACCTAAACTCTTCACCTATTGGCTGCCAAAACACAACTTCTTTCGCCATTGCGGCATGGTTATTTCTTATCCGAACTATTTCCAAATTTATATCAAAATCTCTCATATTTATAACATGTAGATATGCTTTGAGTACCGACCCATCAAAATCTATTTGCACTAGCCTAGCTAATTTATACATATCTATGGTTCTTTCCGATGGCATGCTACCCTCTAGTATACTATCATTTTTCTGACATGTAAAATTAATCTTAGCTAGGCATGCATTAGATATCAAGGATATTTTTAGCCATTTGAGGTGCCTGAGGTTTGATCCTTTAATCTCCACTTTACAAAAAATGGTAAGCACACAATTAAAGCCAATATCTTGTTGTCACAAACTCGTAGTTCATAGTCCTAATATGTGCTGCCCAATGGGTACTGACATGATGGCCAAACGACCACTCAGGATCCACAACAAACTAAATATAATCATTTCTTGCCGCCTCGGCACGTTCTAGATAGTACTCACTTGGTGGAACAATATCTGAAATACAATTATAAAGAGTCCGTTTAGGTGGATTTTTAACATCATTTAAGTTAATTCCGAGGACCAAAATAAATTTTCATAAAAAAATATATAGAATTTCATAAATATAAATTTCATTAACGTCATACTTAAACATAGAAAGAAAATTATCAAACTTTCTTTACTTCAGAGTTGGCGTAGGGCAGCGATGGCGAGTAGCGACACTTAAATTCTAAAATCGTTAATTCTAAATTTTTAACTTGACATAACAAAATAAAGATCATACAAAATAAAATAAAAATTTAAAATTTACGCGAGCCTATAGAAAAGTAAAACCGCTCTCTGATAACAAGCCCTAACGCTAGAGATTTTCTCAATCCGGAGAGTCACTGAAATAAATCTTAAAACATATATGACAACTCCAAATAATATTTTCCATGACCTTGAAGGGTTTTAAAAATTAAAAGTTTGCAAAAAAATAATAAGTATGCAAGGAAGAGAAATTTACTTCAAAATTTCATAGTTTTGCCTATACCACAATAGGTGTCGTCACAATTTATTTGACCATTTAAACGAATTCCAAAAATTAAGAAACTTTAACTGTATATACTTGGGACTACAAACTACAAAATTTTAAAATTTTAAACCTTAAATACATTGTTTGGTAGGTGAAAATGATATCCGAAGTTGCTTGAAAACTGTCCCAGGTGCCTTAAGGCAACCCGTTCAAACGTACATAATAAATTCATACGATAAAATTTTTGAGTGATTCTAATTTTTGTTATTAGAACACATATATGGCTTTATATAGACACTAATTTCACTCAAAAACTCCAACTGTAACAAAAGTTATGATTTTTCAAAAAGGGGGTAGCAAGCTGAAAATTCTGAAAATGAAACTAGGCAAATTTCTAATTTAAAACTTTGAACGGCAATTAAACCAATATCTTGTTTCCGTACATATTACATAATTAAATACTAAATAGAATACTTAAAATATATTAATTACATCATCATTGACTCGATCATCTCGACGTCAAAACTTAAACTAAATAAGAATTTCCATGACAAGATCGTTAGCCTACCGCCATCGCATCAACGTCAATCAGTTCAATCTGAAAATTTATTCGTTTTGGGGGTGAGTATGTTATAAGAAACACTGAGTAGAAATACTTATAACATGTGAAAAAATTATACTTAAACATGAATTCGACATGCCATGACTTTGAACGTACATAAGAACATAAACATGGGTAGCCGGCACCACATAACGTCATACGTGATTACCTTCAATCACAAACATGTTAAAGTGATTACCTTCAATCACTATCATAAGTTCCTTCGTAAATAAATTTGCATGGCATTCACATAACAGCATAATTTTCCAAACTTCATTTAAAAATTGCAGTAAAATATTAAGTAAAACTACATCAAAAATAAGTTTTCGGTTGAAGTTGTGATGGATAATGAACCGTTACTGCACCTTTTCCAAAATCAAACCTGCATGCTTTCTCTTTCTTTGTTACAATATGTATACATATGCTTGATATTATAGAGAACTTCTGTGAAGTTTAGAAATGAGGAAGTATGGCCGAATTTGGAGGAGAAATAAGGAAGAAATCTGGAATGTTTTTGGGCCTGATTATGGTGTGACAAATGGACCGAAATTGGGGAAGATTGAGAAAGGTTTTGGGACTTCTTGATGAACGAAATTGAAGGGAAAAAGGAAGGGATTTTTCTGGAGTTTTGGGGCCAAGAATGAGGAGAGAAAAAGTGAACGAATGAAGCTAACAACTTCTTGCTAGAAAGGGGCTGAACTTCTGAGAAATGGGCAGATTGCTGGATTGTTTTAGAGCTTGAAGTAGAGAGAAATATCAAGGACTTAAGGGGCTGAAATCTGGAGATAAAAGTGTAATAAACTAGAGTTTGAAATGGAAAAAAAATAAACAAAGGAAAAGCTTAAGAGGGGGCCGAATTTCAGTGGGTGCTGGGTAATGTTTTAGTCAGTTTCTGGAGCATTTTTGAGGTTGAATTAGTGAGGGAAAATGAATTAGTGAGGAAAAATGAGGTCTTGGAGGGGCCGAATTCTTTGGAAAATATGGAGGATAAAACACTTAATGTGGACTAAAAAGTGAGGAAAAATAGGAGAAGAAATGGTGGGAGTGATGAGCAGTTTTTTTCAGTGTACATGGGGGCAGTTTTGAGATAATGGAAGGGAGCAGTTTGGCTGGAGTTTATGGACATTTTTTTCAAGGCTGGAAGAGGGCTTGTGGAATGGTTTTTCAGCTGGGTTTAGGGACCAATTGGGGGCTGTTTTCTGGAAGAAAATAACCTTGAAATATGGGAATGAAAATGGGAAGAAAATGGAAGTTTTGGAAGATCATGAGAGATGATTTTCTTCTTCGCATGGGGGTTGTTTGGCTAGTTGAAAATGGAGAGTTGGGGGGTTTCAGATTTTGGAAGGGGTTGTTTGGTTGGCTAAAAAGTGAGGGAAAGTGGGGCAGAAAATGGGAGGATAATGGATCATGGGTTGGGCAGTTTTCTTGCTGAAAATGGGTCGTTTTTTTTTTTTTTTTTTTTTTTTGTAGCAAGGAGGGTCGGTTACTGGCTAAATTTTGGAGTCGAAATGAACTAGGTTTTGGACCAATTATAGGTGGACTTTTGAGCCGAAAAGTAAGTCGGGCATTGGCTAAGAAATTTGAAAATAAAGGACAAAGATTTTTAAATAAACAAGGCGAACCAAAATAATAATTCACGCTAGCCGAAATTTATTTTCATACAACTTGAAATTTAAAAGATTTCCAAAACTCAAAATAGAACGAGATTCGTTTTCTAATTAATATTCCACATTCGTCAACTTAAAATTTAAAGCAAATTTGTGCAAAATTTAACGTGACAAAAATATTTAAAATGTACTAGAGGGTTCGTAGCGATGCCGAAATTAAATTTTTTTATTTATTTGAGATTAAAAGCCAAAAAAATTTCGATCGTTACATTTCCTACCCTTCAAATTTTCCAGAATTTCCAGCCTTTCAACTAAATAAATTAAATTCAACCCTTCAACTCATAATCAATTTGAAACATTGACAAAAAGTTCAAAACCCTAAAACCCAATCAATAAAATTTCATTACAAAATACGTATCAATGAAATCAAGAAATGCTGCACAAAATAAAAAATGAAGAATAATTTCATCGATTTACCTTTTTAATGTTCGATTCTTACACAATAACTTCAATGTTAGATTTATCGTAGGAGAAGAGAGGGTGGAAAAATAAAGTTCGAGTTAGGCAACAGCAAAAATGGCGGCACTTGCGAGATAAGGTGGCAAGGTTATGGAGAAGAAGGTGATAAGATGAAAAGAGATTGGAAGGAAACAAAATGGTGGATGAACAGAGAACCTGGGAAGAAATTAGGAAAAAATCGTGTGAAATTTTGGATGTAGATGTGAGGATTTAAATGTCTTTTCATTATTTTTTTAATTTTTTGATCAAAGGTCTTTTAAACAAAAGACTATTTAAAGAGGCTATCTAAACACATTCCCCAAAATATTTCCACCCAAATAAATCATGTTAGCTTTCTCCATCCCATACACACATTCAACTTCAATCTTTAACATAAATAAATACAGAGTGAGAGGGAGTGAATTGTTTTTGTGGCGTACGTAGTAGGTGAATAGTGTGTTTTGAGTTGCAATTAGTACTAGGATGGGGGGAGGTGGTAGTGGCGGCAGCAGTGGCGTGTATGGCGGTAGTATGTGCTGCGGCTATGCTGGTGATGAGGCACCTGATGAAGAGCTCGAGGTGGTGGGCCAAGGCAGAGGGCATTTGAAAAGAGCTAGAGGAGAAGTGTGGGACTAAAACTGGTAAACTTCAGCACTGACGCCATGACTGTGGAGATGCACGTCGGCCTTGCTTCAAGGGAGAGAAATCCCTCCTTCCCCCGATTTGGTCACAGGAATGGGGGTGGGGTGAAGGTGAAGATTTCTTTTAATTGTTTTAAATAATAGAATTAAAGAGACTATTTTTCACTTTTGAAAAAGTTAAAAACACAGTTCAATTTTTTCAACAAGTTTTCTATATTTTTGTTATTTTAATTTACTTAAACTAATGGCAAAATCGTCAAAAACATCATATGGGGTCCATCTGTACAAATTAATAAAACAATGAGACGATATTTGTAAATAAAATTGAATAGTGATTATATTGTTACAAAGCTAAAAGAAAACCGAGTATGAATATAATTTATCCTTTCTTTCTTTTTTTTAGTGCAAACAAAAATGGGAAAATTGCAGTTGGAGGTTGGGTTGGCCTTTGCACCTCGGAATCTAATCTCTGCCTCATCATAAGCTTTTGCTACCTCCACTACCTCGCCAAAGGTCCCCAGCCAAACCCGCTACGCTTTATGCGGCTCTTGAATTTCCTCCGCCCACTTTCCCCTAGGCCTCTACCTCACTTTTCAAAACTGGTTCGAAAATTTCTACATTTTTAAGAGGTCCCAATTTTGAATCATAGTTTTATTTTGTCCAATATCATGAAATTGAAATTCTTTTTACTTAGGAATATTTCAGAGGATTAAATAAACGAAGGCCCTACTTTGATGTTTCCTCTTACACCCGCCTCTTGTATATGCTGCTACATTATCATTTGTTTATTTCAAATGGGTTTTGAGCTATCAAATCTCTCAATTCTGAAAGGATTTGTGGGTATAAATGCATTTGGGTGTTGGGCCCCTGCCATTATGTAGTGAATTTTCTAGCGTTCTTCAGTTCTTGAAGTGACTGGTTTATCATTTGTGATGGACCATGTTACCTTAAGATGCGTTTTTGGCAGGTGCCAGTCATGGTGGATGGGTAAGGACAACAATTGGTTACTGACGATGATGGATGTGGTTGCAGGCGGATGGGCAGTAGAGATTGTTTTTAAGGGTGGTTGCAGGTGATGGTGGAGGTGGTGGGTGTTGTGAAGGTGGTGGCAGTGGTTGTGGGTAGTAGGCGGCAAAAAATCAGGAATTTAACAGTTTTTTGAAAGTATTTTGTTTAATATGACCAAAAATAAATAAAAAATAATGATCTTTTGGCTATAGTGTATAATTAAAAAAATTATGAAAAAACAATTCATGATGTATTTGCACTTTCGAAAAAATTGACTAGAGAAGAAATTACTACAAAGTTGAAAAGAATGAAGACTCAAATTGTGACTTACCCTTAAATTTTACAAAAAATATTTCTTCAATAAAAATTTACAGAAAAAGAAGAATTAAGATAGATAATGGTCCATTTATTTACCATTCAAGTTGGGTTGTAGTGTTTGTTACAAAAGTCATTAACCGTGCCGTTTTCTATTGATGCAAACACCATCAAAATTCAACAAAAGTCTATTTTCAAATTAGACCTAAAAGGCTTAAAACTCAGTAGTAGTCAATATTCTCGGGTGAAGTTAATAATTATTTGAATATAAGCTTTAGAATGCCATAACAACCCCAAGTTTTATTTTCCAAAGTCAAATGAGTAGTCTCAGTTAACTTGGAAGCTCTCTATCAATTAAAGGTAGAACTCCAGACTCCTAGTCACAATCCGAGACAGACCGTAGATAGCCATGGCGCAGATTATTCTTTATCAATGAAACCCAAAAGTAGAGCATAATCATATAGGCTGAGGACAAATTTTGCAAAAATGTATATTCGAAAAGTTTTCATCACTATTAACCATCAAAACCTCATTACAGCTATTCTACCTGCACTAATCTCGATAAAGTGGTACAACCTCGCTAGTCGCTACAACCTTTTTAAAACGGGGAAAAAAAAAATTATGAATAATTATACTCCATGCAATAAAAATCCCTCGGCTATTGCTTTGATCAAAATACTTCAACTAATTACTTTTGGCGCCTTGAGCAAATATATATTTCTCACAAACCCTTTCCCGAGCTCACCAACAGCTCTCAATGAATCAACTAGATCTTCATCCTCGCAATTATTATTTCTTCCCCGCTTCTGCAAGCACAATCAAGGTTCAAGGAGGACTCTTATAATTAGAGCATGTTAGGCAAGCTTAAAATAAGGTAAACTTACTGTCAAGAAAGATTTTGTACTGACAATCAAAAAATAAAAATAAAAACAACTTTTGAAAAACCTCAAACGTGTTTGGCAAAAGAAGTTACTTAAAAGTCACTTTTATGCTTGGCTATACACAATCTAAATGCTTCAAAGCCTCACAATTGAAACCAAATATACCTTTGAACTTTTATTTCCAAATGTAAGACCAATAGCATCACCGCCCAAAGAATCATACCACACCTTGAACTTTTCAGGAAACTCTCTCTGCGGATGGGATAAAAGAAAGATCTCTTAGCATAAGGCTAATACCTGGGCAACACTAATGATAGCACGTAAAATTAAAAATCAGACATATTAACATTACTTGCCTCAATGTCATGTATGAAATATCTAAGCGGATCAAAGTTCACCATCAGCTTATTCTTCATTTCCTCCAAGCTTCCCTTGAGGTCCCCAGGTAACAAGAAAGGCTGGAAAATCTTGCTAGGATTCCCACGCAAAATTTGCCTCCCTGCATCAAATGTAAGAAGTACAGATTTTCAACTAAATTGTGAATAAACAGTTGCATTTCTGTGTTGGTGCAGAGTTGGGTCTCAGTGAGTATGTGTAAAAGGTGCGACATCCTCACACAGGTTCATACACAAAGGGAATAAAAACCTTGATTGATCTCAGATGGGAAGAGAAGACGCTGCGGAAAAGGCAATTTATCTCTGTGGAGTAGAATAACTGCATTGTAGTTGTTCAAAGGCGTGCGGAAAAGGCACTGCATATAAAAAAATTGCAGCATCATTACCAAGGAAAAACAAAAGGAACAAAAGTTGCAAGTTGGAAAATATTGTCATCCCACTCACTTCCCATCTGTAAGAATTGTTCAGATTCTGCATAATGACACTGGTCAAAAACTTTGCACTGCTGGCTGCATATGTTGCCAATCTTCTAAGTTCCTAATAAATCAATATCACTTGTGTTAATGCCAATGAAGTAAACCCTTTTTCCCAACACATCCAGAACAAAGAGGCTCTTATAATACTTCAATTATTGTTGAATTCTATTCTCAACCACATGGAAAGAGAACAAATGTCTACTTTTCTTTCCAATCGTGATAAAGGTTTTTGAGAAATATATATATAATTGGAAAAAATAAAGCACAGTGATTGAAATAAAGAACTGTCAGAAGTTGTATACATTAAAACATGTTTTCGTGAATTATCAGCAACTAAAACAAGCAGAACATTATAGACAAGTTCCGAGCAACATAACAAGATAACTTTTAGAAATACGATTAAACCAATTAAAATATCAAGAGCTACTCACTGCTGCAGTTGGTGAGACACTGGTCCAAGCTTCAGATGCTTTATCATAAACAGTGGCCACAAACATTGCTGGGCTTATATTCTGCATATTATCGTTGTACTCTCTTTGATTTGACATGAAATTATGCTATGCAACACAGATAGAGTTATTTCAAACAAATACTCTGAAAAGAAAGGGCAATGAAGATAGAAATGAATAAAAACAATTCGTGGCAAGTTAGCTACAACACTTACATTGATTTCTTTGTCATCTTCAGGAGTCAAATCACCATTAATGTCAACGATTAATGCAGAAAAACTCCAGTCATATTCTGACAATAACCGTAAGAATCTGCAACCACATCAATGTTCATATGAGACCTTCATTAATATATGAGAAAATCAAGAAGAATCAACCTTCACAAAACAAGCTAATTAGGAATTGTGTGCACAAGGAATTTCACAAATAACCACAATCATTTGAGGAGAACAAAGAGAAAAGGACAAGGAGCCTATCAATGTTAGGTTCTTTTAGTTGCAATTGGCTGTTTCGTGAAAAAACCTGAAATTCTCACAATTACTCCAAATTACAGTCATTCATCATGATCTCAAAACTTAAAGCAAATTTGATGCTATAATTGGCAGAACGGTGCAGACTAATAACACGGGGGAAGAGAGGGAAGTTACACTTCTCAAGCTTCATCTTGATCAGGGATAACCAAAAGAAACAGGAGGATTTCTGACTTTTGTGTTTGGATGCACATGTATAACAGGTAATGGCAGGGGAGTAGGAGAGACAAAATTGTTCTATATCTTTTAACACTCAATATTTCTTGCTCTTCCCTTCCCTTTCATACTACAACGAAGTGTGAAACTTCTATGCTTGGAATAAGTAAAACAGGAAAAAAGAATGATGGAGGTTTTACTTCCACTGTGATGATAAGTCCCATTTTCCCCTCATTGTTTCAGCCACCAAATCACAATGTTCAACCCCCATAAAGTCTCCAATTTCGGCCTCCTTAAGCACAATTAATTCCTTTCATTTCAAACCACAAAAGCACTCCAGCAATTCTCCATTTTTCCCCCTTCTTTCAGCTTCAACAGTAGGTTTTAGCCTTGGTCTTTATCCAGAAGTTCAGTCCCTTTCTCTTTCAAGTTTCAGCCCCCAAGCAGTAAGCTTCTAACCCTTTGTTTTATTTCACTTTTTTTCTCTTTTCAGTCCCCACAAATATAGTCCAGCGGCATCCTTCTTTTCTATAATTTTCGCCCCTGCAACTGCCTGTCATACTCGAATTTCACATCAGATTCTTCATCTATTTTCTTATACATTTCAGCCTCCATCAGTAGGCATTCAATACCTTATTTTTTATTCATCATTTTCTCCTCTTTTTCTGTCCAAGACCCCACTTCAATAATGTAAAATCATCATCCCTTTTTACGTCAATTTCGCTCCTATTTCAGCCCTCATTTTCATCCGGCAAAATCAGATTTTTCTTCTCCTTTTTCCTTTCTTTTTTAGTCACTCAAACCACATTACAACACAAGGATTTTGTAAAAAAAAAAAAAAGGCAAAGACACAGTTATAATTTTGAAGAAAGATGCATTCATTGTTCACATTTCAACTCAACCGAAAGACTACGAATTTACAAGGTATTTTCTTGTACTACCAATTTTAATTCTATGATTTTTAAATGAAGAAGATATTATGTGAACTGAATGTCATGTTAAATGTCAAAGTCGAAAATTTATATTGTGATTGAAAGTAATCACATATGTATGTTAGTGATTAAAAATAATCACTATTATGTTTCACGTAGCGCTGGTTACCGAATGTGTTATTATGTATATTTTAAATGGTTGGCATGTCGCAATTTATTTTTTCACATGTTCATATATGTAACTATTGAGTGTTTCTTATAAAATACTCACTCCAAAACAAATAAATTTTCAGATTGAAACGGTTGGCTTTAATGCAATGACATAGACTAGCGAACACGAAGTAGACTTCTTATATTTAAATTAAGTTTTTGGTATCGAGATAATCAAGTCAATCATATTATAAATACTATTATTTAAGTGTTGAATTTTTAGTATTTAATTATATAATGTACATGAAAACAAGAGGTTGATTTAATTGTCGTCTAAATTTTTAAGATAGAAATTTGCCTCTTTTCATATTCTGAATTTTCAACTTTCCGCCCCTAATTTGAAAAATCACAACTCTCTGTAGTGAAATCAATGGCTATGGAAAGTCTGGTCTAATAGCATCAATTGGAATTACTCAAAAATTCCATCATACGAATTTATTATGAATATTTTAGAAGGCTACCTTAGGGCACTTGGAACAGTTTTTCAAGCAACTTTGGCCAACATTTTTACTTACTAAACGACGTAGCTAAAGATTGAAATTTTAACATGTTTTAGTCTGTAGTCCCAACTATCTACAATTCAATGTTTGTAATATTTGGAATTCGTTCGAATGGTCAAATAAATTGTAGCAATACTTATCACGCTATAGATAAAAACCTTAAAATTTAGAAGTAAAATTCTTTTCTCTTGCTCGCTTGTTATCTTCCGCAATAGTTACATTTTTAAAACTATTCGAGGCCACGAGAAATCTATTTGGAGTCATCAAACATTGTTTAAAGAATATTTTAGTGACCCTTCGTGTTGATAAAATCCTAGGCATTACACTTTCTCCTCCATATTCAACTCCATCCCACCAAAGTGAAATCACACCATCCCATTTCTTCACGAAATCTTTTGCGAACTTTCATCTTATATTCCCATTCCCATTCCCATTCCCATTCGCATTCGACAAGACTAAATATACCAGTGTGCAATAGGTTACCAGACCAAAATGGGCTTGTAAGATGGAATTATAAGCAAAGTTCCTCTTTCTCCCCATATTCAACTCCATCCCACTGAAGTAAAATCACATTATCCTATTTCTTCACAAATCCTTTTGCCAAACTTTCACGGCATGATTCTATATACCGGTGTGCAACAGATAACCGAAACTAAAATGTGCACAAGCCCACAGCAGAGGTTAAAAGCAACTATATGAAACATCTCATGGTAGTGATTGAAATCCTAAACATACCACAAATACAGACAAACATCTCACAGTAGTGATTGAGATCCTAATCATACCACAGTTACAGACAATCAGGTTTTTCATGTCCCTGACTTTATAAGTAAATTGACAACGTCAAAGAAACACCTCAGCCATACTAAGGGGACCGATCAGGCAAGAGACAAAATTACCACAAATTTCGATCTAAAATTGACAATACAGCTACTAAAATAGAATACAACTAAAGCTAAGGCATGACAAAGAATTCAAATGGCATAATGCATAGAAGGACAACACATTTCACTAAGACTTTAAAAGAAAGTACCTCAACAAGAAACAGTTGTAGGGCAGAAGCTGGGTGTGTGCGTGTACGAAAGAGAGAGTTTAGTATATATAAATGTCTTATATACATGAAAAAGGAATTGACCTCAAAAATCCAGTTATCCGGGAGGAAGGAGGTCTAAATGGTAAGGGCTTCAAAAAGAGATAAGCAACCAGCAGCTCAATGGCCTCTTCTGTCAACGAGTTTGAAAAAAGATGTGCAGAGACCCATCGTTTTGCAAGCCTGCACAGAGTAGCAAAGAAATGTTCAAAAACTGGCTCCGAGGAGAAGAATAGGGAGAGAGGGTAGGAGGGATGTGCTCAAATTCTCACCGAACAACTGGTCCATATATTGGATAACAACCCCGTAAACCATTGATCATGCTGGAATGCTGACCACGAACAAAGAGTTTCTTGTCCGAGGATAGTACCCGCTTCACGTGAGCGTTTCCTATGAAATGGAAATTCATTGCTGTAAGCACGACACCCAATTTCCCTTAGAATGTGTTTAATTAACAAAAGAAAAAGTTTCTCACCTTGCCTTTGCACCAAGCCCAGACCCCGCTCATGCAAAATTTTAAGACGAAAAGCATATCCAGACATGAAAACATCTACATCATCCTCTGTAGCTGTACAACTAATCCCCCATTTTTCCTGAAGGCTGTCATTATAGTACAATAGATAAATCATTCATATTGCAAGTATTTCCACATTAAAAATCTAATCAAAACCAACCTTTCACCAATTTTCATAAGGAACGCTGATTTAGTCTTCTCCATTGCAAGGTCGTCCATAGGCCAGTTTCCTGAACCTTCCAGCTATAAGAAAGGTAATAAAATAGTAATTTTCAGAAACCATTGGGATGTATAAACAAACAGAACAAATGCAATCAGTTATCCATGCCTGAATCATGACGTCATGTGGTTGGATACAGGTTGAAGTGAGCTTCTGTGGCTTTACACCAACACTGTCTTCATATGCCAAAGGATGAGGTGGAGGAGGAAAGACAGACGTCAACCTGAAAGCTGTGTGTACGGGTAAGCACAATAAGTTCATTTGATAATACTTTATGTTGGTGCACTAGTGCCAGAAATAGAAAGGGGAGGGAAGGGAAGGAAGGGACGGGGGAGGGGACACCGGGGGACACCAGGGGGAGGGAGGGAGGAGTCTGATTGTTCTCTCTCTCTCCCTTTCCTTCTAGTGGGGGTGATATGCAGTAGGAGGAATTCACCCACGAAAGGGAAAAGATCAAGGGTCAAAAGGTTGAACCGGTTGTCAAAAATAAATAAATAAACATACCACAAAATATTGACAAAAATAAGTAAATTTTTGTAATTTATTAATATAAATAGATAAAAAGCACTTATTATAGTTGGCTACATTATATTTTCATTATGTCCACTTTTAATATCAATAGAAAATGGGATAATAAATATAGCAAAATCAAGCTTAACACATGATGAATCGCTTAAATATTTATATAGCATTTTAGTGTGTTATTTATGTAAAATTAAATGAGAAAGATAGAGGTGGAATGGGAAAAGAAATCAAATTCAACAAATAATTTATTTTGAGCTTCAGATTTTCTTATACATTTTTTTAAAAAGAATAGCAGATTATTAAGTAGCGTGTTCCATTGTTCCATTTCCAATCACCAATCCCACATCGATTTTGAGTAAAGGAAATTTTTTAAGAAGCAACTAAAAAAGGATTGGCCAATAGTGGAAAACCACATCTTTCTGGGCCCTTAGGCCCTTTACTACTTTAGTTATTGGGCCCTTTGGAGTTTTAATTTCCTTCTCATAAATAAATAGCCAACCATCAAAACCGTCATAACCAATGCAGGATCAACCTGTTTTTGTGGTTGGACCTATTGGATACCCGGGTCTCTCCCAGTTTTAAGCAATAACCAAACCGGTTTTTCGGCCGGTTCCCGGTTTTTCCGGTTGAAACGGCCAGTCCGTCTGGTTTTGAAAACATAGGGAAAACTGAAATTTGTTTCTCCAGCATCAACTGAACCAAAGACGAGCCCAGTTATCAAAGAATTTATGAAACACGTGTTATTAGAAGAATGGTCAAGCACACGATTTCTTGCAAATGCAGATGACACATGAATTAATGGCCTTTGTCGCCCCCTCGATGGGACTAGCAGGGTCTAAAGAAAGGAATATTAATAAGAAAAATGATATTAAAGCACGAAAACAATAACAAATCCAAAGAAAATTAGATACTCCCTTTCGTCTCATAAAGATAGACATACTTAAGAAATTTTAATTAATATAGTTTTACTTACATTTTTTCTAATATACCCCTACATTGAATAATACTAGTTCATATAAGATGACACATTAAATGGGGACATATTAGGACTATACTCTCAACAAAGAAAGTGGACTATAATTTGAGACAAATGAAGAAAGAAAGCAAGTCTATTTTTATGGGGCAGAAAAAATATAACATATTTATGAAAAACTAGGTTGTCTAGCTACAATACATCATTCTCACGTACAAATAACTTTTGGGACCATCTATAGAGCTAAGGCAGTCCATATATTATTTAAAAAGGATAACCAAGTATCAAGGTGTTTTGCCTATGTTGAGCGAGATGCTTTGAGGCATAAGCCTTAACATAAACTGATAAATAATTAAAAAAGTTATAAGAATACAAAAGTACAATCACAATACACCAAAACCCTCTAAAAGATCCATAGTGTAACATTCAACAAAGTTGAAAGTCTAGTTTTCAACTTGTGAAGTTCTTAAGATTTTCTCATCTATTAAAAAACAGCCCATAAAGGGCATTGAGTGCGTGCCTCAGCCACCCTCGGGTGTGCACCTTAGTAAATCAAGGTGCCTTGACAAAGGGAACTCGAATTGTAAGCTAAGGCTCCTAATGAGTACTTATACGAAGATGCTTTTGAAAACACTGCCCTATACCTGAGCTTTTGGTATAATCTGGATTGAGCTTGCACTGAGAGTACAAGACTACAAGCACAATTCAGATTTGGGTCAGCATGAGCTAACCTAGGCTCTAGTGAGTTTTACCTGGCCTACTCATGCATTACTTATAAATTTATTTTTCTATAACTATTAGAATAATTTATATAAAAATTATGGTTTAGTTCGTTTTACTTCATTCTGCTAGTGTTCATTTTTCTTCATAAAATTTTCATTCAAAATATAAATGTTTATTGAGAAAGGGAAAAATAATGATTATTTGACAGCCTAAAAACCGCGTGCAAATCAATAAAAGGAGCCTCAGCCACCAAGTCATCATTAGCCAGTCTACTTCAGCTCATTGTAGTTTAGGTATCAACCAATCATATTCGAAAATGTGCTAAAAGATAAACTGCAGTACCATGACAAACCTAAAATTGCATGATCATGTGAGTACATGTATTAGCTAGGAAGAGGAGAGAGATCTTTAGTTGAAAAAGAAACCTGAGTCCAGAGGTTGCACACTGGAGATCCTCAGAGGAATATCATCAAGGAGGCGCAAATGCTTTGAGAGGTTATCGAATGCTTTCAATAGGTTCACCGAAAAGGATATAGGATCTGTAGCTCATAAATCCATGTTACTGATTATGCGAAGTCTTCAAGACTTTCGTAAGAATAACAGAATAACCAAGAAACTTCATCACATGCAGCAATACCTTTGTTGCCATGGCGAAGTGAAAAATCAAGTTGATCTACAATGGAAATGATATTTTCTTTGGGAAGGGAAAGATGGCGTGCTAGAACATGCTCAATAATTTCCTTTATGATAAGATGCCTTTCCGACTCCTCGTGCTCCCATACTATCAGTTAAGGTAATCGAAGATGCATATTATTATAAACATTAGTGATCTCACACCAGGCAGCAAAGAGAAGCAGATATATGAATGCCTCACCTGCAACTTCAGCAATTTTACCATCACGAAACCATCTTAGTGTTGCCTTATCCCCCCAAAACTTTCGAAATTCAAGAGCCTAATGTAAGATGAAAACATCATTAGTAATTAAATTAGAAGGGGCATAAAGTACTTCTAAATTAACTTGTCATTCTGAAATCAACTACCTTATCCTTCTCTTCGGGACTTGGACCCATGACAGCCTGTTTAAAGGCTTCCTCCATAGTGCTGATTGAGATCCCTATAAGCAATGCCTCTCCATCTAACGTGGATAAACCCTAGATTATACAACAGTTATAACATGTTCATACTAAATATATCCAATTCATGGAATGATATTTCGAAGAACGCATTAGTAAATCATTGTTGAGCATCATACATCTTCAAAATTGCATTCAAAAGTAGCATTTCTCCAGATAACACGAACAAGCTTAGTTCTCCCTCTCAACGCTCGATCAATAATAGAGAGTATCTTCTGCTCATATGTTCTCCAACATTCTTCATCCAAACAAAATCCACAAGAATAGACTTCACGGCTACCCTTCAAGTTCAACCTAAAAATTAACATGTGAGATAAGTGGCAAGAAGCTAGATGCTAATGAAACACAAGTGAATTAACTTAAATAGTATCAAATGTTTGAAGAGTCCATTACACTTCCAAATTGAACCATCAACAACACTACAGGGTTTAAAGTTAAAAGTATTAAAACTATTAGACCTCATAAAGATGTACCTTACCTTATGCAGTAATCGTATTTGGCAGGAAAATCAATCTTGGTCATAAACATCTCATCAAAGCCACCATCTCTACATTTATCAATGCAACTAAGTGCTAGAGAAGCCTCATCTCGCAGCTGAATATAGAACCATTATAATCCAGTTGACAGCAGTATATATAATCTAAAGGGAACGCTAACTAGATCCACTTCGGAACCAGAAAAACAAAATCAATTCAATATGCTAACATGGTACCTCTTGGAAACCACTTAGTGACATCCGAAAAGCCAAATTGAAGCCAAATGAATCACAGATAATTACAGGAAATGATTGAAACTGTTTCCTCCTATCCTGCAACTTCAAACTTGATATTAGTATTCATGTTAACCAACGATAATCATAATAGAAGTTACTATCTTCATTATTAGTTCAGATTCAGCAATGTTGAACACCCGCAAGGAAACATGAAGGAAAAGGCATCTCACAAAAGCACAATAGTCTAAGAACAGAGAATGGGTGATTCTGTCATGGAGAACAAGCAATCCCCAGATTCGTCAAAAAGAAATAAAATCCCAATAAGAAAATAAAGGAGGCCCCCTAATCATGATCTACCAGAAGACACCAGCTATAACAAAGAAGCATGGAAGCAATACACTCTCATAGAAGCCGATGAAGCTCTTTACTAACATCTAAAATAACGTGAAAAGGATCAGAAACGTAGGGCAATACCTTATTGGAAATGTTGCTTTCACCATCAGGCTGAAAGTACAGCCCATGATCCCATATTTTTGAATTGGCTGCAAAGATGAACATGATAGACTGATAGTTATCACTAATTAACAATAATATTTTTATACACAACTTGCAGAAAGACCGTCTAGTTAGTCAGGTAAGATTATGCACTGGCGCTGGCACTTCTAACTTAACTCCTCCAACATCATTTAGTAAGAGTATTGCTTAAAATGCTTTGCTGGTCGTATTACTACAGAGTCAACTTGAACGAGTATAACTTGAAATTAGGCTATCAGCTTAAGAAAAAGGTTTAATGCAACTCTCATATACCCTTCATCTACGAGCCAATATCAACCACAAAAAATGGTAATCGATGCATCCAACGTAAGTACTTCATTGAACATTTTAACCAATACAGTCAATTCAATACAAGTTCAACCTCAACAGATTCATATATTCAAATTTACAGAAACTGAAAACCCAAGGATGGCAAGGATAGAAGGAAACCACATGGCTGCTATCAAGATAGCGGATAAGTACCTGTCTTAAAACTTTTAAGCAACCATAGGTATAACATTTCAGAATAAATGTATCCCTTTTGGAGCGTAATGTCAAGCCATCAAACCCATGAGATTTTTCTTTTCTTTATCCTAAAATAAGATTACAATATCTTACAATTGGGGGAACTCAGATTGTTAGTAAAAAATAATTAGCAAGCCATTATGTACTGCAAGTATTCAGTCACCACACCTTAAATCAAGATTCAAATCCTAAAGTCTGCAATTACTACAGGTTACATGATTTCGCTGTCATTGATACCATTTAACATCAATTTTATGTCCAGCAATGGTACATGTGGTAGAAAATGGGAAGTAAACATTTATCATCATCATGAATGCAGATGTAATGCACATTTAAAAGAGAACCACATACCAATGAAGTCCAGTGTGATGCGCAAAATCTGAATTACATTCATTGGTTTGTTGATGCGATTTTTACTAGACTTTGATGCAAGGTATGCTATTATGATGGATATTAGAAATCCGCTTAAGCAATCATAAGCATATATCGAACTTCTTTGCCGAGCCCAAACCTGTAATTTGACACCAAAATGTGACATTCAATCTCAAAAGAATGGAGCTGCATAAACAGAATCACAATCACCATACTGTCTATCTTACTTTCAACAGTATCAATGCTTCTCCCAGTTCTTTCCATCCCATAAAAGTCCTCTTAACAAACTCAAAATTATCCTCTAGAAACATGTCCTCTAATATACTGCTATTGTACTTGGGTGTAGCTTGTAAAACACCCTCTGCGTTGAAATTTCAATGCAGGTTCAGAATTCAGTTAGCAAGTAATCAAGATAAATCTGGTAAATATCATGAAAAGACTCCCAATACCTTGATTTAGTGAGCGAACATTGTTCCTCTCTAAGATCAACCTTGATGCACAAAATAGAGATGTCGACGTCGGAATTATTTTAACAAAAAAGGCAGCATTTTCGGGCAGCCGTGCAGCTAAAATATAGGAAAAACGCAGACACAAAAGTGATTTTCCTGAAGATCAACAACTAAATTAAAAAGAAAAAGGAACATGATATTCCGTAAATTACACACCTGGATAGACAACCAGCAAAGGTTTACGGGCCTCATTATGGAAAGTTGACCACCTTACTTCTTGAATTAGAGAAGAAAGTTTTAAATACTTCTTGATTATGCACAGGTAAAGATATCTTTTTGCGTGATACCGATAATTTAGATAGTCCTTTTCATAGAAGCACTCCTGCCATGAAAAAAAAGTTGCATGCAGATGTTAGCAAAAAAGGCATGAGTCAAAATCGCTTCAGCATTTACTGCAACAATCCCAATATAGTCAAGAAGTTCTCTAATTGTTTCATATGAAGCATAGTGCTGTGCTACCAAAAATATTACTCCCAAGGCAATTAGTGCAGCTTTACCAGGGATACGAGACCCAGATGGGCAACGGAAGTATACATCCCTCAAACTTGATATTCACGACTTCTCTAGTCGAGATGTATGGCAACTTAATTCTTCCCTTAGTAGAATATACAAAGACTATTACTTTTCCTGATTTTCATCAGATTTGGCAGAGCATTGGGTTGATGCATAGAATCTGGACCCCGGGTATGACCCAGTCCAGCTTTTGGGCTTTTGTGTTCACAGAGATTTGAAGGGGAAAAGAATGGGGTTTTGTCTGCAAAGCAAAATTCGGGGCACCAAAGCAAGCAAACAAAAGCCTACATCCCTCCCCCGACCAGATTTTTGGAGAGTGAAATTTGACCCAATTTTTGCCCAAATATAGAGGTTCTAATTAGACTTGTGTCATGAGCAAGTTTCCCATAGTCCTACAGCAAGGAACTGGGCATCAAAGTGTGCAAAGTCCTAGTAATCTCCTGTTTCTAGTTAATTCATCATCTTCACCCATCGACATTTTCTAGTGAATTCATCATCTTCACCCATCGACATAGGTGACATAGATTTCATTAAGCAGAACTATGTGTTGATTTTGTTCTTTGTTTCACTTGTTTACTTTTGCATTGGTTTGTCATAACATTGCAAAACTGCAATTTTCCATTTCAACAAAAATGCCACTACGTTGCATCAATCATAAGCACAATTTGTAGAGATGATAAATTCGACAAGGCATTAAGCAGGAAAACTTGTGTTATATCACACATCAGATAAGACTCAGTGCCATCAATTCAAATATGGGCATCATATATCAACAAGTATTGAGCAAAAGCACAGAATCTTTGAGACAATAGGCAGAGTCTATTTCTAAACTTGTCCAATTGGATAATTCCACCTTATATCCTTTTGTCAGTGTTCCTTTACTTCATTCCGAAAGAAAAGAAGTGTCAACAGAATAACTACTGATTCACCTGTGTAAAAGGCATTTGACATTATAATCAAGTTCCTTTTCCAGCAAAAGCGTAGATTACATACCTCAAAATATATAACGTTTCCCAATTATAAATTTACATCATTATAAATAGGTTGAAGCCTGTACAATATGCTCATAATTCTATTTTCATACACAATACTGCAGAATCTAAATTCACCATCCAAATAAAAATCTAAATATGCAACATAATTACTGTCAGTATCAGCTAAAACTAAGCCAGTATCTTTTTTTTTAACAACTTTACAGGTAAGTCTTTCTTGTTGTAAATAATGTACATAAAAAATACCTTGGGTAATCTGAGAAAAAGGTCAACATGTACATCCGGTCTAGCAATGCATCGAAATGAATAACTGCCCCCAATTTCAATAGACTTAGGTTTCTTGAACTTGAATTCAACTTTATCCGCACCAATGTCTCTCACAAACCCTGCCCCCAGGTCAGCTGTAACCTACAACAAATTGTTGCACCCATGAAATAAAACAATTAGTAAACACAAAATCACAGTACAACAAATCACAAAAAAAATTCCAGAACAAAATAAATTAGCAAAACTACGTCAGCCATAACCTACAACAAAACTGTTGCACCAATAAAATTATAACAATTACTAAACCCAAAACATAGTACAAAAAAATCAAAACTTTCTTCCAAAGCATAATAAATAAATAAATAATTGCATCAGCTATTACCTCCAAAAAATAGTAGCGCCCATAAAATTAAACTAATTAGTAACAGTAAAATAAAACCATAGTACAAAAAAATAAAAACTAAAAGAAAAATAAATGGTCAAAACTTAAGTGAAATATTGAGAATATGTACCTGAAGGTCTTCAGGGATTTGATCGATGGCTTTTTTGATGGAGCAAACGAAGTCATTTATGATTTTAGTGCTTTCCGGAGAATAATCGTGCTGAGCCTCCTTTAGAAGCTCTCTTAACTTCAAATTAGTCGAGTCAGTGTAAGTTGCTTCTGAACCCATACCTCTTCTTCAGTTTTCGCTCCCTCACTCCGATTGAACGTTCTGAAGCAAAGATTTGAGTGTTTTCTCTCTCTCTCTCTCTCTCTCTCTCTCTCTCTCTCTCTGTGAGAGAGAGAGGGAGGGAGCAGGAGCAGGGGCAGGGGCGGGGTTTATCAAAACCCTGAGTTTCGCCTTCGGTTAAGAGTGTTTACTTTCAGGCTTTGGCGAATTTTATGTATAATTACAATGGAAAATTGCACCTTTGGTCCCCAACCTATTCACTTAGTAGTAAACAGATCCCCATCTAAATTTCTCGTGCCATGTTTCTTGAAGGGCAAATGGTGAACAAATAACTGATTTTAGTATAATAGTTACTCGTAGTGAGATTTGATCGTAGAGTCAAAATTCAAATGCAATAGCAAGTGAATATGACAAAATTGAGTAGGTATGAAATAAAGAAATTCCCGTTTGTGATTGATTTTGAATAGAATTTTTGATTCTCGCTTAAATTTTTTCATTTATATATTATTAAAATACCCTTTTACCCTTAATTAATTAAACTAAATTGATGCAAGTTGGATAATAAAAATAATATTAATTTAATTAATTTTTACACTATATGACTATATTTTTATTTTGTAATTTTTATAAAATTTGAAATTTATTAGGTTTTTATTATTTTTATTTTAAAAATGAATGAATGCATTGTCTTGTTAAAAATATTTGACTAGGAAACAAAATGAATTTTACCACTCGTGATGATGCATTCTACAACAATAAATCACTTTTGTTTACCAAACGACTTAAATATTGTTTTGAAAGACAAGAGTTCTCAAACACTTATCGAATTCAAATGCTTAATGCATTGGTGGGGCTGAAGATGGAATTCAAAAATTACTTTGACAAACGATCGGAATTGGTAGTCAATGGTGGAGGAGAGATAGAGATGAAGAGAGGAGATTTGAGTAGAGAAACAAATGTTACCCAAATATGTCGATGATGATTGAAGACATATGTATGTTGCTTTTGTCGTGAGTAGGAATAAAACCTCGTTAAATAAATAAATAAAGCAAATGAAAAAAAAAAGACATAAAAAAAAAAGGGGGACAAAGAAGAAGAAAAATGGGAAAAAATGTATCTTATTCCTCCACACCCTCGAAAATCCCCATGTCCGCCTTAGCCACTACTATCACCACCCCCCTACAACAACCAACACCAGTAACAATACTGCTAGCAACCACACTCTCACAAATAAATGAAAATGACTATATTCCTCCTCCACCTCCCATCCCCATGCCAGCCACCAATACCTCCAAACACCGCCAACCACAATCAAAAGAATGAAAAATATCAGCATTCCTTCTCCAACAACCCAAAATTCTCCCCCCTCTCCCACAATTTTCCACCGACCATCAAAATTCTCTCAAATTAGAGCCATCGTCGCCGCCTAAACCACCGACCTTCAAAAGCCCACAGAAACCAACATCGCAATACTGGAATAAAATCTAGTGTTGCACCATTCCAATCAGAAACCCACTGCCATCGCCAGCGACCGTTGGTTCTTCAAAAACCCACCTTTAGCCGTGTCATGGATTAAGTTAGTGTAAGCCCCTGCTTTGCTCTATTGATTACAAAAGTTTCAGACCTTTTATCAAAGCTTGCTAATTTGCAGAAATGGGGAATTTCCATCAAATTGAATTCGGGAGGATCAAGGATGAAACTGGTAGTTTATATTTTTTATGTTTTTATTTGTTGTTTATGTTAATTTAAGAGTTAAATATTTGAATAATGAACTTTTAGACATTCTCAATTCAGATTTGAATGGTTTTAAAAATTCATATAATTTATTAATCCTTAACTCAGATTTTAATAAATTCTATTAAAATTGAGGTGTTCTCAATTGAATTTAAATAGATTCTTTAGAAATTTAGGTCTCATCAATATCAACTACTAATGAATTTCTAAAAATTTCATTAATTAGAAGATTTGGTGTATATTTGATAGAATTTAAAAATAGTTTTTTATGAGTTTTTTAAAAAAAGTTAGTAAAATGTGTGGTTGAAAAAATTGATAAAAGTTGTGGGTCCCAAAAAATGTGCTTGAAAATGAGTTTGTAAAAAAAAAAAAAAGATTTTATAAACTCTACCAAACATGTACTTAAAAAGATTTGTATGGATTTAGCCCATAAATATAAATATCATATTATTTAAGAATTCTATATCCACTTTTCGAAATTTCAATTCAATTCTTTTCTCACCTATCTTTCCTTCTCGCCCCTCTCTTCTATTTGTGCCACAAGCTTTTTTAATAAATTTTTGTTCTTGATTTTCAATTTATATTACATGAAAATTTATTGAATTGTTTGATTTTTTATTTTAATAATTTTTTTTTTAAAATTGTCAAACATCATCTTTGAAATTTTATTTTTGATGCTCTATTACCATTTAATGAACTAAACAATTAGGTTGAAAAATATAAATAATTTATTGATAAATATTAATTAGATAATTAGTCTAATACTATATAATGTAATTAAATATTTGATTGTAAAATCAATATAGCCCCAATTTTTTTTTTTTTAAACTTAGAAAAATTTATTCGTCAATTGTGAAATCTGCAAATTATCTTTTAAGATCATAAAATAACTTTTTATATAAGAGTGTTAAACAACTGATTTTGGAAGAGATAAAATCCTAAATATTCATCTTCTAGTATCGAATATGAAAGAGTGGATTTTATAAAAAAAAAAAAAAAAAAGACAAGTAGAAAGAAAATGATAATTGAATTTTATTTCAATTTTTTTTCAAGAAACCTTGCTCTTTAGTCAATTTTTTTTATTCAAAACCGATGAAGAGTTTTTCGTTCTTTATGTTTCAAAAAAAAAATTCCTTCCAAAATTCTACTCAAAATATTTGTTAATGCAAGTCCGTCACTTGAACTATTTGAAATAACAACAATGTAAAATTATTATCTTTAATAAAAGATCATTGGTCCATGAAAATTCATAGAAATACATAAGAGTCCATTGAAATCTATAATATAGACTACGTTGAAATCTTATAAATTTTGTGGATTAATGAAATTCAAATTCATAAATGTCAATAAATCTTTTAAAATCTGAGTTGGGGACACAGATCTCAGTCTCATCTTCATATACTCACCGAATTTTCAAATAGTGTTGAATGTTCGCCAAATTTTACAACGTTACTGGCCATTACTCACTCTTGACGATCCATTAACAGCTAGTAGACGGAACTGCACATGTAGCAAATAAAATGCCCATGCGACACATATGTTTGCCAACCAATGTTGAGTTATCTGCCATGTTAGCAAATTGCATTTTAAATAATCATGAAACTTTTAATCATGTCTTCGTTCACTCACTGATCTTTAAAATGTTATTGGATGTTCACTCAATTTTTCAAAGTTACACTTTTTTACTCAGTTGTTGCACAAATGGTCCCTATTGTTTCCTCTAACTGGGGGTTGAGGACATATCTTTCTATTTTTTGTCCTTACTTCAACCTTTCATGACGTAAATGATCATTTTCGTAAATTTATCCGTTAAAGGCTCGCGTGCAGTATACATGGTAGGGGTGGGTATTTTAACCAGAACCGAACCTCCCGAACTGGAAGTCCGGTTCCGATACGGTTCCAAAAAAATAAAATTAAGAACCTGGTTCTGGTTCGGTTCTAAAAAAATAAATTTAAGAACCGAAATCGAGAATCGAGAATCGATCGAATTCAGGTCGGTTCTTGAACTAGACCCGTGGGTACCCGATTGGAACCGAATTTATCATTTGTTTAAAAAAATTTATTTTTTACAATTTATTCACATTAACTCAATGACCTAGAAACCAACACCACAGTACTAAAAACAAGAGTCCAACTGTCTAAGATCCAAACAAAAAGTACAAAACTCGCCACTCTTAAACTCAAACTTAATTGACTCAATTCTAATTACTCAAATCTCAAATTCTCAATTGATATTTGCTCAAATACTCAATACAAACATTATCTTATATCTCGCACTTTTACTTATATCTCTCTCGCTCAACACGCAGTGAGACAGCGAAGACAAAACTTGTCTGTAACCGAAACAAATCTTCAATTTTAAGAGGTAATTTTCCTTTCTAACTCTAATTTATAAGTTTACAATTTTTGTGTCTATTCTTCCAGTTAATAATTATATCTTTCATAAATTGTTTTAATATCTAACATACTCTAATGTTAACGGATTTGCAATTTTTAATTTTTTTAAAAACATGTTGTCAACTAACGATTTAAAAAAATGTTATGGGTAGAACCAAACCCGAACCGAAACCGTTTGGTTCCAATAATTACGTGAAACTAAATGGTTCCATTTACGAAATACCCGAACTGTAACGAGTGGTTTGGTATTGGAATACCCGAATCGACCCACCCGATGCTTAGGCCTAATACATGGGTTGTTTTACAATGACAAAATAGTCTTTTCTTAATATAAACAAAGAATAAAAAATAGTCTTCACCCCATCCCACCCCACCCCCCCTCCCCCACCCTCATCCATACCTAATATATACACATACTTGTATCTTTTTTGTGAAGTGAGTTCCAGAGCACAAACAGATTGCGAAAAGAAAATCAAGAAAATTCTTAAAGAATTGAAAATGCCTTCGCAGTCTTTTACTCTACTCTCTAAATCTACAACTTTCCCATCCCAATTATCCAAATTTGTATGATATCAAACTTTCTGTTTCAGACTTTCCACTACTCTCATGCCATTACATTCAGAAAGGTGTTTTATTTATCTTCCCGCCATTTTCCCCTCCTCAAAACCAGCCTCTCACACACATTGACTCACTTTCCTCTTCTTGCAGGTTGACTCACCACTAATTAAGAGGGTTATGTTTACAATGACGCTGGTGTGGATTATATCTACACTTCTGGCTCCCACATTTATGTAAAGGACATTCTGGGTTCCATGATGTCCCTGATGAAGTTAAATGATTATTTGCTTTTGACCAAAATGTGAGTTATGAAGGGCATTTCAGCCCTATTTTTGATCTATTATAAAAAAGATTGTAGAAGCTCTGCTTTTAGTTTAAATATTGGATGGTTCTATACAGAAAATTTAGCATTTTGGACTTCATTTAAGTTTTCTTGTTAAATTATGAGCTTTAAAATTTTGACATGTGGGTAATTTGTGTAATTTGAATGGCAAAAATATTAGATGTTCTATGCCTGTTGTCAATTTGACATTCCATAAAAAAGTAGGCAACAAAAGATGTACAAATTCATAATTAATGTTATTGAGATAAAATTTGGGAGTTGGTGATCACCAACCTTCCATTAACTCTGTCTCTTTGTGAGTTTGTCCAATTATTTTCTTTCATTAGATAAACATCAAATTCACCAATCAAAAATCAGTGTAGTTTCTACTTTCAGCTATGCTTAACCAAACATATCATTACCACCTATACACACTTGGTCTCCTTAATGCTTATTTTCTCCACAGGCTTGACTCTCTTTTTCTTTATGGATTTAGGATTTGTGGGCTTTGATGGTTTTGTGTGTGACGGTTGATGGGTGGGGTGGGGGGGTGGGGTGCATGGAAAGAAGGCTATTTTTGTTTCTTAAGAAAATACTAGTTGATCTTTGTGAAAGAACCCATTTGCACCATAAAAAGTTGAACGGTAACAGATAAAAAGGACCATTTGCACCATAAAAAGTTGAAATATGGACGTCATTGTCAAAAATAGAAAAATAAGTCCTCAACCGTAGTAAGGGCAAATGATAGAGATCATTTGTGCAAAAAAAAAATTGTTACTAAATAATGACGATTCAATAACAGGCCATTGACAGAATGACCATGTATCCTCCATTTTGTGCCATTAAATTTGCCAACCAAAATAGTCACATGCCATTTCATCAAATGCATTTTCAAAATACGTTTTTAAGATGCCAAAAAGGTGAAACTTGCCCCCAATTACACAAACGATTTTATTCCAATTGATCTGAATTTGATTTCTCCCAAACGTTCAACCAAAAACCTTATCCCTAACCTATCTTCTTTGGCTAACCAATCTGGGATGAAAAACTCTATTTCTGCACCTATTATGTTATGTTATTGTGGTAAGGTCCAGTGTTGAAGACATCTTGGACGGAGAGTAACCCTGTATGCTAATTTTGGAGTTGCAAATTCTACGGGAAAGGTAGACGCGGGTGATTTTTTTGATTGGGTACATCCCGCACTCCATGCAAGATACAAGTCAGTAATCAATTAGTGGAACGTTTGGGAAAAATCAAACTGAGATCAATTGGAATGAAATTATTTGTTTAATTAGAGAAAGTTTTACCGTTTTTTGGCATCTTAAAAAATGCGTTTTGAAAATGCATTTAATGACTTGGCGTGTGACTATTTTGGTTGGCACAAAGACCTTCTATAGAAACGCAATTATTTTTTATCGAAACTATCCCATCCCTCACAAACTGCACAAGTCTTTATGAGTGGTTGGGTGCATTCACGGTCCCATAGCAGAAAACATGCAGTTTATGTACCATCAATCACTGTCACCTATGTCTTAAACCCACCAAAATTAAAAAAAAAAATTAAGTTCATCAGTGAACAATATGTAAAGTAAGTTAAGAAAAAGTATAACTCATTTGTCGTGTATAATACTACCTTGGTTTCCTGAACTCTCATGGAGATCACATTTCTTACACTAAAAACATTTTCCAACACATTGCACCTTCTTTGGGCACCTTTTGCATGACAAGTGCCACTAGTTACGTTCACTTTCAATAGAAAGTATAGTTGCAAGAACCCAAAAACTTCCATCCTAGATTTTAAATTATGTAAATTTTATTTCAATGTTAGTCGATTAAAATTAGATAACAACAAATTAAATAGAAGAATCTTCGACAAAGCTCGCTAGACTCAAGTTACACCTCTCCAGCATCATACAACTATTCGATGGTTGCGTAGTTCGACACGCTAGATATTAGAGACAGTGTACACATAGTGAGAAGATATTTGACTTATCTTTTGAGAGCTACTGTGATTTCCATCCAATAACGTTAGATGAAATAAGATGCAGACATTAATCACAGCACAATCAATCAACAAAAATCTTTCAAACGTTCGTTTGAAAGAAAACAAAATTTTGGTGAAAAAAGTTAAATATCTTATCGATTAATAAATAGTTTGGTTTGGTCATTTTCTGGATTTACCACTACTTTTGTTAGAAATCCTGACTTCACCTACACTAAAGCGATAATATTAAAAAAAGATAAAAACATGGGAAGAACCATTAGATATAACACAAGTAATAAACTTCTAAACATCTTCACCTGACATATTTGCATTAAAACTAACTTCTTTGTCGTGGAAAACAAACTCTAGACTGAAGGTCTCATCTGCATTGCCGTAAGTTGGGACCTCGTACAGGCGGACGATGCACACCTTCAAAGCCAAATGTGTTTTAGTTAGATTTACCTCGCTGATGATATTAAACAAAGGAGTCATAGTAGCGAAATGTCCTCCATTTGATTTTAGCTATGCAAAAAAGAAGAAGAATAAAGTAACACTTCAGTTTTTATATAATGAACAAAACGTGCAACACATTACCTGTTTTGCAAGAATAAAGCATAATCATGTACTTACCAGAAGCTAGTTCTCAATAGGGCAGTGCAAGAAACAAAACAATATCGTGATTCAAAAGTGAATTAGGAATAAATCTCATATATATAGCTTAAACACATTTTACGAAATGAATTATAATTTCCAGATGCACAATCACACGTAAACCGATGCAGTGGTGCCCTTTCAAAAATGTCAATTAAACTGTTCGAATACTACAGGAAATGCCAAAAGAAGGCTTCATAAAAAAAAAAAGAGAGAAGATGATAGTCTAATTGTTAGTTTCTGAAAAGTTGTTGCATTTATTCATATTTGAGTGCATTTCGCAAAGTTATTTTAATTTTTTTTAAAAAAAAAAAACAAAACAGTATCCTAACACACAATAAAAAAATAAAAAAAAAAAATTCAAAAGTGCAAATAATTTACAGAAATGATTTTAACAAAAAATAAGAAATAAATAAATTGTTCGAATACCACATGGAAGTCCAAAAGACAGTTTCATACAAAAAAAGAAAGATGATGAGTTCAACGCGTTTCTTAAAAATTGTTGCATTTATCCATATTTGAGTGCATATTTTGCAAAGTTATTTTAATTTAAAAAAAAAAAATAGTATTCGAACACACAGTAAAAAAATAAGAAATAATTCAGAAGTGCAAATAATTTACAGAAATGACTTTAACAATAAATAGGAAATAAATAAATTGTTTGAACACCACAAGAAAGCCCAAAGACGATGATGAGTCTAACACGTTTCTAAAAAGTTGTTGCATTTATATTTAATATTAAATGTTACACTTCGTTTTTTGTAGGAAAAGGAAAAATAAATAAATAAACAATCAATGTATAAAACTAATTAAAGAATCTGAAAAGTTGTTGCATTTATCATATATAATATTAAATGTTACACTTCGTTTTTTGTAGGAAAAGGAAAAAAATTTATAGAAATGATTTTAACAAAAAATAGGAAACAAATAAACTGTTTGAATACCACGGGGAAGTCCAAAAGATAGTTTCATACAAAAAAAAAAAGATGATGAGTCCAACAAGATTCTGAAAAGTTGTTGCATTTATCATTTAATATTAAATGTTACACTTCGTTTTTACAGAAAAATGGAAAAAAATAAATAAACAATTAATGTGTAAAACCAATTAAAGAATCTGAAAAGTTGTTGTATTTATCATATATAATATTAAATGTTACATATATAATATTAAATGTTACACTTCGTTTTTTACAGAAAAATGAAAAAATAAAAAATAAACAATCAATGTGTGAAAACCAATTAAAGAATCTGAAAAGTTATTGTATTTATCATGTATAATATTAAATGTCACACTTTATTTTTTGTAAGAAAAGGGAAAAAATAAAATAAATAAACAATCAATATGTGAAACCAATTAAAGAATCTGAAAAGTTGTTGCATTTATTATATATAATATTGAATGTTACACTTTGTTTTTTGTAGGAAAAAGGAAAAAAAAATAAAAATAAGCAATCAAATGTGTGAAACCAATTAAAGAATCTGAAAGTTATTGCATTTATCATATATAATATTAAAAAAGTCGTATACGTAGGTGCATTTATCATAGAAAAGTTACATCATCAGTCACTTTTTGCTTAAAAAATGACAGAACAATGTATACAAGTGACACAAAAAATTTGGCTCACAATGTTCTCTATGGTTGATTTAATTGCTGGATATAATTTGATATTTGTTATGCATTATTGAGTGATATGAATTATTGAGGATGATCAAAGATTAATGTATCAATTTTTTTGTCTTGAATATTAATTGGAGATTTAGATAGAAAAGTGACATGATTTGTCACTTTTTGCCTAAAAAGTTGGATCACAATCTTCTCTGTGATTGATTTAATTTCTGAATTTAACTTAATATTTGTTGTGCGTTATTGAGTGACATGAAATATTGAAGATGATCAAACATTAATGTATCATTTTTTTGTCTTGAATATAAACTGAGACTTTAGATAGAAAAGTGATATGCTCTATCACTTTAAAAGAGAGCACTTTAAAAGTGACAGAACAATGTATACAAGTGACACAACAAATTTAGATTATAATCTTCTCTGTAGTTAATTTAACTAACTTGATATTTGTTGTACATTATTAAGTGATATGAATTATTGAGGATGATCAAACATTAATGTATCATTTTTTTTTCTTGAATATGAATTGAGGTTTTGGATAGAAAAGTGACATGCTTTGTCACTTTTTACTTAAAAAGTGACAGAACAATGTACACAAGTGACACAACAAAATTATATTATAATCTTCTCTGTGGTTGATTTAACTGCTGGATTTAACATGAAATTTGTTGTACATTATTGAGTGACATAAGTTATTGATGATAATTAAACATTAATGAATCATTTTTTTTTTTTTGGTCTTGAATACGAATTGAGGCTTTAGATAAAAAAGTGAAGATTTGTCACTTTTTGCTTAAAAAGTGACGGAACAATGTATACAAGTGACACAACAAATTTGAATCACAATTTTCTGTTTGGTTGATCTAAATGCTGGATTTAACTTGATATTTATTATATATTATTGAGTGACATGAATTAATGAGAATGATCAAACATTAATGTTTCATTTTTTTTGTCTTGAATATGAATTGAGGTTTTAGATAGAAAATTGACATGCTCTGTCACTTTTTTGCTTAAAAAGTGACAGAATAATTATACAGACAACAATTATATAAGTGACACAACAAATTTGGATCACAATCTTATTTGTGATTGATTTAACTTGATATTTGTGCATTATTGAGTGATATGAATTATTGATGATAATCAAACATGAATTTATCATTTTTTTTGTCTTGAATATGAATTAATGCTTTGAATAGAAAGTGCAGAATAATGTATACAAGTGACACAACAAATTTGGATCACAATCTTCTCTATAGTTGATTTAACTATTGGATTTAACTTTCTCTGTACACAGCAAAGTACAAAATGTGGTAGATGTGGGATGTATGGTCACAATTGAAGATCGTGTCAAATTCCAGCACATCTGAAGAAGAAACCACAAAAGAAAAGAAAGTTGTAAGATTTATGAGTTTTTTTATTTTTGATTATTTTTTAGATTATTTTGCAATGTATAATACATATATGAAACTCCAACACTTTTGATGAATATTGATATTACATCATGTCAATTTTAGAACAAAAAGTGATACAATATGTCACTTTTAGAACAAAAAGTGACACAATGACACTTCTTCATATATATTGGTATTTTTGTCCAAAATAGAATTAATATTCATGTGCTTTGCTTTTGTATACGTACATTCATTAGAATGACATGTAAAATTTATCACTTAACGCTAAAATATATACATGATACTTCAACCATTAAAGAAGATTTATGTCACTTTTAGAACAAAAAGCACTTAACGCTAAAATATATACGTATTACTTCAACTATTAAAGAAGTTTGATGAATTTTGATATTACATTATGTCACTTTTAAAACAAAAGTGACACAATATGTCACTTTTAAAATATATACGTGATACTTCAACCATTAAAGAAGTTTGATGAATTTTGATATTACATAATGACACTTTTAGAACAAAAAAGTGATACAATGTCACTTTTAGAGCAAAAAGTGACACCTATGTCACTTTTATGACAAAAAGTGATACAATGTCACTTCTTCATACATATTAGTTTTTCTATTCAAAATAGACTTAATATTCATCTGCTTTGTACTGACATTAAAATGAAATGTAAAATTTATAACATGACGCTAAAATGTATACGTGATACTTCAACTATTAAAGAAGTTTGATGAATATTAATATTAAATTATGTCCTTTTATAAGAAAAAGTGACACAATATGTCACTTATATAACAAAAAGTGACACAATGTCACTTCTTCATACATATTGATTTTTCTATTCAAAATAGTGTAAACATTTTTGCACTTTGCTTTGTATATGTCTTGACATTATAATGGCATGTAAAACTTATCATTTAACACTAAATTGTACATGATACTTCAACCATTAAAGTAGTTTGATGAATACTGAAAGGCTTATTTGTACAAATGGTCTATATCTTTTGTACTCACTGTAGGTTGATGACCTATCTTTTCATTTTTAGCAAGGGGTCTCCTATTTCAAACTTTCTTGGCGAGAATGGTCATTTCTGTCCAATTCCGTCATATTTAACCGTGACTTCATAGCGTGCATTCCACATTCTTAATTTAATGAGGGCATTTCTGCCATTCCACTATTCTGACTCTTTTCCCTTAAACATGAAGAGACGTCTGCAGATATACTAAAATTCCTTTGCCTTTCAATTTTTTTCTCCAAATGGTGAAAGAAATCCAAAATTTCTTGTCCGAAAAGTGTACACATTGAAGATTGTTATTTTTGGCAAAATACCAGCAACGGACGAAGAACAAGTAAGTAATAAAGTGTATATTATATAATTTTTGGATATTAGTGTATATTTGGAGGCGTTTGATCAACCAAATGTTTGAAATGTGTAATGTAGTTTGCAAATTTGTTGTTTTTGCAGTGAGTACTCTTTCAAACACGGAAGAAAATGAAACCTCAAGTACAAGATTCAGACTATATTATGAACAAGCACCCGTATATGGTTGGTATTTTGAAGTTTTCCAAAAAAAATGTAATGCCTGAAGATTGTATTCGTTTGCCCTTTTTTTTTTTTGAAACTTTCCCATTGGAAAAATCTTAAATCTCTTTTTTAGTTATAAGAAATTGGTTACCGAGTGATTTTTATTTTTAAAATATTTTTATTTTGCATGCAGGTAAAGAATCACCGTACTTTACTATTAAGATTCATCATGGAGTAGGAATGGCAATTTGACCCATGACCCGTGCCCCGCGCTGCGCCCCGTCCCGTCCCATTTTTAGCTGTCCCTCTCCGGATGATCGTGTAATTGGAGTGGGTATGGGGTAGAAAAATTTGCCCCTTCATGGGTCCGGGGCAGGTCCTGGGTGGGGCTGACCCTCCCGCTATTATTATTATTTTAATTAAAAAATCATAAATAAAAATTAAATTGAAAGTGTAGACTGCTCCGAGACTTGAACCCAGGTTGGAGGAAAGAATGCATAAAGTCTTAACCATTACACCACAAAACATAACTTGAATTTTTTTTTATTTACTAAAAATATTGGAACAAATTCTTACTTTTTTATAGCCTAACCCTAATGTTAAACATTTCATTTTCCAATTCCCACTTTCCCAGCTGCCGTTCTTCATTCTTCAGTAGTTCAGTTCCTACTTCTTGTCTTCCTGGCTTCTTATAGCTTGACAATCGGTGCCTGATACAAAATATTCACCATCCGGCCGGGTATTCTCTCACAGCAATAGCATACCTAATAAAGTTCGAATCCAGGTATGTAATTTAATTGCAATGGTTTTGATTAGTGTATTTATCAATTTTAGTATTCTTATGCCCCAAAAGGGAACTTCCATAATCATTTTTTGTTTAGTGTATTTATCAATGTTAGTATTCTTTTATTTCTATTTCCAATTTTCCATATTCCAGTGCTTTCATCTATTCAATACTCTCTCTATTTGTCTCTCTAGTGGATTTGGCTTCTCACGCACATACATACGGAGAGAGAGAGAGAGAATGGCGATGCACATATATACTAGGGATTGCTTATTTTTTGATGATAGTGACTCTAGTGCTTACATATTTGACCCACCCCATGAATGCATCTACCTACAAATTGTTGTAAATTTCTTCTACAACCGATAACCCGTTGTGATTTGAATTAAGTTACAGCATACACAATTATTTGTTAAAAAAAAATACCAGTGCTTTCAAAAATTTAGGCTTTGCTTGAAAATGTTTGGGCCCATCTAATTCAAACGAGATCCTTTAGTTTTTTTTTTTTTTTGAAAATGTTTGGGCCCATCTAATTCAAACGAGATCCTTTGGTTGGAAGTAAATCATGATATATATATAATAACCAAGTTATTTATAGTGGTTCTCCATGGATATTAAACCCATAATTGAATATTAATTTCCATCTTGAATCGAACTTTCTTTTGAAATTGCATAATGCCAGTCTTTGCCAACTTAATGTGCCGGGGCGAGATCCTTTAGTTTAATCTATATAATAACCAAGTTATCCAAAGTGGTTCTCGTGATGTAAACAATTTTTTGATGTTTTCTTTTGAAATGCATAAGCTAGTCATAAGCTAATCTATATCTATATAATTCTAAAAAAAGGGAGAAACATTTTTGGATGATATTACCCTCAAAGAACTTATAATTTAAAATCATCTTTTAATTAATATAATTTATTTTAGCATTAATTTAAACTATTTAATACTATATAAATATTGTATTTTGATCATTAAAAGTGATTTGTCTCTTTAAATTCTATTATATATTGTAATTAATGAAAATAAATAAAATATACTAATAAAATTTTTAATATATTGAAATTATTATCTTTAATTGTAAACAATCAAAGAATCAATCTTATTATGCACGAGAATTTAAGCAAATTTCTTAATCAGCATAACAAAACTAGATGAATTTGACTTTTCATTTCGACTTTCTTATTATTGATTCATACTTTCTTCTTCTGTTCCAAATATGAGAGAAATATTTATGGACGATATTGCCCCTCAAATAACTTATAATTTCTAATATCATCTTTCAATTAATATAATTTATTTTGGCTTTAATTTAAACTATTTAATACTATATAAATATTGTATTTTGATCATTGAAATTGATTTGTCTTTTTAAATTCTATTACATATTGTAATTAATGAAAATAAATAAAAATATACTAATAAATTTTTTAATATATTGAAATTATTATATTTAATTGTAAACAATCAAATAGTTAATCTTATTATGCACGGAATTTAAGCAAATTCTTTCATCAACATAACAAAACAAGATGAGTTTGACTTTGTATTTCGACTTTCTTATTATTGATTCATACTTTATTCCTCCTGTTATTCATCTTTGTTTTTATTATGCCAAGAATATTTTTTCCTCGTAATGACGATTTTAATCTTTGATAATTAGTTTGATAGTAATGTGGTAATAATGGATGTGTTAATTTTTCATGAATGATTCACTAATTTTAAGAATATATATGATGATAATATTCATTTAAATTTTGATTTCTATATCTTTTTTCTTGATTTAGAATATTTGTTCGATGTAAAAATGTTAATTATTGTGGTAGTCTTGATAACAAAGAGATTTAAGCTCGAATGATGTTTTATGTCATTTTGTAAGCAATTACGGGAAAGAATGCATGAAGAGAACAAAAAAAAAAACCCCCTTAATTTATGGGTGCATTAAAACTGAATGGATATTGCAATAAAAATTCTTCTTTATCTTATGTCAAAGAATTTTGAAATTCTTTTTTCTGAGATATAATTACTTAAAAAGGCTAAATATTTTGTTTTCGTGTACTTTTTATAATAATGATATAAATACAGAAAATCAATGAAAAATTGTGTTATACTTATATCTACTATTTTCATGTATTTTAGAATTTGAAACTAATTTTCATAAAAGAAAGTTGCCTTTTCTGATATGCCATTAGATATATGCTTTAAAATATAATTAAAAGAGTATCAATAATATTTCAAACTTAATATTCACGTAGGCCATGTATTTTTTAATGAACCACATGTTTTACCAAGAAGTTTGAATATAATTCCTTAGTTGGTCATAATCATTGATGAACTTATGATTGAAAATGATTTTCATTTAAGTGTTATTCATCGATAATTTTAAAATCAAAAAATCATAATATTATTACAAAATCACGTGCAACGCACGTATTCTTAACTAGTATCCTCAAAAAGATTGATAAATAGTTCATGTAATAAAACCAACGTGTAGCTTTTATTATTGCTATGAAAACAGTATATGAAAACAGTAAATTTTAATTTATTTGGTCGAATTTATTTTGTGAGAGTAGTACTAATATATTAATTATTGTTTGAATTTCTTATCTATCACTCTTTTGCTTTCAAGATATCGGAACAAGAGCGTTGTTCAATAGGAAGTACACATGGAACCCCGCTAGTACCTCGTGATAGTTCCACGCTAATGACAGATGCTAGCAATCCTCCATCATCGTCGGCTGGAGAAAATTCGAGACAAATTCCGATAAGCATAGATTCAGATGGAAATCATACAACCGATCTCGGTGTAGTGGGTAGAAAAAGAAAACTGACATATGAGGTATGGAATCATTTTATGCTCAAGAATATTGATAATGAGATCAAGGCTATTTGTAAATATTGTGGATCGAAGTTGGTTGGTCATAGTAAGAATGGGACAAATCACTTGAAATAACATCTAGATAATGTGTACTTCATAAATGTAAGCAAACTGATATTAGGCAGTAAATATTGAACCCTACAAAGCAAGCGGGTGGAAAAGTGGTTATGGGGACTTGCCATTTTGATCAAGACCACGCTAGAACGGGGTTAGGAAAAATGATAATTTACATAAGTATCCACTTTGTATGGTTGATCATGTTGGTTTTAGGAATTTTGTGAAATCTATTCAACCGCTATTTAAAGTTGTGTCTCAAAATACCACCAAAAATGACATTTTGAAGATTTATGATTTGGAAAAAGTGAAAATGATGCGTTTATTGGAGGAGAACAAGCGTAGAATTGCCGTAACAACGAACTTATGGACTTCAAACCAAAAAAAGGGTTTCATGGTCATCACTGCACACTTTATTGATGATGATTGGAGGCTTCAAAGCCGAGTTATGAGGTAAGCAATATACAATTTTATGTATATTATGTTTGTATTTTTTTTGAACAATTATTAACATTCTTATAATTATTTTGTTTGATTTTATATGTAGGTTCATATATGTTTCTTGTCCACATATGACAGAATCACTATCTACAACTCTATTTGAAAACCTTTTAGATTGGAATATTGATTGCAAGTTATCTACTCTCACAGTTGATAATTGCTCAACGAAAGATGCTATGATCAATATCCTTTTAGATAATAAACTTTCTACTGATTCACTTTTGGCAAATGATGATTTCTTTCATATGTGGTGTTCTGCTCATATATTGAATTTAATTGTGAATGGAGGGTTTGGAAAACATTGAGGGAAGCGTTGAAAAAATTCGTGATAGTGTTTCTTTCTAGACATCAACACCAAAAAGATGGAAAATTTTTGAGAATACTGCACGTCAGCTTAAAATCAGTTGAGGTAGAAAGTTAGTACTTGATTGTAAGACTAGATGGAATTCTACATATGTCATGTTTCACATTGCTTCGGAATACATTGATATTTTTTTTTTCGCTTGAAATAAAGAGAAACCCAGTATAAGAGTTTACCTAGTGATCAAGACTTGAAGTTGGCCAAAGAAATATGTGAAAGGCTAAAGTTGTTTTATGTGGTAACTGAACTATTTTCTGGAACAAAGTATTCTACAATAAATCTATTTTTTCCAAAAATCTGTGAAATAAAGTTGTCAATTCGTACTTGGACTACTTCTGCTAATTCTGTGATTATAATGATGACTTTATGTATGATGGATAAATTTGAGAAATATTGGGATAAGATTCACGGGATATTAGCTGTAGTAACTATTTTGGATCCTAGGTTTAAAATGATGTTGGTCGAGTATTATTTTCCTAGAATATATGGAAATGAACGTGTAGCGGTTAAAATTGTCAATGTTAGTACACTTCGTCAAAAGTTGATATCTCAATATATAGAAAATGATTCAAGTGTGAATAATCCTCAGTCTTTATCTTCATCTTCCCAGGCTGGCATTTCTTTAAGTGTTGGATTAGTGGATGAATTGGATGATTTTGATTTGTTTGTTACAAAGAAAGTGGGAACTAGTAATATGAAATCAGAGCTTGACTTATATTTGGAGGAGCCGATTTTGCCTAGGTCTAGTGATTTTGACCTATTAAATTAGTGGAAAGCAAATTCAAGTAAATACAATACTTTACAGAAACTTGCAAGAGATATCTTGGCCATTCAGGTTTCTACCGTTGCTTCTGAGTCTGCATTTAGTATAAGTTGTTGATTTGTGAGTCCGCATAGAAGTAGACTTCATCCAACAACATTGGAGGCATTAATGTGTGCTCAAAACTGGTTGTGGGCTGACATTTATGATATAGTAAAAAACATTTTAATAAATTTAAAATATTTATTATTCTTGACATTCATTTATTGTTAACTCAATAAATTTTATTGTTAGAAAACTCCCCCCCTTCGTTGTCGTACACCGAATGTTGTTCTACAATAACTCAAGAGGAAATTGAAGAAGAGGTAATCTTATTTATTTCAATGTAAAATATTTAAATCTTTTTATATTTATAATAATATTTAATATACGTACCTTTTTACTTATTATACAGGAATGATTGGGATATGAGTATTTCACAACTACGCAAGAAGAAGAATGATGATTGTAGATTTCAATTTCAATTTTATGTGTTATTGAATTTTGTAAATTGTGTATTATTTGAAACAATTTTTGGTGATGCATTGCAATGATGGCATATTGTTTTGTCTGAGACAGAAGTTCTTATAATTAATATCTGCAAAATAATATTAGTATAATTGTGATAATCAAGTATATGCATATTCATGCTTGCAGCTGGTTATCTACTCAAGCAACATGGCTCTAGCTAATTCTTGTTTAGTTTAATCAATGATTGATCTTTGTTTAAATTTTAGATCGCCTTATTTTCTATTTAGTTAAGCTTAGTTCTAATAGTTGGAGCACAGTTTTCTTACATAGATTGGAACATTTACAAAATTCATGTGAGAGAACAAATGTAATAAATGCCTAATAATTTTTAGTATTTACATAAAAAAAATTAAAATATATTCGGGGCATTGGCAGGATAGTGGGGATGCCTCGCCACGCCACGCCACGCCACGCCACGCCACGCCACGCCACGCCAATTAGCGGGTCTAGGGAAAGGACGGGGAGGGCTGCCCCAAATGTCTCGTGGGGTGGGCGAGGCAGGATAAGGTAGGGTAGGGCAGGGTAGGACAGGGCGGGGCAGGGTTAACTCGTCCCAGACCTGCCCCATTGCCATCCCTATCATGGAGGTGTTATGTTAACTAAGCCCAATAACTTGGTTTATGAACATGAGGAGGTTGACTACATGGACTATGTTCATTCAAGCATTTTGAACAGATAACTTCTGTACAAACTTGTAGAATGTGTAGGACTTGATCCGCCAATGGGTTTTTTTTATAAGAAACAAAATTTGCACTACTGGAAGAGGCTGGTTAGAATATGTAACAATGTAGACATTGCCATGTTGTTGAAGGATAGCAATGGAGCAACTAAAGTTGACATTTACCTCGTGCCTCCTACACCAACTCCCGAATTGGAATGGAACATGTCAATTCCAATACCACCTCGACCACCATCACTAGACAATAAAAACGTTAGGAATGGACTTGTGATTGTAGATCCTGAAACTAGAGAAGAACTACCTCGGTTGGATCCCTCGAAATTACAATGTAAAGAAAAAAGCGAGAAGTGAAAGTGTAAACAAGAGGAAGATCAAATGAGTGGTAGAAGCAAGAGGCACAAGTCCTTAAGTAGTGTGAAGTTGGTTGAAATTGTGGAACTTTCAGAAAGTAGAAGTGATGTACCTGATGATAAAGTGGGAGGAGTTAAAGAAGTAAAAGGAGATGCAAAGCTTTCTGAACGTGACAATAAAGAAAGAGTTGGTAGAGGGGAATCTAGATGTGAAATTGGTAATGAAGGTGACAATGTTGGGAATGACAATAACATTGCTGGGAATGATAATGACAATGTGGGACTGGAGAATGAAGGTGAAATGCTAGAGTTGACGGGCAGTTGGAGAATGATGGTAATGCTACTCAAGTACCTGAAGGTGCATATGTACCTAAATTCTCTGAAATGTAGAGTGAGAGGAGTTAAAGAAGTAAAATAAGATGCAAAGCTGTCTGAATGTGACAATAAAGAAGGAGTTGGTATAGGGGAATCTAGATGTGAAATTGGTAATGAAGGTGACAATGTTGGGAATGACAATAACATTGCTGGGAATGATAATGACAATGTGGGACTAGAGAATGAAGGTGAAATGCTAGAGTTGACGGGCAGTTGGAAAATGATGGTAATGCTACTCGAGTACCTGAAGGTGCATATGTACATGAATTCTCTGAAATGCAGATTGTAACATAGAGGTTGATTGGGAAGCATTTTTGGATATATATCAAGAGGAAATTTGGAACAGTTGGGAAGATGGATTCGAGATGAACGATGAAGTAGAGACTCATCGTGCAGATGAGTCTGAAGAGCATGAAGTCCAGACTGAGGGATTCCAGGAAGGGTTTGTGGACAGACTTTGAGTTTGAAGAACAACCTATACCAACACAAAATCCTCAACATTCTGTTGTAAATGTGGATCTTAGATTGGATGATATGGCTAGCCAGCAGAGAAATGTTGATGACACAGACTACGACAATTCAGATGAGCTGCAAAGTCTTGTAAGTGATGATGAAGGCAATTCTACTACCACAAGGAAGCAACATGCATTCAACCCAAATATTGATATGGAAAATCCAAGCTTTAGAGTTGGTAAGTCAAACTTCAATATTTTTTCTTTGCAGAAATGGTCCCTATCTTTTGCAATGTTTTGCGAGATGAGGACCTAACCATTCATTATTAACCTTTTTACTGCCTTTATTTGTGTTCTAATATGTATCATTTGCAGGTCAAGTGTTTGAAAGTAAGAAGATACTGAAGCAAGCAGTAAATGAGCATATAGGGACATCAGATTCAAGAAAAATGACAAGAATAGCTTGAGAGCCAAGTGTGTAGATCCATGCCCATGAGTTCTTTATGGAAAAAAAACATGAAGACAATATGAGCTTTGAAATCAAAACATACAATTTAGAGCATACATGTAGTATGCTCTTCAAGAACCACGGGGTCAATTCAAGTTATTTGTCAAATAGTTATACATGAGTGTTGAGATCTAAACCAAATTGGTCATTGAGTGGATTTACTTATAGGGTTAAACAAGATTTCTTGGGAGATGTTTCACTCTGGCAGTTTTATAGAACCAGAAATAAGTGTTTTGATAGGATTAGGGATACTGTAAGTGAGCAATACAAAATCCTTTGGGAATACTACCAGGCCTTGAAAGCTAGTAATGTAGGTTCCATAGTCTAGGTAGAAGGTCATGGTCTTGAATTTCATAGATTGTATATTATTTTAGGAGCATTGAAGGGGGGTTTCAAAAATGGTTGTCGATGGGTGATAGGGCTAGATGGATGTTTTTTGAAAACTGAAGTTGGTGGGCAATTGCTTTGTGCAGTGGGAGTTGATGGGAACAATGGGATGTATCCAATTGCGTCTGCAATTGTGGAGAAAGAAAATAGAGAAAATTGGACATGGTTCCTGGAATTGTTGAGTTCTATGTAGGGATTGTCAATTTACATGGATGGACCTTCATTTTTGATAAGCAAAAAGGATTAATTTAGTCAATTGAAAGCTTGTTTGAACATTTAGAACACAGAACATGTGTGAGGCATCTGTACAATAACTTTAGTATGAACCATAAGGGATTGGCTTTGAAAAACTATCTATAGCATGCAGCAAGGGCTACGATAATTGTTAAATTACAGATTGAGATGAATAGGATGATGGAGTTGGATGGAGGGAAATATGATTGGCTAGTTGGTAAGCCAGCTAATCAATGGAGTAGGTCCCATTTTAAGAAAGGTAGTGATTATGATATGTTGCTAAACAATGTTTGCAAGGCTTTCAATTGCGCCATTCTTGCAGCTAGAGAAAAGCTAATATTGAGCATGTTGGAGCATAACAAGGTTTATTTAATGAGTATAATAGTGGCCAGACTAGAATGTTGTGAAAAATGGAACCACCAGGTGGGACCTAGGATAATGAAAATATTGGAAAAAAAAATGAGAAACATAGTGGGAATCATATTGCAACATATTGTGAAATATGAAGTTTGAGGTAAGAGATATGCTTGGAGGTGTATATGCAGTGGACTTATCCTCCAAGACATGCTCTTGCAGAAGCTGGCAACTAAGTGGACTACCTTGTGTCCATGTAATAACTTCATTATCTTCAAGGGGAATGCAAGCAAATGTAATGGATTATGTGGCTAGCTGTTACAAGAAGGAAGCCTATTTGAAGACATATTCATCTTCAATTTCTCCAATGCCAGGTCCTGAACTATGGCCAAATACAGGCCAGCATCCATTGACACATCCTATCCATACTCAGAAGAAGGCTGGGAGTCCAAGAAAGCAAGGAGAAAAGAGGTGAAGAAGTAAAACAATCACAGATATGAAGTGCGAGCAGGTTTGGTCTGCAAATAAGGTGCAAAAAATGTGGACAGCATAGTCATAACAAAAGAATATGCGAAGGTGCTAAACCATCAGCTGCAACATCTTGACTGCATTTGAAACCAAGAAGATATGAAGAACCTTTTTTGTGAACTAGAAGCTATATTAGAATTTTATTTTAACATCTCTTTTCTTGGTTTCTTCATTGTCTATGGAACAAACATATTTTGTATTTACTATTTGTTTTTATTTTTTTTTGTGGTGTTGTGATTGCTAGGAATGGTATAAGCATATGTAAGTGTCTCCATTTGGTGTAATTTGCAGATGTATGAAGTAATTGCATTTTGTTCATTGTCATTTTGAAAATTGAATTCATTGTAAAGTGTTGCTCATTTCAGCACTTCCAGTAATTGCGGCAACATTTTTTTTTGGCTTCAATAGTAGGGACCAATCATGCCAAAAAATGTTATACGTTAGGGACCTAATTTACTAAAGAAACCAACCTATTGGGATCATATATGATGCGAACCAGGGACCGGCGAACCATGGATCGACTAGCCAGGACTCAACACATAGTCCGACAGGAACATTAACGAGGTCACGAGCTAAGAAGATCAATGAGGACATGCAAGGTCTTGTTCAAGCTACGTGGGCTGAAACCGATATCAAAAGTCCGATGCCAACTTTGGTACACTTGATTCAAGCTAAGGACTATATTGGAAGTATATCAGAGTCTAATGGCAGATCGGGGGACCAAAAGGAGCATGAGACAAAGTTGGAAGACCAGAATGCAGATAGGGCAAAAATCTGCGCAGAGGCTCAAGAAAAATAACCATGTGATCGCATGGTTATATAGCGCTGCGATCGCACGGGTGGCAATTTAGAAGCAGAATGTTTTAGAGCCAAACCATGCGATCGCATGGATAATGCCTATGCGATCGCAATGCGTATTTTCGGAGGAAATCTAGATTTTGGCAAGTTTTAGTTTCCTTTTTGGTTTAGAACTCTTAATTTAATTTAGTTACTTAATTCCGAATTAGGTTAGGATTATTCATATGTTTACTATTTAAACATCTTTCATTGTAAACATAAGACAATTACGTTTTGAGATTAATTAAGTGAGGATTCACTTTCTTCCGAGTTCTTAATTGAACTAACCTAAACTTATCAAAGAATTCGCATCTCTTTGTGGCGTTCATAACTCTGGTTCGTTGTTTCAAGAATTCATCGGGTCAAGTTCTTGCGGCTAGATTTTAGCTTTCTTGGGGTTCAGATCAAACCTTTGTGGGTTCGGGATTTAATTTCTTCGCGGGTTCGCATCAGTTGGTGTCAGAGCTTTGGCTCTAAAATCAGGTTCTATCGTTTAATTTCTTGTTTTTATCAGATTCATCTTGAATCATATCAAAAAAAAAAAAAAAAAAAAAACAAACACAAAAATATATATATATAAACACACATATATATCTCTTTCATCTTCTTCAAGAATTGTTCGTGCATGATCCATACATGCACCAAAATTAATTATTTCCAGTTCTTGCTTGGTAATTCCTTTTTCTTCGTTTTTTTGTTGGATTGAAAAAAAAAAATGAAAAAAATTCTAGAAATGAGCTCTTTGAGATTCTTATCATCCAGTGCTTATTTCTTATTCTTGTTTGCCTTCCATCTTTATTCTTTTCGTTGTCTATCTTGTTCTTGTTCATGTTTTGAATGCCACGGGAGTCAAAATTCTTGATTGAGTTTAGATAGTTCTTTAGAGAACTTGGTAAGAAATACAAGAGTGGAAAAAGGCAAGAGTGGTGAGATTATTATCGGGAAAACACCATATAGAGCGAAACACGAGTGCAAACACGTGAGGCAGATAATTTTTTTCTTTTCCTTTTATTTCTTTCTTAATTTTTCAGTTTTAAACAATGTCTAATCACGAAGAAACTACCCCTGGGAGTGAAAACAACCAGTTCTTCTTGTTAAGGGCCATGTAACAACAATTTGATCGGATGAACGTAGTGTTTGACGAGATGAGAGAGACTAATGATGCATTAAAGGTTACAGTGGAACAACATAATGTGATGTTTACAACCTTAGTAGGCGAACAACAACCTAGTGTTTTTCATGATAGGAGACGGAGTAGGCAATATCATAGTCCTATGCCTGATTTTGAGAATGAGACTGTACTAAGGAGTGAGGATGGTGACGCCTATAACTATGGGGCTGAGATGGGTAGAATGAGACGAAGGAGAGATAGGAGTGAAAGGCCACCTAGAGCGATTGATTATAGAGGCCAGGGTGGGGTAGATAGAAACCTTGGAAATATTAAATTGAAAATACTTTCATTCCAAGGCAAGAATAATCCTGATGCCTATTTAGAGTGGGAAATGCGGATGAAATTAATCTTTGATTGTCATAACTATTCGGAAGAAAATAAGGTCAAATTAGTAGTGATTGAGTTCACTGAGTATGCTATCATGTGGTGGGATCAATTAGTGACCAATAGAAGGAGAAATCATGAAAGGCCTGTAGAAACTTGGGATGATTTAAAAGCTCTCACGAGGAGGAGATTTATACCTAGTCATTACCATAGGGACCTCTATCAAAAGTTGCAGAGCCTTACTCAAGGTTCAAGTAAGTGTAGAGGATTACCATAAGAAGATGGAGATGGCTATGATTATGGCTAATATCGAGGAGGATAGGGAAGCTACCTTAGCTAGGTTTTTGAATGGGTTAAATAGAGATATAGCGAACATAGTTGAGTTACAACATTACGTGGAGTTTAAAGCCATGGTGCACATGGCTATGAAGGTAGAAAGGCAGTTGAAACGAAAGGGGGCAGCACGGTATTCTTCGAGATCTCACCCTCCCTGAAAGCCACGGTGGGATAGTACTGACAGGGGTGAGATGACTGTTTCAAAGAGAAAGACCGAACCACCTAAGAGAACCAATGTAGTACCTACCAATAACAAACCCAAGGCAGACTTTCAACCTTCTAGGAATAGGGATATTAAATGTTTTAAATGTTTTGGTGTTGGGCACATTGCATCACAATGTCCAAACCGGAGGGTAATGATTTTGAGTGACAATGGGGATGTGGTATCTGAAGTTGAGAGTGATAGTGATGAAATGCCTAAATTGGAGGCTATTGGTGTAGAATACCCCGTTGAAGGTGTAGCTCTAGTTGCACGGCGTGCTCTTAATGCACAAATTAAGGTAGATGATATGGAGCAGCAGAGAGACAACATATTTCATACTAGGTGCTATGTTAAAAACAAAGTGTGTAGTCTGATAATAGATGGGAGAAGTTGTACCAATGTCGCTAGTACCACGCTTGTTGAGAAACTAGGTTTGTCTATGATAAAACACTCTAGGCCTTATAAGTTACAGTGGCTAAATGAATGTGGGAGGTCAAGGTTAACAAAGCAGGGTTTTAGTGAGCTTTAGTATTGGGAAGTATACTGATGATGTGATGTGTGATGTGGTCCCTATGCATGCTGGCCATCTTTTGTTGGGAAGACCTTGGCAGTATGATAGAAAAGTGATACATGATGGGTTTCAGAATAGGTACAGCTTTGTCAAAGATGGTAGACCGGTTACTTTTGTTCCATTATCACCAAAATAGGTTTATGAGGACCAATTGAAATTAAAAGGCGATGCAGATCAAAAGAAAAAGAGTGAGTTAGAGGCACAAGAACAGACGAGGAGGGAAGAAAAAAATGAGAGTGAGGTTGATAATAATTTAAAATCACAAGAGAAAACAAAGGTGAGTTTCTCTGCAAAAGAAAGAGAGATCAAGAGGGCCCTTTTCGAAAATCAGCCATTGATTTTGCTAGTATACAAGGAGTCTAACCTTGTAATTAGCGACACTAACCACTCTCTCTCCAGTTTAGCTATTTTTTTGTTGCAGGAGTTTGAGGACATGTTTCCTGAAGAGATGCCTAGTATCTTACCACCCATTCTAGGCATCGAACATCAAATTGACTTTGTACCCGGCGTTGTAATTCCAAATCGCCCAACATACAGAAGTAATCCAGAAGAAACCAATGAGCTTCAAAGGCAAGTTGAGGAGTTGATGGGCAAAGGGTATGTGCGAGAAAGCATGAGTCCATGTGCAGTGCCAGTGCTACTTGTGCCCAAAAAGGATGGGACCTGGAGAATGTGTATTGATTGCAGGGCAGTCAATAACATAACGGTAAAGTATCGTCATCCCATCTCTAGATTAGATGATATGCTTGATGAGTTGCATGGATTTTGTATTTTTAGTAAAATTGATCTTAAGAGTGGATACCACCAAATCAGAATGAAAGAAGGAGATGAATGGAAAACTGCTTTTAAGACTAAATATGGTTTGTATGAATGGTTAGTAATGCCTTTTGGTTTAACTAATGCCCCAAGCACTTTTATGAGATTAATGTTTTACGTGCTTTCATAGGAAAATTTGTGGTAGTCTACTTTGATGATATTTTAGTATATAGTAAGAACTTGGATGATCATATTGAACAATTGCGTTGTGTGCTTAATGCCTTAAGGCATGAAAAACTGTATGCTAATCTTAAAAAGTGTACCTTTTGCATGAAAAAAAGTTGTTTTCCTTGGCTATGTTGTTAGTACAAATGGTATTGAGGTCGATGAAGAAAAGATTAGGGCCATTAAGGAATGGCCAACACCGAAAAGTGTCACTGAGGTGAGGAGCTTTCATGGTTTGGCTAGCTTTTACAGGCGTTTTGTTAAAGATTTTAGTACGCTAGCTACACCACTTACTGAAATTATAAAGAAAAGTGTTGGGTTTAATTGGGGCCTTGATCAAGAAAATGCATTTAATATTATTAAAGATAAATTGTGTTGTTACTTTTGTTTTAGCGCTACCTAACTTTAACAAAACTTTTGAGATTGAATGTGATGCCTCGGTATAGGTATTGGAGTTTGTGTTAATGCGGGAGAAACGACCAATTGCCTATTTTAGTGAAAAAGCGGGTGGGGCTGCCTTGAATTACCCAATATATGACAAAGAATTATACGCTTTGGTGAGAGCCTTGGAGACTTGGCAACATTACCTTTGGCCGAAAGAGTTTGTTATCCATACCGATCATGAGTCCCAAGCGCTGAAGAAGGGCAAGGTAAGTGAATAGGCGGCATGCCAAGTGGGTAGAATTCATCGACACTTTTCCTTATGTCATTTATTACAAACAAGGTAAGGAAAATATTGTGGCGATGCATTGTCTAGAAGGTACACCCTCATTGCTACTTTAAATACCCAGTTATTAGGTTTTGAGTATGTTAAGGACTTGTATGCTAATGATAATGATTTTCTTTGGTATGTATGGGGCATGTGAGAACTATAGTTTTGGACAATTTTATAGACTAGATGGCTTTTTGTTTAAAGCAAATAAATTATGTGTGCCTTTTAGTTCTTTACGTGAGTTGCTTGTGCGTGAGGCACATGGGGGAGGCTTAATGGGACATTTTGGTGTGAGGAAAACTTTGGATGTATTACATGAACATTTCTTCTGGCCTAAAATGAGACGTGATGTGGAAAGATTATGTGCAAGATGTATCACATGTAAACAGGCCAAATCTAGAGTCTTACCTCATGGTTTGTATACCCCTTTACCCGTACCTAACGAACGTTGGATTGATATCTCTATGGACTTTGTATTAGGCTTGCCTAGGTCAAAACAAAATAAGGATTCAATTTTCGTGGTTGTTGATAGGTTTTCTAAAATGGCGCATTTTATATCTTGCAATAAAACAGATGATGCTACTAACATTCTTTGAATTATTCTTTCGAGAAATTGTCCGCCTACATGGTGTTCCAAAGAGTATTGTATCGATCGAGATGTTAAATTTTCTTAGCTACTCGAAAGTCTTGTGGGGTAAGTTGGGGACTAAGTTGTTGTTTTCAACTACTTGTCACCCTCAAATGGATGGCCAAACCGAGGTAGTAAAATGAACTCTATCTACTTTATTACGTCATCGTAATCCAAATGTAATCTAAAGAATTGGGAGGACTGTTTGCCTTTTATTGAATTTTCATATAATAGAAGTATACATTCTACTACGAATATGTCTCCATTCGAAATTGTGTATGGTTTTAATCCATTAACGCCTTTAGATTTGATTCATCTACCTGTTGATGAAAGGACTAGCTTGGATGGACATAGGAAGGCAGAAAGGGTAAAGCAGCTCCATGAGAGTGTGCGACAACAAATTGAAAAGAAGAATAAACAGTATGTCACCAAAGCCAACAAATGCCGTAGACAAGTTATCTTGGAACGTGGAGACTGGGTCTCGGTGCATATGAGAAAAGAACGGTTTCCTGCCCGGCGACGGTCTAAACTACACCCTAGGGGGGATGGGCCTTATCAAGTCCTTGAACGAATAAATGATAATGCTTATAAAATTGATCTTCCAGGTGAGTTTATGTTTCGGCTACTTTCAATATTTCTGATCTTTCTTCCTTTGATGCAGGTGATGATTCGAGGTCGAATCCTTTTGAGGAAGGAGGGGATGACGCGAGCCAGGGACCGGTGAACCATGGATTGACTAGCCAGGACTCAACACATAGTCTGATAGGAACATTAACGAGATCACGAGCTAAGAAGATCAATGAGGACATGCAAGGTCTTGTTCAAGCTACGTGGGTTGAAACCGATATCAAAAGTCCGATGCCAACTTTGGTACACTTGATTCAAGCTAAGGACTATATTGGAAGTATATCGAGTCTAATGGCGATCGGGGACCAAAAGGAGCGTAAGACAAAGTTGGAGGACCGAGAATGCGAGATAGGGCGTAAATTGCGCAGAGAGGCTCAAGGAAAATAACCATGCGATCGCATGGTTATATAGCTACCGTGATCGCACGGGTGGCAATTTAGAAGCGAGAATGTTTTGAGCCAAACCATGCATCGCATGGATAATGCCTATGCGATCGCAAGGCGTATTTTCGGAGGAAACCGGATTTTGGCAAGTTTTAGTTTCCTTTTGGTTTAGAACTCTTAATTTAATTTAGTTACTTAATTCGAATTAGGTTAGGATTATTCATATGTTTACTATTTAAACATCTTTCATTGTAAACATAAGACAATTACGTTTTGAGATTAATTAAGTGAGGATTCACTTTCTTCCGAGTTCTTAATTGAACTAACCTAAACTTATCAAAGAATTTGCATCTCTTTGTGGTGTTCATAACTCTGGTTCGTTGTTTCAAGAATTCATCGGGTCAAGTTCTTGTGGCTAGATTTTAGCTTTTTTGGGGTTCAGATCAAACCTTTGTGGGTTCGGGATTTAATTTCTTCGCGGGTTCGCATCAATATATGTCATATAATCTATAAGATAGAGAAAAAATTTGCAATAGGACAGAATGTGCCAAGAACCAACTAACAGTTTTCATTTGGGGATCTTCCACCATACATTGAGCTCAAAATACAATGCAAATACAGAAGCTTTATCCCTACCATCTACATAGTTCACTTTCAAGACTGCATTACAAACATTGTGATGACCCCACATAAAAATCCAAACAACCACATTTTCCATGCACATCCCTTCTCATTCTTTAGGATCTTAATTGCTTCTTCGCACTCATTCTTGGACCTAAGCAAGCTAGGGATTATCTGTGTTGATCTAATATACATGGGTGGGTCGCACCAACTAAAAAAATCCACACCCACTTGTTTCCCAAACAAGAACAACAAAAAACAAAAACAAATATAAGGCAAAACACGAACATTCAGCCATAAACAAAAAAATAATTTTTGAAATAAATTATCCCTCTTTTTGGACATGTATGAAACCTTTTACCGTGGTTAGTATCTGTCCACGACGTCTTGAGCTCAATTGGCAAGCTACAATTACAAAATCGGAGATCCATATGTGTAGAGAAAGGAATTTTTTCAAGAACTGAACACACACACACACACACACACACACACACACACATATATATATATATATATATATAAAATACACATATTATAATATATATAGAACAGGGTGATTAAGAAAGTCAGCAACCAATATAAGCGGAAAAGAGTCAGAATAGTGGAATGACAAAAATGCCTCATTAAATTAAGAATGTAGAATGCACGCGATGAAGTCACGGTTAAATATGACAGAATTGGACGGAAAGGACTATTCTCGCCAAGAAAGTTTGAAATAGGACTGCCAAAAATAAAAGGATAGGTCCTTAACTCGCAGCGAGTACAAAAGATAGGGACCATTTGTGCATATAAGCCAGTACTGAACTACATTATGTCACCTTATAATAAAAAGTGACAAAATATGTCACTTTTAGAACAATAAGTGACACAAAGTATAAATAATATTATAATGTCACTTCTTCGTTATACAAATCCCTACTTGGCTGTTAAAATGTATACATGATTTTCATAATTAAAGTATGTATCAATTAGATACACTTCCACCATCTATATTCAACATTCGGAAAAAAATCATCCAATAAAATCGTGTTTTGTTACTTTTGACATGAATAGCATGTCACTTCTATACAAAAATAATTTGTACTTACATTTTTTGGAAATAAACTTTCAAAACCTACACTGTTAATCTCATATACATGAAACTACATTCACTGTATACATTACATTTACTCATAACATATAGTCCTAATTATCTCATCTTACAAAATTGTTTACAAAAAAATTCCAGCCTTCTTTTTGTCTTGTCAAACATCATTTAGCACCCAATAATTATCAGTGTTGTAATTCTCCACTCGTTCTTTTTTTTTTGTCATACACCTACAATTGAGTGGTCAAGTATTTCCGAACCTGTGCAATGTTGAATGTCTTTGGCATTCCTTTCAACATTTCATTGATGAAATACTCGGCATATTTACCAAGACTACTGTTGTATTGAAATTTACTTGAGCATTTATTGTCATCAGCATGGTGGTGAATCTCAAAACGAGGAAAGGCACAACACAACTTGTATATGATAAGTAATTTTTTAGCCAAATCCTTTCTGCTTCTCTATATTTAAGCAACGTTTTCAAAAAAGTTGGATTTCCATGAATGCCTATTCTTTGGTGGTTTTTTTCAAGTATGTGTAACTTATTTTTGGTTTCTGTTTATATACTTAGTCATTTCAAATCATTTAAAATATAAAAAGAACATTAATTTCAACATAAACTTAAAATGGAAAAATAGTAGTATTGTTTGCCAACAATTATCTGTGCAACAAGAAATCTCCAATCTATAAGATGAAACATTTTAATCTCGTTACACAAATAGTATCAACTCTCAGCTGAGAGTTTCCCTCCAAAACTTTTATATCCTTCTTTTAATTAAAATAGGAAAAAAAAAACCTCTCCAACGCCTACCCACCTTCTACCCCATCCCCAGTCAGGTGTATCTCCCCTTTCAAAATGCAAGACTAGTTAAAGGCAGTTCAACAAATAAAATAAATCATTTTTGTTCCATTTTCATCACAATAAATTTTAACACAATATTATTATTAGGTATGCAAGTAAATCACCTAACAGATAAAAAGAATGCTGAATTATGTTTTCCTTTTTGTATCTTGCAAAAGACTTTTGTGAATCTACTTTCATTTTCATTCCCCTCTTTTTGAGTGCTTTTTGAAATTACATCAAGATTTTAAATGTGAATTTTGATTGTCATTCTTTGTTGTTTGTCTATAACTATTGAAAGAGAAAACATAAATTTATGACAAAGAGAACCATTCTTATGCATTAATGGCCATTCTCATCCCAACAACAATTTCTGACATATACTACACAAAATAATTTTGATTAAAACATGATGATTTCAATTCAGATACTAAAATTTGGAGCCAACATTCATCTTCATATATAATAAATCAAATAATAAGAAAATCATTAGATTTTACATAAGAAAAAACTCAAAATATATATAAAAAATCAAATCGACAAATTCATAAAAAAAAGAGGTGCCCTCAACTTAGATTTGAATAAATTCAATTGAAATTTAAGTGTCATCAACTCAGATTTTAATAGATTCAATTGAAATTTAGGTGTCTCCAATTACTAGTGGATTTCTAAAGATTTCATTAATTAGAAGATTTAAACAGATTTGCGTAGATTTCGAACTCATAAATATGAATACCAAATTCTACAAGAATTCTATCTCCACAATTTCAATCCAACTCTTCTCTTACGCATCTCTTCATCTCGCCTCTCTCCTCAATTTGTGCCACAAGTTTTAGTAGTAAACTCTTCTTGATTTTTAATTTATATTAGCATAAAAATTTATTGAATTTTTTATTTTTATTTTAATATTATTTTTGTACAATTGTCAAACATCGTCTTTGAAATTTTATTCTTAATGCTCCATGACATTGATTGAACCAAACAATTAGGCTGAAAAATATAAATAATTTATTGATAAATATTAATTAGATAATTAGTCTAATATCATATAGGGCAATTAGATATTGGATTTTAAAATCAGTATAGCACTAAAAATTCTTTTTTGAATTTGAAAAGATTTACTCCTCAACCGCGACATATATAAATTATCTTTTTAAGCCATACAATAACTTCTTATACAAGATGATTAAACAATTGAGTTTGGAAGAGAATGAATCCTAAATATCCACATCTAGTGTCGGATATGAAAGAAAAAATTTTATTAAAAAAAAAGTAGAAAGAAAGTGAAAATTAAACTTTTTTTTTTCAAGAAGCCTTGCTCTTTAATCATTTTTTTTCAGGACCCGTTATGATGCTTTGGTTGCTGCAGAGGCTCTTCAATCACCAAATCCAATGTCATGGGTGACAGACTTGGCTCCAGAAGTCAAACTTATATGTACCATATCGACTGCTTTGGATCCATAAGACTGCTGTCTTTGTGGCCTCTATTCTTTTTGTCATTTTCTTCCTTGTCTCTGTGGTATTTACGCAAAGTCTTGTTCATCTTGAAAAGCTGGAGAAGACATTTCCACTTATGAAAGGAATCGTCAAGAGGTATTATACCCAATCTTAGAAGTCAAGATGACTGTTTCTGTTCTAGAACGTCTTACTTGGCAAATTAGTTGTTAGTTTATGTGGAAAAAAGTAGTTGTCGAAACCTCTTATCATAGAAGAATGAAATGGTGGTAATCAAATCATATTAAATGTGCAAGATTGTACGCTATGGATTAGACATTTGTTTATTGTAATTAGAGTCTTGGCAAATAGCATTTCTATGAAATGGTTGTTAAGAATCTAGATATTTTGGATTTCCACTAGCTCTACCAATTATCCTAATGGAGCAGCGAAAAAACATTCAGGTAGCCGAACCAAATTTATTAGGAAGAAGGCTTAGTTTATTGTGGTTGTATCAAATGTATTTTCTTGTCAATGACTTTGTACAAAACTAGGAATAAGTGCACATTCGAGTAAACTAAACATTCTGTGATTTTTGAGAGGTATTTGAAAGAAAACCAAATGTCAACTTTTGGCTCTATCTTAGATAGTGCTTTCTCCTTGTGTTTTATTCTCAGAACATGTCTCACATCTTTATACGTGCTAGGTGAAAAGATGCAAATTGTTGTCTTATGGGTGTATGTATGGTCCACAAATTCTTAACTAGAAATACAAGGGATCTAAACATCTTCTTCTTTTTGTAGGAAGTTTATGAAACAGTTGATTATTGGATATCTCTCGAGCGTCGTATTCATGATCTTTGTGTATATTGTACACCACTTATGATTTTCTTTTCAACACTGCAAAGCTCGCATATCTCGTAGTGGAAGAAAGATAAGCGCAACCAATAAAATTCTTTACCTTGTAGTATGGAAAGTATTATTTGTTAATATTCTGACAAGAACTGCTATTGACCATTGTCAAGATTCAATTTTGAACTTAGGACATCCAAAAGACATACCTAACCAGCTAGCGAAAGCAATACCAGTGACGGTAATTTATTCTTTCTTCTTAAATTCCTGTTTCTCATCCTAAAGCACCATCATGATTAGATTTATGTTTGAACTTAAGAAGAATGTGATGAAATGTTGGCATTTGTTTCTGTAGTCCCCACTTTTATGCCTTTACAATGCTCAACTACAAATGCCAACACCATCTTAGAAGTTTGAATTATTGGTTAAGATTTATGGCATCAAATTTATAATTTTCCACTAATTGTCAATAGAAATTTATTCAGATTTTGCCAAGGGATGAGAACTATTATTGCTCTACTCATGTATTTCAATTTTCAAGTAAAAGTGTAGCTTCAAGATTTCATCTTACCAAGCTTTTTATGTTTTGCACGGCAAGCTTCTTCATGACTTACGTGCTCACATCAGGCTGGGAAAGCTTGTCCGTCGAACTCATTCAGCCATTTGGCATTCTCTGCAACTTGTTTTATAAGTTTATTCTTAGAAACAAGGATGATTCAACTTATGGCACTTATACCTTTCCATACCACATATAAGTTTCTAGAGTCCTTCTCTTCGCTTCACTTGTTCCATATTGGCACCTTTAATATTGCCCTTCTTGCTGGTATACTTTTTCTTGGCCTATCTCGTTATATCGTAATCATGTTAGCATTACATTTGGATTCGTTGCACTTTGTCAGAATCTTTTCTTGTTAAGGGTGATCACTTGTGTTCTTTCCAACACATTTGTTTTCTTTTAAAGGGCATCCATTGGACTTTAACAACAATGTAACATCTTTGTTAGAGTTTAGTTGTGTTGAGCTATTAGTGGACTCGTGTTGTTTGTTAAATTGTGTTTGTGTTTTTTTATTTTTGCATGTGGTGTTGAAATTATTTTTTAATTACTTATATGTTGTGGATTATATAGAATGTGTGGATAATAAGTGGTAGTAAGTTGTGGATTCTACGAAATGTGTGAAAAAAAATATGTTTGACCAATTTGACCAACTAAAATTATAATTTAAGCAAAGGCAAACAAGCACTTAATGTATTCTTTCAAGAAATTTTGTTTGTTTAAAAAGCTTTATATATTGTATTTTAACTGTACACTTTCTTGTTTTCCTTAAACTAATAATCACACCAGTTTTTTGTTTTTTGTTTTTGTGCGCAAATATTAATAACCTCGTAATCCGTGTCTGTTGTTCTTCTAACCACTTCTATGCGAAATCTTCACATAAATGAGTTATTTCCTTGATACGGATGAATGTAATGGATATGTGTTAGAAAATTAACACTCCAAAGGCGCATCTTAAAATAATTATTGTACTTCTGTATGCTTGCACCATGTATCCCTAGCTTTCCTATCTAATCACTCTTCTGCACCGCAAACTCATAAGACATAGTGATAATGCCAAGAGGAACGGGAAATGGACTAATAAGATTGAAATGTAAACTGTTTTTGTGGAATATTTATCTTTTGGCTACATTGCATGGATTCTTTTGTTACTTCTCCAATATACATGTCAAACACCTAACACTAGGACTTGGTACGTCTTATGGAACCTTCATTTTAAGAATAACATGAAGAAACGTTTTTGTGAACCAAGCAATTCGACATGCTAATGTGTCATTGTAACACAGTCCTTTGATGCTTAGGTTGTGAAAGACATTAAGGGATGAAAATTACTACCGTTATGCTGTTTACCTTTTTGGGACATTATGTTTGTGTATGTACTATGATTAAATGTAAAATCAAGCACGGCTACATGCACATAATTTATTTCTGTTGGCACTCTACATGCTTGAATCCTTTTTTTCTTTTTGTCGTTTTTTAAGGTTTGCAAGTATATGTTTCACATAATGAATGTATGTGTCACAAAATATGAAATTGGAGGGGACCATATTGACCTACTGTACACAACACAACAATATTCTCGTTGATGGTGACACAAATAATAGCTTTGGGAGTTTTTGGTATCAAAGAATCTCCGGTTGCATCCAGCTTCACAATACCTCTGATTATATGCATGCTCCTCTTCAATGAGTATTGCACGCAAAGATTTCACCCGGTATTCGACAAGATGCCTGCAAGGTTAATAATGGCAACCATGCATCTATATGATACTACATTTTTTCTTTGAGTAATTATATTCACACCACACTATTTCTTAACCACACCACATTTTAATTGCAATAAAAGTTTTCAACTATTGCTCATTTTTTTATTTATGTCTTTAATTTTTTTTATCACATTCTTATCATCAACTTATTAATTTGCATGTCTTATATTTGTCTTTAATGATGATTTCTGTCCAAAAAATTAGTCAAAATGTTGAAAAAGATTTGTCCACCTCTCGTATTTTCAAATAGGCAAAACGAATAATAAATACAAAAGTTTGACAAAATAAAATTTTCATTTCAATGCACATTAGCATAATATTTAGTCAAAAATTGTCATAAGAGACGTACGAGATGTAAAAATTATTAAAAATTAATGATAAAAACGCGACAAAAAAAGTTAGAGACATAAGTGTCAAAATGTCAAATGTTGAAGGACCTTCATTGCTGCAATTAAAATGTGGTGTAGATAACAAAAACCGTAGTGTGAATATAATTACTCTTTTTCTTTTGCACCAAAAAGAAAATAAATGAGATTGATCTTTTCTCTTTCTTTCGTTATTTTCACGCCCTTCTATTATTGATAATATGTTGATTCATCTACAGATAGTTATTGAAATGGATCAGCGTAGTGTGGGAAGATGGAAGAGGTTTACTATAAACTGCCATATGCATATTGTCAGTTTACTTCGGAATCTCTTAGTTTGGGTAAATCTTTGGAACCAAATGGCACTGAGACTCAAGTGAATGATACTAAGTTTGGAGAAGTTAGCAATCTTCAAAACCTACAGGAGGATATTGCTCCATGTTTGATCTCTTTTATCTGTCATTTTCTTTTTTGAAATTTAACATAAACAATCATTTTCTTATCCACTATCAAAAATTTGTTTATTGGCAGGAAATTGATCCATCGAGCTACCTGGATCTTGAGTTCGAAATCTTAGTGAAACACTGGATTTCTTATCTCATGTCTGCTTTTCGTGAAAAATTCCAATTGAAGTCGAAGGTTTCTTCAAACAACAAGGGGTTAGGTCAACTATTCAATCAAATGATATTGAGCATGTTTTCCATCTCTTCTCAAGAAACAAGTGGGCTATTTCTTTAAAAAATTTTGCTCAATTTCATATGTGGCAATTCTGCGAAGATCTCTTCCTTAGTTGGGGGAAGAATCCGCATGAATCAATTTTTTTGAGGAACGTATTGAGAGAGAATTTGATTTGGTTAGGCAATGTATGGTTGGTAAACAATAATTGGTATTTTTAGAAAGGTATGGAATGTATCATCAAATATTCAATATGATTCCACAAGATCTAGTAGAAATTTGAGATTCTAGGTGATATTTCTATAGTAGTGTGATTGTTAATCTTTCCTTAATATTGTTATTTGTAATTTTTTTTTTTGTAGAATAATGCTATCTATCATTAGTACAAATCATCATCAATCTAGGTGATTCTTGATTTATTGTACAATGAATTAAGATGCATCACAACTTTATTGGACAATGAATCAAGTTACACACTGCCAAATAAACTGGTGATGATCTACTAATGATAAATATCATTACTCTTTTTTTTTTTTTTGTAATTCTTAAACAGTTTGTTTCAATATTTCTATCTCGTTCTTTTTAGTTTCTAATATGGTATCAGTACTGTTGTTGATTTTAATCCGCAAGTGGACGTGTCGTTAACAAGTAATATAATGATAAATAGAGTGTCGAACTCACGATGATTGATAATTAATTACTACTTTAATTTCAAGTAACTTTAACAACAAACGCACGAATAAATGTTGATTTTTTACTTAATTAAAAATTAAACTAAAGACTACTAGAAATAAATAATACGAAAGGACAATAGATGTTTGAGAAAAAATTAACGTGATAAAATAGCTAGGACTCCCGATTTCACTAGTTGACCCTACTCATGCTTAATTCATATTTTGGTGTAAATTTTGTGTTACCGGTCAACAAATCCAATTAAAAATATTAACATTCATCTATCTCGAAATCTAGTTAACCTACCTCTCAATATCAAATTTATCTCTCTCGATTGATAATTCAATATGAAAGATGTTTAATCCCTTAGGACAACCGCATAAACAAAGTTGCAATTTCTCAATTTAACAACTTATTCATGAAAAGCAATATTGAGGGCTCTACATGCAATTTCTCAATTAACATGCAACTAATGTTATGAATTTTAACTTTCATTAAAATATTCTAAAAATAAATCAATACACCAATTCAATACAATTTATATGAAAATAAATCCAAAATATAGAATTAAACATGAGTTAAAGTCAATACCTACATCGTTTATCCTAACAAATAACCTAGCCGAACATGGTAAAAAATAAAGTACAAATCAAATAATAATTCATGTTCTGGTAGATGAAGAGAAAAGATAAGTACAACCCTTAATCTTGAAAGCCTTCAATGATCTTGTATTGCCTCCATCTTGAATCTCCTTCCCAAACTTGAATTTTCTCTTTCAAATATCTCTAAAATTGTGTATAATTTTTTTGTGTGAAAATCTCATTTTTTCTTCTCTAATAATGTGTATTTATGGAGCCAAGAATAAGCCCAAATTGTGCTTCAATCCATGTCCAAAAAAGAGTTCATATTAATAAGGAAACAAAAACAATCTGTTGGGCCCAGATCCTTGGAAAGCCCATGCGATCGCATGTGCTAATGGACCGCAATCGTATGGAAGAAGAAATTGGGCATCTGCTTATAATTTCAATGGCCTGCGATCACAATGTACTCGTATGGGTCAAATTCTTCCTCACTTTGCATATTAGTCCCCATTTATTTGCACGATAAGTCTCCAATCTTTATGGTATTGCCAATTTAGCCCTCAAAGTTAAACTTTTATTTCAATTTTGCCCTTATATATTTGCATCTCAGGTCCTTAAACACTTGAGATGCAAACAATAATGTTGGTCTCCATACTTCCACTTTTATATCAATTTATTCTTATTTAACCAATTTTGCTCCAAACACCACCAAACTCGAGTTTTGACCTACAATAACAAAATCAACACATAATTAAATAAAATTACACTCAAATGCACTCATAACGGTCCACTTTGACTGTCTAAATAAGTGTAAAATCATATTTATAAAGTACTATAATCCAATCTTGAGTAAACAAGCCCTTAATTCAATAAGCATTCCTATGCTGCTTGTCTAGCCAAAATTTATTATAAATTGTAGAAGTTGTTGAAAAGAATTTTACGATATCTCTAAATCATGTTTGTTATCCAGTTTTTAAGGATTTGTAGTGGAAACTACGTTAACAACACTGCGAACCTGGTAACATTATCTCTACAATGAATTTGTGTGAGCCTTACGGGTTAATTATATATTATACCAATGGACTTTAATTCAAAATGGTTGATACAAAAACGTATTTTCAAACACGACTTTAACATCAAAAGCATATTTTTATTTGAACTTCATACACATGGACAATCTTTTCACACTTGGCGAGATACATTAGTCAATTAACATCCTGTTCATATCATGTTAGAATTTCCGTCCAACAATGACAGCTGTTTAACAAAGTTGTTTAACTGAAAGTAATTTTAAAATTTGGTGGTATAAATGAAACGAATTAAAGTTCGGTGGTATAAATGAAATGGAGTATAAAGTTCAGTGGTCTATGATATACATGTATCAAAAATGTAGGGACTAAAGCACATCTCTAGTAAAAATTGTATGTTTCAATTTTTCCAAGTTAAATAATTCCTATTGGTGTTTTTTAGATTATTAATAATGTCAATTATAAGACAATTTCAATTACAAGGGTTAAACTTCAGCGGACCAAGCTCAAAATACCTAATTTAGGGCTTGTGAACCTAGTCCAAGTATGACTTCGGCTAGTGTTGGGTTCCCTAGATTTAGGAGTGGCAAATGTGCTGAGCAGATCATGGGCTAGGCCAATCAAAGCTCGGCCCATAATAGGCTCAGGCTCGTCTAGGGATGAGACGAGCCCGAGCTATGGCCGATCTTAAAAAAAAAGGCCGAGCTTGTTTGGCTCAGTAAAAATACGAGCCGGCTTGTGGGTCGACCCATTGAGTTAGCTCGTCTTGGTGCTCTATTAGCTTGCTTTCATATGTAAAACAAGATTTTCAAATCCATGACTCATGTGTTTGAGTTATAAGGATTTTATCAAAACAACGCAAAATTCGTATTGAAAATCACTGATTTATTTTTGAAATTTTCGAGTTTTGATGAATCATATGCCTTTGAAAAGTTCTATCATTTTACTTTCATATGAAACACAACTTTCCAATCTAGGACTGTGTTTTGAGTTAGAAGGATTTTAATAAAAATATGCAAAATGTTGACCTATGGTTAACTTTAAACTTTAATGTTTTAATAAAAGTTCTATCATTTTACTTTCATATGAAACACAACTTTCCAATCCAGGACCGTGTTTTGAGTTAGAAGGATTTTAATAAAAATATGCAAAATGTTGACCTATGATTATAACAAACAAATTAGTTGTGTTTACTAACAATCTATTTTCAAGAAATATTCAAAGTATAAAAAATCGAACTCTCATGCAATGTCAAGATGAAAGCCAAAATCAATACAAGAGTTCAAGTATCTCAAGATCCAAAATTTAAGATTCGAAGATGAAGATCGAAGAATAGATTTCTAGATAAAATTGTAAATGTATTAACTTTTTGATTTTTAGCAATTAAATGAATGAAAGCTAAAAAATACTTTTATGCACAAAACATATGTCATTATCACTAGAATAAAATATTTTTATCAAAGCCAAAAATCAAAATTTCAAAACTGTGGAAACGATCATCTGTTTGATGAACCGGTCGAACCAGTCGACCGTTTGGGTGAACCAGTTGGTTCGTCTGACTGTCATTTTCCAAAAAATGTCCATTTTGACTCTTTCTGTCCCAACGGCTAGTTCTGACTATCTGACCGGTCAACCGTCTAGTTATCCGTTTCAACAGAAAGTGACAAAAATTTGTTTCTATAAATACTTCTTCATTTATTATCATTCAACAACACTTACAAGAGCATTTATAGAGAGAATCATATTGATAAAATTCATTCAAAGCTTTATTGCATTTGTATCTTCAATATTACTCATTGAAAAACTTTGTTTGATCAAATCAAACTTTTGATTCATCATTATCAACAATGTTTTCTTCTAATACTTGAGCTTTCTCATCTATTGCTATTCATTAAAGTGTTAGTCTCTCTTATAACCAAACTTGTATTTATCATTCATCAAGAGAGAAATACATTCTCAAATCTCTCTCTTCATATCTTTGGGTCGTATTGAGGTCCCTTAAAAGCTCAATATTGTATAAGGATTGGTATTACTTGTTTGTAAGTCACTGGATACATTGTAAGGGTTTGTATTGCACCATAAGTCAATCAAGATAGTGGAAAGGCCGTGCTCGTCTTGGAGAGCTTGGTAACGGGGGACGTAGATCATTGGTTGGATCGAACCTCCATAAAAATATTGTTTGCACTCTCTCTACCATTTTATTTATTTACATTGTGCTCATATTTTTGTGGATTAATTTTTATTTCTTAAATTTCTTATTTTGAGAATATTTTACAAAAAAGTTTGAGAAAAGCAATTCACCCCCTCTTGATTAGTTATTCTTGGGCTATCAATTGGTATCAAAACAAGGTGCTCATTTTTTTAAAAAGATTATACAATCTTGAGTAATGGCTAACCAAAATATTCAAAGTCTTGAGGGTCACTCTACAAATCGTCATCCCTTCTTTAATGGCACCCACTACAACTATTGGAAAACTAGAATGATGATTTATATCCAATCAATTGATTATAACATTTGGGAAGTCATTGAGTTTGGTCCATATGTGCCAACAAAAATTATTAAAGTTGATGATAAACCGGATCAAACTACTCCTAAGCCTAGAGAAGAATATGATGAAGAGGATAAAAGAAAATTATCTTTGAATGCTAGAGCCAAAAACTTACTTTATTGTGCTTTAGATAAAAATGAGTTTAATCGTATTAGCACATGTGATTCCACATATGATATTTGGCATGCATTAGAGATAACTCACTTAGGTACTAACAAGGTTAAAGAAACTAAGATAAATCTATTGACAAAAGATTTTGAAAATTTCTTTATGAAGCAAGATGAACCTATAGTAGATATGATTACTCGCTTTACCGATATTATTAATGGCCTGAAGGGCTTTGATCAAAAATTTACTAACGGTGAACTTGTGAGTAAAATGCTTAGGTCTCTTTCAGAAGATTAGAACTCCTTGAGGTCGTTGATAGAAAATACAAAAGATGTCAACACTTATCCATTGGAGGAGCTATATGGAACGTTGATGACGTATGAGCTCAACAATGCCGAAACGAAGGAGAAAACAAGAAAAAGCAAACAAGAGATGAATGAGCCTCCCAAGAGGCAAATTGCATTGAAATCGACAAACGATGAAGGATCTTCCAATACGAACATGAGTGATGAAGAACTTGATGATCTAGTTCTTCTTGTCAAGAAGTGGAGAGGGTTTCGAAATAATCGGCGATTTCAAAAGAAAGAAGACAAAAGTGAAGAGAAAAACAAAAAGATCATATGCTATGATTGTGACAAACCCAGTCACAAGAGAATCGAATGCCCAAACAAGAAGAAGTTCACCAAAAAGAAAGTACTTCAAGCTACATGAGATGATAGTGATGAAGATGATCTCGAAGAAGATGAAGTTCAAGAAGAGATCGCCAACATGTGCTTCATAGCTATTAAGATGAGGTAAGTACAAACAACAATGACTCATATAATGACTTATCTACTTCTTATGATGAAATTCTTGAAGAATTTGAGAAACTTGTTTCAAAATACTCTATCCTTAAGAAAAAACACTTATTATTGAAAAAGGTAGTCAAGAAACTTTTTATTGCACAAAAGGACTTTGAAAAGGAAAAGGATGATCATAAATCTTTAATTAAAAAAAAAATTTCATTGAAAGAAAAAAGTGGTTGATTTAACAAGCATTATTCACAATTTTATCCAAGGAAAGAAAAATTTTGAATTAATGCTTGGTGAGCAAAAACGTGTGTTCAATAAAGGGAGAATTGGATATAAACATTTCTTGAAACAAAAATCTCTTGAAACTATATTTGTGAAATCATCCAATTTTTCTCAACAAAACATAACATGAAGTTTTTGCAACAAAGTTGGTCATGTTGCTTATAATTGTTCAACTAAAAGGAGACTATACTTTGAAAAGAAACATAAGTGGATAAAAGAATCCACAAACACTAACTATCAAGGACCCAAACTTATGCGGGTACCAAAAATAAAAAACTAAAATTATTTTTGTAGGTACCACGAAAGGTCAAGAGCAATTGGTTCTTGGATAGTGATTTTCAAAACACATAACCGGGATCGATCATTACTATCAAGTCTCAAAAGAAAAGATGGAGGTCATGTGACTTTTGGAGACAATGCTAAAGGAAAAATCATAGGCATTGGAAATATTGGTAGTCATTCTTCTCCTTCCATTGAAAATGTTTTATTAGTTGATAATCTTAAACATAACTTGCTTAATATAAGTCAATTATGTGATAAATGTTATCTTATTAAATTTGATTCTTCCAAATGTCTCATTGAGGATGCTATATATCTAAAGAGGTATTGTTCTTGGGGAGCCGAAGTAAGGATGTTTACATCATAATATTGAATTTGAACTTGAAAAGGAAATAAAATGTCTTTCAAGTATAAAGAATGATTATTGGTTATGGCATAGAAGATTAAGTCATGTTAGCATGGACTTACTTTCAAAAATATCCAAAAATAGTTTTGTAAAAGGTTTACCAAATATAAAGTTTGAAAAAGATAAAATTTGTGATTCTTGTCAATTTGGAAAACAAGTAAAGAGTTGTTTTAAACTTAAACAACAATCTTCTACTACAAGACCTTTACAACTTTTCCATTTGGATTTATTTTGTCCTTCTAGAACCGCTAGCTTAAGTGGAAAACATTATGCATTTGTCATTGTTGATGATTTCTCAAGATTCACATGGGTCATGTTTTTAAATTTAAAAGATGAAGCCTTAAATGCATTTAAACATTTTTGCATAAGAGTTCAAAATAAAAAGGGATACACCATTACCACAATTAAGAGTGATCACGGTGGAGAATTTGAAAATATAGCTTTTGATGAGTTTTGTAAATCAAATGGATATGAACATAATTTTTCGGCTCCTAGAACTTCTCAACAAAATGGTGTAATAGAAAGGAAGAATCGAACATTACAAGAAATGGCTCAGATCATGTTAAATGAAAATAATTTACCAAAATACTTTTGGACCAAAGCCGTAAATACTTCATGCTATATTTTGATTAGAGTTTTGGTTAGTCGAAAGAAAACCAAAACTCCATACGAGCTTTGGAAAAATAGAATTCCCAATATCGGATATTTTAAAGTTTTTGGGTGTAAACGCTTTATATTGAACACACAAGAAAATTTGGAAAAATTTGATCCAAAATCTGATGTTGGAATTTTTCTTGGATATTCATCTACTAGCAAAGCTTATAGAATTATTAACAAAAGAACTTTAGTAGTTGAAGAATTCATACATGTTGTTTTTGATGAAACTAACTCTATTGAACAAGAAAAAGACATTGATGATGAAGATTTGAAAATTCTATTTGAACAACTAAGTGTTCAAAATCAAGACAAAGGAAATCCAAATAATGTTGAAATTCAACATGAGGAGGAAACAATTATGCAACAAAATGAAAAAGAACCTCATGAAGATCCTGACACTTCATCACTACCTAAAGAATGGAGGTTTGTCCCTTCTCACCCAAAAGATCTCATCATTGGTGATCCATCAAAATGAGTAAGCACTAGAAACTCTTCTAAAAATTTTCTTAATAATTGTGCTTTCATTTTGCAAATTGAGCTAAAGAATTTTAAAGAAGCCGTGTTTGATGAATTTTGGATTCTAGCTATGCAAGATGAACTAAATCAATTTGAAAGAAATCATGTTTGGAATTTAGTTGCTAGACCAAGTTCACAAACCGTAATTGGTACAAAATGGGTTTTTTGAAACAAACGAGATAAAAATGGTATAATTGTGCGTAACAAAGCTAGATTAGTGGCTCAAGGCTATAATCAAGAAGAAGGTATTGATTTTGAAGAAACATTTGCACCGGTTGCTAGATTAGAGTCAATTTGCATGCTTCTTGCTTTTGCTTGTCATAAGAATTTCACTCTTTTTCAAATGGATGCCAAAAGTGCAATCTTGAATGGAGTCATTTAAGAAGAAGTTTTTGTTGAGCAACCGCCCGACTTTAAAAATCATAAATACCCGGACAAAGTTTTCAAACTTAGAAAAGCCCTTTACGGATTATAGCAAGCTCCTAGAGTATGGTATGAAAGATTAAGCTAATTTATCTTATCAAATGACTTTTTAATGGGTAAAGTGGATACTACACTATTTATAAAAACCAAAAAGAATGATATGATTGTTGTTCAAATTTATGTTGATGATATCATTTTTGGTGCTACTAACATTTTCCTATGTGAAGAATTTTCTAAGTGTATGAGCAGGGAATTTGAGAGGAGTATGATGGGTGAACTCAAGTTCTTTCTTGGGCTGCAAATCAAACAAACTAATGATGTAATATTTATTAGTCAAACCAAGTATATCTTGGATATGCTCAAAAAGTTTGAAATGGAAGAATTGAAGCCAATGAATACTCCAATGAGCTCATCAATAAAATTAGATAAATATGAGCAAGGTACTTCCGTTAATATAACAAAATATCGAGGTATGATTGGATTTCTTCTTCATTTAACCGCTAGTAGGCCCGATATTATGTTTAGTGTATGCTTATGTACTAGATATCAATCTAATCTTGAGAATTCCCATCTTAGTACCGTAAAACGTATTTTTCGTTACCTTAGCGGAACTAGATCCTTAGGTCTTTGGTATCCTAAAGAGACGCACTTTGATTTACTTAGTTATTCGGATGCTGATTGGGCCGGTTGCACAATTGACCGTAAGATCACTAGCGGAACTTGCCACTTTCTAGGCTTTGCCTTAGTTTCGTGGTTTAGTAAGAAACAAAATTTCGTTGCTTTATCAACCGCCGAAGCCGAATATATCTCAGCTGCCAGTTGTTGTGCTCAAATCCTATGGATGAAACAAATTCTAAATGACTATCACCTATCATTTGAAAATGTTCGTATCATGTGTGATAACACAAGTGCCATAAATCTATCTAAAAATCCCATTTTGCATTCTCGAACCAAACACATTGAGATTAGACATCATTTCCTTTGAAACCATGCACAAAAGGGAGATATATCTTTAGAGTTTATAAATACGGATAAACAATTGGCCGATATATTTACCAAACCATTAGCACTTGAAAGATTTGCTTATATTCGACGAAATCTTGGCATAATTGATGAAGGTGGAGTATGTGGGTAACTCTTTATGTTTCCTATAATTGATTGCATTTCATGTGATAAACGTATTTTAAAGTCTTTATCAAAGGATCAAATCATTAAAAATGCATGATTTTTCAGAAAATCCGCTGAAGCGAACGCTTGTATAGCCAAACAGACGTCCGTTTGAAGCTAAACAGATGAAATTTTGTTCATTCGGATAATCATTCGTTTAAACAGAGACTTTTGTAAAAATTTGAAGAATTGAAATGGTTGACCGCTTCATGAAACATGTCCGTTTAGCTCACACAGACAATACTTGTATCATCCGTTTCCATTGACCTAGACGACCGCCTCATCATCCGTTTGAACAGAGAGTTATGTAAAAATTGAAAAGCCCATCCAGTCGAAAACGTAAGTAAACGGTCATCCATTTATTCTCAAACAGATGGCTTTCTCCTCATCCCCCTATGCATCCGTTTGAACAGAAACTTATTTTTGAAATTTTAAGTTCAAATGGTCGACCGTATCAGCTGAAATCAAGGTTTTTAAGTTAGGAATTTTTCAAATTTCTTCATTCCAACTTTTGCGACCCCCTATTTTCTCTCCAAATCTCTTCCCATTCACCAAATCTTTCTCAAATCTTTCAAATTTGAGTTTAAAATAAAAAACCCATAACATTTTCACACTCAAATTCGAAAAATCCCCAATTTTTGTCCATGAAATCATCAAAATCCATTTCAATCGAGACGAACACAAACCCTAGCCTCCTAAACACCATGCCTCGAGTTAAAATTGTAGCCAAACGCTATAGGAAAGGCAACCTTCCTCATCCTCCGAAGAAGAGGTACCTCAAGTAACTCGGTTCGACCGTTGTCCCATCCTCATTGGTAAGAATGTTGGTCTTGCCTCCTTCACTTTTGATGCTCCCTCTTTTCACATAGAGGATCTTTTTGTGGGTATGGGTAAGGTAAACATTCTCACACTAAATGATAAAGTCTATCCCTCCATCGTCAAAGACTTCTATAAGAACATGACTTTTTCTCCGGGGATGGGTATCACGTGTCTAGTTAGGAATACACAAATTAAGATTACTCAAGAACTTATTCGTTCTATTCTTCATCTTGAGGATGAGGGTATGCGTCTTTATACCACCAAATCAATTCCTCATCTTGAGGTATACAATCCCGTTTAAGCATGTCGTTGTTTCACCGGGAAACACTTTGACGCTCCCGCACGACTAAGTACCAATCAACTAACCCTCATTTGTCGTGTTCTCCACAATATCATCGCTCATATCATTGTCCCTTGAAAAGGTCATCTTGATGAAGTCAATCACTATGACGTCTTCCTTCTCGACTCTATACTAATTGGGTGAAATCTAGATTTTTCTTACATTATGCTCCAACATATGAACTCGGTTTTTAGCGGCACTAGGCCTAAGGCCCTTCCTTACGGAATGATTCTCACCAAAATTTTCCAACATTTCAAAGTCTCCTTGCGTGATGCGGTGGCCCTCCTTTCTAAACCCACCGACACTATCAACACCCTTACTCTTAAACGCATGAAAATCTTTAAAGAGGATGGGCAATGAGTGGCGAAGTCTAAGGGATTTGATGATGAGCCAGGACCCTCTACTTTGCCATTTGAGGGAGGTGAGGAGATGGATGAAGACGAAGGTGCTCCTCCGACTCGACCACGATAAAATCGGCCGTCGTCCTCCACCTCCGGCTTCAACGAGGACAGCTACAATCTTCTTAATGGCCGTATCGACTCACTCACATCTATCGTAGATGGCCTACAACAAGCTGTGAATGACTTACGAAACACGGCAGCTAGCGTACAAAATATGGTTGGAGGGTTACAAAACTCGGTGGGCAATCTCCAACACTCGGTAGACGACATCACATCTTTGCTACAACAAGTGCTAGCTTCAGATCAAGCACTTCACACCCGCCTTGACCCGGTGTTTCCTTCGCCTCCTCCACGGAGAACTAGTTTATTTATTTTTTTTGTTTCTATGTTTTTGAAAACAATCCTATGTTCTAGCTTTCATTTATGTATCTTTGAACTATGATTGCTTTTAGATTTCAATTTTATCAATGATTGGCATATTTTGTTTTATTTAGGGAGAATATATTTTACCTTAATATTTCAATTTTGCCTTTTTGTTTATGCCAAAAGGGGGAAAATATGTGATGTGATGAATATGAATATGATGTGATGAAAATTTGATAATATTTGACAAACAACTTGGACATATGATATGTGATGAAATCGAAAAATTGTCAAATCATGTAATACAAAGAATATGTAATACAAAAATGGTATTATACTATAAATTTATCAAACTATGTTTACTTGAAAAAGAAAGGGAGAATATATGTGCTTTATCTTATTACTCTCTATATTCTCACATTGTTTGTCATAATCAAAAAGGAAGAAATTGTTGACATATGGTTAACTTTAAACCTTAAAAAGATTATAACAAACAAATTAGTTGTATTTACTAACAATCTATTTTCAAGTAATATTCAAAGCACTACAAATCGAACTCTCATGCAATGTCAATATCAAAGCCAAAATCAATACAAGAGTTCAAGTATCTCAAGATCTGAAATTCAAGATTCGAAGATCAAGATCGTAGAATAGATTTCTAGATAAAATTGTAAAGGTATGAACTCTTTAATTTTTAGCAATTAAATGAATAAAAGCTCAAAAATACTTTTATACACAAAACAAATGTAATTATCACTTGCATAAAATATTTTTATCAAAGCCAAAAATCAATTTTTCAAAATTGTGGAAACGGTCATCCGTTTGATGAACCGATCAAACCGGTCGACCGTTTGGTGAACCGATCAAACCGGTCGACCGTTTGGGTGAACCGGTCGTCCGTCTGACTATCATTTTTCAAAAAGTGTCCGTTCTGATTTTTTTCTGTCCCAACGGCTAGTTCTGACCGGTCGACCATCTTGTCATCCGTTTGGTCATCCGTTTCAACTGAAAGTGACGAAAATTTGTCTCTATAAATACCTCTTTATTTATTATCATTCAACAACACTTATATGACCATTTATAGAGAGAATCACATTGAGAAAATTCATTCAAAGCTCTATTGCATTTATATGTTCAATATCACTCATTGAAAAACTTTGTTTGATCAAATCAAATTTTTGATTCATCATTATCAACAAAGTTTTCTTCTAACACTTGAGCTTCTTTATCTATTGCTATTCATTATAGTGTTAGTCTCTCTTAGAACCAAACTTGTATTTATCATTCATCAAGAGAGAAATACATTCTCAAATCTATCTCTTCATATCTTTGGATCGTATTGAGGTCCCTTGAAAGTTCAATATTGTATAAGGATAGGTGCTTCTTGTTTGTAAGTCACTGGATACATTATAAGGGTTTGGATTGCACCATAAGTCAATCAAGATAATGGAAAGGCCGTGCTCGTGTTAGAGAGCTTGGTAGCGGGGGACGTAGATCATTGATTGGATCGAACTTCCATAAAAATATTGTTTGCACTCTCTCTATCCTTTCATTTATTTACACTGTGCTCATATTTTTGTGGATTAATTTTTTATTTTGAGAATATGTTATGAAAAGGTTTGAGAAAACTAATTCACACTCCTCTTGGTTAGTTATTCTTGGGTTATCACAAAAGTAGTTTAACTTTTGAAAATTACTGACTTTTTGAAATTTTTGCCAGGACGCATGTTTTTCAAATCACTGATTGTTTTTCAAAAAAAATTCAAGTTTTGATAAATCACATACCGCTAGAAAATTCTGTGATTTACTTGCATATGAAAAAATAGTTTTCTAATCTTGGACCGGTGACTTCAGTTATAAATATTTTACCAAAATAACACAAATGTCGTAAAGTAAAACATAACAAATAACTTTTTTTTTCAAAAAAAGTTCTCATTATCATCATATAAATTTGAAAAACTATATCACTTTACTTTGATATGAAAAAAATGGTTTTCCAATCGACGACTCGTCCTTTGAGTTAAAAGGAATGTATTACATAAACAATGAAAAAAAGAAGTAGAGTAGTTTAGATAATTGATTTTTTTAAAATTTTTATATTTTGATGAATCATATACCATTTGAAAGCTCTATGAGTTTACTCTTAATGAAAAAAATGGTTATCTAATCCAAGAACTGTGCTTCGAGTTATAAAGATTTTACCAAAACGACGCAAAAAGTCGCATAGTGCTTTCAAAAATAACTTAATTTGTGAATTTTTCATATTTTGATAGAATCGTTGCAAAGATCTATCAGTTTATTTTTATAAGAAAAAGGATTTTTCAATCTAGGACCCATGCTTTAAGTTATAAAGATTTTACTAAAACAAAACAAAAGTCTGATAGTAAAACATTCGAAAATCACTGATTTTTTAAAAATTTTCAGATTGTGATGAATCATCTACCGTTGAAAAGCTTTATAAATGTACTTTCATATGAAAAACAAGGTTTCCAATCCATGACCCACATTTTGAGTTGTAATGATTTTATTAAAACAACGCAAAAGTCGCATAGTAAAAACTTTCAAAATCGTCTATGACCCACGTAAATATTTTCAAAATTTTCCAATCCATGACCCACATTTTGAGTTATAATAATTTTCAATCCATGGCCCACATTTTGAGTTAGAAGGATTTTACCAAAAATATGCAAAAGTCGATGTTTTGAGTTCCAAGGATTTTACCAAAACAACGCAAAAGTCGTATAGTAAACTTTCAAAAATCAGATCCAGTGTACTTTCCTATCAAATAAACAGTTTTCCATTCTAGGACCCTTGTTTTGAATTATAAAGATTTTACCAAAATCACGCAAAAGTCTTGCGTTATATTGCTATCTTAAACAATATAAGGTTCAGAATTTATTTGTACTTTTAAAAAGCTTAGAGACCTCAATTACAAATTTTTCATTATGGGGTTTTATTTTTTTGATATCTTAATTTATTTAAGTTGGGGGCAAAATTGTCAAAGGGGATTATCTTTGCAAATTAATGAAAGGTTGGGAATGATATGTGCGAATAAAATTGAATGAAGATGAAATTGCTACAAACCTGAAATGATGGAGACTGTTAGTGTAATTTAGCTTTTAAACTACAAACTTTCTAGGCACATTTACAAGATTCTTATTTAACTTCATTTTTGGGTTCTAAATAGATTATTCGTCTTGAAAATAAATTATAAATGCTACGATTTTTCTCGAAATATGCACAAATTTACCGTTCGTAAACACCCTTTTGTTGTGCTACTGTTATATAGTTAGCCTACTACATAACTACAACTTCATATATAGTTAGCCTAAGGTAAAAGTTTTCTTCAAGAGTAGTACTTTTACTACTAACTAGTGATATTTATGCTATGAATGCACAAAATTCCACTTAAGAGTATTGGTACCTATATTACTTAATATTAAGAGTATTGTACCTATACCAAAGTCAAAAGTTTGACTTTCAAATTTTTCTTTTTAAAATTTGGTATTGATATTTTAGGTGTAGGTATCAACATCCGACTTGTAGTGACCAAGTCTTTGTTAAAATTCAAAGATGGGGTACTGATACCATTGAGTAAGATTATGGATACTTGACATGCAGATAATTAAAAGTTGAGTTTTTAACATTTCAAATGTTGGTATTTAAATAACAGAGTTAATATCCTTAGTTCTCATAATTATAGGAACAGGTTTAACTAAATACCAAAGCTAATATTTAGAAACATAAAGTTTAGAAATAATTCGACTTACGAAATGATATGGAAAATAATTAAAATCACATATAAAATTAAAAGGTAACTTATTGGTTGCTGAAAATCCAAATTACTTTATAGATATGTATACGCTAGATAGTCTACAAAATCATAAAAAAATGTTTTGATACCAAGTTGTGGTAACCTGAACGTTCGCGAATATTTTTCCATTTATCTATTTACAAATGAAGTTAATAACGTAAAGGGATAATTGCATATTTGGTCTCCAATCTTCTAAAATCGTTGGGATATGCATCTAACCTAAAAAAATAGCACCACAATCCCCAACGTATGAAAAATAGGTGTCGTAGGTCCCTCTTCATAGTTTCCGTCAGTTTTGTCAGTTAAAAGTCAAAATTGGGTTGCGCGTGATTTATTTCTCCAAAAAACGCGAGTGGAATTGCAGAAGTAAAACTGTCACTCCACTTTTTGGTTTATTGAAAATGTTTTTGAAACATGACGACCTTTCTGATTTTTCTTCTACCTTTGTAATTGCAGGTTGAGGTGTGGATTCTGGTGGATTTTCTATGATTATTTTAGGAGGATTGATGGGCAGTTTCTTTTGGTTCCAAGAAACTGATTCTTTTGGATCCAAGAAACCGATTCTTCTCTAATGGCAATAAATAGAGGGACAAAGAGTAAGGCACAAACAACAAGAGAGAGAGAGAGAGAGAGAGAGAGAGAGATGTTTGGAAATTGAAGGATCGAAGCTAGGGCTTTTGGAAAATGACGAATCGTTGAGAATTCGATCTTTGATCTTACTTTGTAAAGGTTAGATATTAGGGTTTTAAGTTAGTAATGGAAGTAGATTCGGCTATGAGTGGTGAGCCCGATCATGATCCAACGACCTGAGCTAATCTGACCAACGGGGTAGGACCGACCACCAATTCAATCCCCATATCCTCTGAGTAATAATAATAGTGTTAATAGTAGTAGTAATAGTGGTGGAGCGGTGGTTGTTGGATCGGTGTGCGCCGACTTTACTGACTTGGTGAATGCGATAATTGAATAGAATGAGGATGGTAAAAGGGACCTCGGTGCGGCCACACTTTGATTCTTTCTCTCGTAGTTGGAGAAGAGGGTAGTCAAGGGATATATTGGGCCAAGATTATTTCTGTTTGGTCGGGCCACAGCGCACAAAAGGAATTCCGGGGCCTTAGAAAATGCGCTTAGAACTTCCAACAGAGGGTTATATTTGTGATTTTTCCGAAACTATAACCTAAATTGTTCGATATTGAAGAACCCATATGGTTGTTGAAAATGTGTTTTTGTGATTCCAAAGATGTATATCTAGTTTCTTATACGCATTATGATATAAAAAAAACTTGGAAATTAAACTAAAATTATGTTTCCGACATTAAACACTAGGTTTTATGCTAGAATTTTGTACAATTTTGAAAAAAAACGTTGGCTATTTGACATTGAACATCCAAAATGGTCGTTTAAAATGTGTTTTTGTGATTCCAAATTGGTATTTATTTTTTCTAAAAGAGTTTTGATGGTTAATACATAATGAAATCAATCTAAAAATACGCTTAGAACATCCAGCAGAGTGGTCATACTCGTGAATTTTCTCAAACTGTGACATAAATTATTCGACATTGAACAATCTATATGGTTGTTCGAAATATAATTTTGTGATTCCAATGTTGTATATATGGCTTCTGATGCATATTATGATATAGAATAACTTTATAAATTGAATTAAAAATACGTTTAAGACATTAAACAATGGGTTTTACGCTTGAAATTTGTACAATTTTGACAAAACGTTTGCTATTTGACATTGAACATCCAAGATGGTCGTTCAAAATGTGTTTTTGTGACTCCAAATTGATATTTATAGTTTTCTAAAATAGTTCTGAAGGTTAATACATAATGAAATCAATCTAAAAATGCGCTTAAAACTTCCAACGGAAGGTTATACTCGTGATTTTTCTCAAACTATGACCTAAATTATTCGATATTGAACAACCCATACGGTTGTTGAAAATGTATTTTTATGATTCCAAACTAGTACATCTCGCTTCTTATGTTTATTATGATATAGAAAAACTTTAAAAATTGAATAAAAAAATACGTTTCAGGAATTAAACAGTGGGTTTTACGCATGAATTTTTAACAATTTTGACAAAAACGTTTGTTATTTGACATTGAACATCCATCATGGTCGTTCAAAATATGTTTTTGTGACTCCAAATTGGCATATATGGTTTCATAAAAGATTTTTGGTGGTTAATACATAATGAAATCATTTTAAAAATTCGTTTAGAACATCTAACAGAGGGTTGCACTTGTTAATTTTCTCAAACAATGACATAAATTGTTCGACATTGAACAACCCCTATGGTTGTTCAAAATATAATTTTTTGATTCCAAACTAGTACATCTGGATTCTCATGCGTATTACGATATACAAAAACTTTAGAAATTGAATTAAAAATACATTTAAGACATTAAAATGTGGGTTTTACGCATGAATTTTGTACAATTTTGACAAAAATGTTTGCTATTTGACATTGAACATCCAATATGGTATTTCAAAATGTTTTTTTGTGACACCACATTGGTATTTATTGTTTCCTAAAATAGTTTTGAAGGTTAATACATAATTAAATCAATCTAAAAATGCGCTTAGAACTTCCAACATAGGGTTATACTCATGATTTTTCTCAAACTACGACCTAAATTTGTTCGTTATTGAACGACCCATATGGTTGTTAAAAATGTCTTTTTGTGATTCCAAACTAGTGAATCTCGTTTTTTTATGTCTATTTTGATATAGAAAAACTTTAGAAATTAAATTAAAAATACGTTTAAGACATTAAACAGTGGATGATTTTTTTACAATGTTGACAAAAACGTTTGCTATTCAACATTGAACATCCAAAATAGTCATTCAAAATGTGTTTTTGTGACTCTAAATTGGTATTTATGGTTTTATAAAAAAGTTTTGAAGGTTAATACCTAATGAAATCAATCAAACAATGGGCTTAGAACTTCCAACAGATGGTTATACTCGTGATTTTTCTAAAACTACGACCTAAATTGTTCGACATTGAAGAACCCTTATGGTTGTTGAAAATGTATTTTTGTGATTCCAAAGATATATATCTAGTTTCGTGTACGCATTATGATATAGAAAAACTTGGAAATTAAACTAAAAATATGTTTCCGGCATTAAACAATAGGTTTTATGCTAGAATTTTGTACAATTTTGAGAAAAGCGTTTGCTATTTGATATTGAACATCCAAAATGATCGTTTAAAATGTGTTTTTGTGACTCCAAATTGGTATTCATGGTTTCCTAAAAGAGTTTTGATGGTTAATACATAATGAAATCAATCTAAAAATGCGCTTAGAACATCCAGCAGAGGGTCAAACTCGTGAATTTTCTCAAACTATGACATAAATTGTTCGACATTTTACAATCTATATGGTTGTTCAAAATATAATTTTGTGATTCCAAAGTTTTATATCTAGCTTCTTATGCGTATTATGATATAGAAAAACTTTATAAATTGAATTAAAAATACGTTTAAGACATTAAACAATGGGTTTTATGCTTGAAATTTGTACAATTTTGACAAAACGTTTGCTATTTGACATTGAAAATCTGAAATGGTTGTTCAAAATGGGTTTTTGTGACTCCAAATTGGTATTTATAATTTTCTAAAATAGTTTTGAAGGTTAATACATAATGAAATCAATCTAAAAATGAGCTTAAAACTTCCAACATAAGGTTATACTAGTGATTTTTCTACAACTATGACCTAAATTATTCGACATTGAACAATCCATATAGTTGTTGAAAATGTATTTTTGTGATTCCAAACTACACTTTTTATATCTATTTTGATATATAAAAACTTTAGAAATTGAATTAAAAATACGTTTCGGGCATTAAACAATGGGTTTTACGCATAAATTTTTACAATTTTGACTAAAACGTTTGTTATTCGACATTGAACATCCATCATGGTGGTTCAAAATGTGTTTTTGTTACTCCAAATTGGTATTTACAGTTTCATAAAAGATATTTGATGGTTAATACATAATGAAATCATTCTAAAAATTCGCTTAGAATAACCAACAGAGGGTTATACTCGTAATGTTTCACAAACTATGACCTAAATTTTTTGACATTGAACAACCCATATGGTTGTTCAAAATGTAATTTTGTGATTCCAAACTAGTACATCTCGCTTCTTATGTTTATTTTGATATAGAAAAACTTTAAAAATTGAATTAAAAATACAATTCAAGCATTAAACATTGTGTTTTACGCATGAACTTTTAACAATTTTGACAAAAACGTTTGTTATTCGATATTGAACATCCATCATGGTCGTTCAAAATGTATTTTTGTGACTCCAAATTGGCATATATGGTTTCATTAAAGATTTTTGGTGGTTAATACATAATAAAATCATTCTAAACATTTGTTTAGAAAATCCAACAGAAGGTTATACTCTTGAATTTTCTCAAACTATGACTTAAATTGTTCGACATTGAACAATCCATATGGTTGTTTAAAATATAATTTTGTGATTCCAAAGCTGTATATCTTTCTTATTATGCGTATTATGATATAGAAAAACTTTAGAAGTTGAATTAAAAATACGTTTAAACATTATACAATGGGGTTTTACGCTTGACATTAGCACAATTTTGACAAAACGTTTGCTAATTGACATTTAACATCCAAAATAGTCGTTCAAAATATATGTTTGTGACTCCAAATTAGTATTTATTGTTTCCTAAAATAGTTTTGAAGGTTAATAAATAATGTAATCAATCTAAAAGCGCGCTTAGAACTTCCAAATGAGGGTTATACTCGTGATTTTTCTCAAACTACAACCTAAATTGTTCGACATTGAACAACCTATATGATTGTTGAAAATGTGTTTTTGTGATTTCAAACTCATCTCATTTTCGATGTCTATTTTTATAGAAAAACTTTATAAATTGAATTAAAAATACGTGTCGGATAGTAAGCAAATGAATTTTACGCATGAATTTTTACATTGTTTACAAAAACGTTTGCTAATCGACATTGAACATCCAAAATAGTCGTTCAAAATGTGTTTCGTGACTACATATTGGTATTTATGGTTTCCTAAAAGTTATTTGATGGTTAATACATAATGAAATCAATATAAAATGTGCTTAGAACATCCGGGAGAGGGTCATACTCTCGAATTTTCTCAAAGCGTGACATAAATTGTTTGATATTGAACAATCTATATGGTTGTTCAAAATATAATTTTGTGATTCCAAAGTGTTATATCCGGCTTCTTATGCGTATTATGTAATAGAAAAACTTTAGAAATTGAATTAAAAATACGTTTAAGACATTAAACAATGGGTTTTATGCTTGAAATTTGCACAATTTTGACAAAACATTTGCTATTTGACATTGGACATCCGAAATAGTCGTTCAAAATGGGTTTTATGACTCCAAATTGGTATTTATAATTTTCTAAAATAGTTTTGAAGGTTAATACATAATGATCTAAAATGAGCTTAAAACTTCCAATGAAAGTTATACTCGTGATTTTTCTACAACTATGACCTAAATTATTCGACATTGAACAACCCATATGATTGTTGAAAATTTATTTTTGTGAATCCAAACTACAATTTTATGTCTATTTTGATATATAAAAACTTTAGAAATTGAATTAAAAATATGTTTCAGGCATTGAAAAGTGGGTTTTACGCATAAATTTTTACAATTTTGACTAAAACGTTTGTTATTCGACATTGAACATCCGTCATGGTCGTTCAAAATGTGTTTTTGTTACTCCAAATTGGCATTTATAGTTTCATAAAAGATATTTGATGGTTAATAAATAATGAAATCATTCTAAAAATTCGCTTAGAATATCCAACAGAGGGTTATACTCGTAAAGTTTCACAAACAATAACCTAAATTTTTCGACATTGAACAACCCATATGGTTGTTCAAAATGTAATTTTGTGATTCCGAACTAGTACATCTCGCTTCTTATGTTTATTTTGATTTAGAAAAACTTTAAAAATTGAATTAAAAATACATTTCAGGCATTAAACATTGTGTTTTACGCATGAATTTTTAACAATTTTGACAAAAACATTTGTTATTCGATATTGAACATCCATCATGGTCCTTCAAAATATATTTTTGTGACTCCAAATTGGCATATATGGTTTCATTAAAGATTTTTGATGGTTAATACATAATGAAATCATTCTAAAAATTCGTTTAGAACATCCAATGAGAGGTTATATACTGTGAATTTTTTTAAACTATGACCTAAATTGTTCGACATTGAACAACCCATATGGTTGTTCAAAATATAATTTTGTGATTCAAAAGTTGTATATCTTTCTTCTTATGCGTATTATGATATAAAAAACTTTATAAATGGAATTAAAAGTACGTTTAAATATTAAACAATGGGTTTTACGCTTGAAATTTGCACAATTTTGACAAAACGTTTGCTATTTGACATTTAACATCCAAAATGGTCGTTCAAAATATATGTTTGTGACTCCAAATTGGTATTTATTGTTTCCTAAAATAGTTTTGAAGGTTAATAAATAATGTAATCAATCTAAAAATGCACTTAGAACTTCCAACAGAGGGTTATACTCGTGATTTTTCTCAAACTACGACCTAAATTTGTTCGTTATTGAACGACCCATATGGTTGTTAAAAATGTCTTTTGTGATTCCAAACTAGTGAATCTCGTTTTTTATGTCTATTTTGATATAGAAAAACTTTAGAAATTAAATTAAAATACGTTTAAGACATTAAGCAGTGGATGATTTTTTACAATGTTGACAAAACGTTTGCTATTCAACATTGAACATCCAAAATAGTCATTCAAAATGTGTTTTTGTGACTCTAAATTGGTATTTATGGTTTTATAAAAAGTTTTGAAGGTTAATACCTAATGAAATCAATCAAACAATGGGCTTAGAACTTCCATGAGATGGTTATACTCGTGATTTTTCTAAAACTACGACCTAAATTGTTCGACATTGAAGAACCCTTATGGTTGTTGAAAATGTATTTTGTGATTCCAAAGATATATATCTAGTTTCGTACGCATTATGATATAGAAAAACTTGGAAATTAAACTAAAAATATGTTTAGGCATTAAACAATAGGTTTTATGCTAGAATTTTGTACAATTTTGAGAAAAGCGTTTGCTATTTGATATTGAACATCCAAAATGATCGTTTAAAATGTGTTTTGTGACTCCAAATTGGTATTCATGGTTTCCTAAAAGAGTTTTGATGGTTAATACATAATGAAATCAATCTAAAAATGCGCTTAGAACATCCAGCAGAGGGTCAAACTCGTGAATTTTCTCAAACTATGACATAAATTGTTCGACATTTTACAATCTATATGGTTGTTCAAAATATAATTTTGTGATTCCAAAGTTTTATATCTAGCTTCTTATGCGTATTATGATATAGAAAAACTTTATAAATTGAATTAAAAATACGTTTAAGACATTAAACAATGGGTTTTATGCTTGAAATTTGTACAATTTTGACAAAGCGTTTGCTATTTGACATTGAAAATCTGAAATGGTTGTTCAAAATGGGTTTTGTGACTCCAAATTGGTATTTATAATTTTCTAAAATAGTTTTGAAGGTTAATACATAATGAAATCAATCTAAAATGAGCTTAAAACTTCCAAATGTATAAGGTTATACTAGTGATTTTTCTACAACTATGACCTAAATTATTCGACATTGAACAATCCATATAGTTGTTGAAAATGTATTTTGTGATTCCAAACTACACTTTTTATATCTATTTTGATATATAAAAACTTTAGAAATTGAATTAAAAATACGTTTGGGCATTAAACAATGGGTTTTACGATAAATTTTACAATTTTGACTAAAACGTTTGTTATTCGACATTGAACATCCATCATGGTGGTTCAAAATGTGTTTTGTTACTCCAAATTGGTATTTACAGTTTCATAAAAGATATTTGATGGTTAATACATAATGAAATCATTCTAAAAATTCGCTTAGAATAACCAATGAGAGGTTATACTCGTAATGTTTCACAAACTATGACCTAAATTTTTGACATTGAACAACCCATATGGTTGTTCAAAATGTAATTTTGTGATTCCAAACTAGTACATCTCGCTTCTTATGTTTATTTTGATATAGAAAAACTTTAAAATTGAATTAAAAATACAATTCAAGCATTAAACATTGTGTTTTACGCATGAACTTTTAACAATTTTGACAAAAACGTTTGTTATTCGATATTGAACATCCATCATGGTCGTTCAAAATGTATTTTTGTGACTCCAAATTGGCATATATGGTTTCATTAAAGATTTTTGGTGGTTAATACATAATAAAATCATTCTAAACATTTGTTTAGAAAATCCAACAGAGGGTTATACTCTTGAATTTTCTCAAACTATGACTTAAATTGTTCGACATTGAACAATCCATATGGTTGTTTAAAATATAATTTTGTGATTCCAAAGCTGTATATCTTTCTTATTATGCGTATTATGATATAGAAAAACTTTAGAAGTTGAATTAAAAATACGTTTAAACATTATACAATGGGGTTTTACGCTTGACATTAGCACAATTTTGACAAAACGTTTGCTAATTGACATTTAACATCCAAAATAGTCGTTCAAAATATATGTTTGTGACTCCAAATTAGTATTTATTGTTTCCTAAAATAGTTTTGAAGGTTAATAAATAATGTAATCAATCTAAAAACGCGCTTAGAACTTCCAACAGAGGGTTATACTCGTGATTTTTTCTCAAACTACAACCTAAATTGTTCGACATTGAACAACCTATATGATTGTTGAAAATGTGTTTTTGTGATTTCAAACTCATCTCATTTCTGATGTCTATTTTTATATAGAAAAACTTTATAAATTGAATTAAAAATACGTGTCAGATAGTAAACAGTGAATTTTACGCATGAATTTTTTACATTGTTTACAAAAACGTTTGCTAATCGACATTGAACATCCAAAATAGTCGTTCAAAATGTGTTTCTGTGACTACATATTGGTATTTATGGTTTCCTAAAAGTTATTTGATGGTTAATACATAATGAAATCAATATAAAAATGTGCTTAGAACATCCAGGAGAGGGTCATACTCCTGAATTTTCTCAAACTGTGACATAAATTGTTTGATATTGAACAATCTATATGGTTGTTCAAAATATAATTTTGTGATTCCAAAGTGTTATATCTGGCTTCTTATGCGTATTATGTAATAGAAAAACTTTAGAAATTGAATTAAAAATACGTTTAAGACATTAAACAATGGGTTTTATGCTTGAAATTTGCACAATTTTGACAAAACATTTGCTATTTGACATTGGACATCTGAAATAGTCGTTCAAAATGGGTTTTTATGACTCCAAATTGGTATTTATAATTTTCTAAAATAGTTTTGAAGGTTAATACATAATGAAATCAATCTAAAAATGAGCTTAAAACTTCCAACAGAAAGTTATACTCGTGATTTTTCTACAACTATGACCTAAATTATTCGACATTGAACAACCCATATGATTGTTGAAAATTTATTTTTGTGAATCCAAACTACAATTTTATGTCTATTTTGATATATAAAAACTTTAGAAATTGAATTAAAAATATGTTTCAGGCATTGAAAAGTGGGTTTTACGCATAAATTTTTACAATTTTGACTAAAACGTTTGTTATTCGACATTGAACATCCGTCATGGTCGTTCAAAATGTGTTTTGTTACTCCAAATTGGCATTTATAGTTTCATAAAAGATATTTGATGGTTAATAAATAATGAAATCATTCTAAAAATTCGCTTAGAATATCCAACGAGAGGTTATACTCGTAAAGTTTCACAAACAATAACCTAAATTTTTCGACATTGAACAACCCATATGGTTGTTCAAAATGTAATTTTGTGATTCGAACTAGTACATCTCGCTTCTTATGTTTATTTTGATTTAGAAAAACTTTAAAAATTGAATTAAAAATACATTCGGTGCATTAAACATTGTGTTTTACGATGAATTTTTAACAATTTTGACAAAAACATTTGTTATTCGATATTGAACATCCATCATGGTCCTTCAAAATATATTTTTGTGACTCCAAATTGGCATATATGGTTTCATTAAAGATTTTTGATGGTTAATACATAATGAAATCATTCTAAAAATTCGTTTAGAACATCCAACAGAGGGTTATACGCGTGAATTTTTTTAAACTATGACCTAAATTGTTCGACATTGAACAACCCATATGGTTGTTCAAAATATAATTTTGTGATTCAAAAGTTGTATATCTTTCTTCTTATGCGTATTATGATATAAAAAAACTTTATAAATGGAATTAAAAGTACGTTTAAATATTAAACAATGGGTTTTACGCTTGAAATTTGCACAATTTTGACAAAACGTTTGCTATTTGACATTTAACATCCAAAATGGTCGTTCAAAATATATGTTTGTGACTCCAAATTGGTATTTATTGTTTCCTAAAATAGTTTTGAAGGTTAATAAATAATGTAATCAATCTAAAAATGCACTTAGAACTTCCAACAGAGGGTTATACTCGTGATTTTTCTCAAACTACGACCTAAATTGTTCGACATTGAACAACCCATATGGTTGTTGAAAATGTGTTTTTGTGATTTCAAACTCATCTCATTTCTTGTGTCTATTTTTATATCAAAAAACTTTAGAAATTGAATTAACAATACGTTTCAGACAGTAAACAGTGGATTCTACACATTAATTTTTTACATCGTTGTAAAAAACGTTTGCTATTCGACATTGAACATCAAAAATAGTCGTTCAAAATGTGTTTCTGTGACTCCATATTGGTATTTATGGTTTCCTAAAAGAGTTTTGATGGTTAATACATAATGAAATCAATCTAAAAATGTGCTTAGAACATCCAGTAGAGGGTCATACTCGTGAATTTTCTAAAACTGTGACATAAATTGTTTGACACTGAACAATCTATAAGGTTGTTCAAAATATAATTTTGTGATTCCAAAGTTGTGTATCTGGCTTCTTATGAGTATTATGATATAGAAAATTTTAGAAATTGAATTAAAAATACGTAAGACATTAAACAATGGGTTTCATGCTTGAAATTTGCGCAATTTTGACAAAGCGTTTGCTATTTGACATTGAACATCTGAAATGAAATGGTCGTTCAAAATGGGTTTTTTTTTAACTCCAAATTGGTATTTATAATTTTCTAAAATAGTTTTGAAGGTTAATACATAATGAAATCAATCTAAAAATGAGCTTAAAACTTCCAATAGAAGGTTATACTCGTGATTTTTCTACAACTATGACCTAAATTATTCGACATTGAACAACCATACGGTTGTTGAAAATGTATTTTTGTGATTCCAAACTACGATTTTTATGTCTATTTTGATACATAAAAACTTTAGAAATTAAATTAAAAATATGTTTCAGGCATTAAACAGTAAGTTTTACGCATAAATTTTTACAATTTTGACTAAAACGTTTGTTATTCGACATTGAACATCCATCATGGTCATTCAAAATGTGTTTTTGTTAATCCAAATTGGCATTTATAGTTTTATAAAATATATTTGATGGTTAATGCATAATGAAATCATTCTAAAAATTCGCTTAGAATATACAACAAGGGTTATACTCGTAAAGTTTCACAAACTATGACCTAAATTTTTCGACATTGAACAACCCATATAGTTGTTCAAAATGTAATTTTGTGATTCCGAACTAGTACATCTTGCTTCTTATGTTTATTTTGATATAGAAAAACTTTAAAAATTGAAATACGTTTTAGGCATTAAACATTGGGTTTTACGCATGAATTTTTAACAATTTTGACAAAAACGTTTGTTATTCAATATTGAACATCCATCATGGTCGTTCAAAATGTATTTTTGTGACTTCAAATTGGCATATATGGTTTTATTAATGATTTTTGATGGTTAATACATAATGAAATAATTCTACAAATTTTTTTAGAACATCCAACAGAGGGTTATACTCGTGAATTTTCTCAAACTATGATCTAAATTGTTCGACATTGAACAACCCATATGGTTGTTCAAAATATAATTTTGTGATTCCAAAGTTGTATCTCTTTCTTCTTATGCGTATTATGATACAGGAAAACTTTAGAAAATGAATTAAAAATACGATTAAACATTAAACAATGGGTTTTACACTTGAAATTTGCACAATTTTGACAAAATGTTTGCTATTGGACATTTAACATCCAAAATGGTCATTCAAAATATATGTTTGTGACTCAAAATTGGTATTTATTGTTTCCTACAATAGTTTTGATGTTTAATAAATAATGTAATCAATCTAAAAATGCGCGTAGAACTTCCAATAGAGGGATATGCTTGTGATTTTTCTCAAACTACGACCTAAATTGTTCGACATTGAACAATCCAAATGGTTGTTGAAAATGTGTTTTTGTGATTTCAAACTCATCTCATTTATTATGTCTATTTTTATATTGAAAAAACTTTAGAAATTGAATTAAAAATACGTTTCAGACAGTAAATAGTTGATTTTACGCATGAATTATTTACATTGTTGTAAAAAACGTTTGCTATTTGACATTGAACATCCAAAATAGTTGTTCAAAATGTGTTTCTGTGACTCTATATTGGTATTTATGGTTTCCTAAAAGAGTTTTGATGGTTAATACATAATGAAATCAATCTAAAAATGCGCTTAGAACATCCAGCAGAGGGTCATACTCGTGAATTTTCTAAAATGTGACATAAATTGTTTGACATTGAACAATCTATATAGTTGTTCAAAATATAATTTTGTGATTCCAAAGTTGTATATCTGGCTTCTTATGTGTATTATGATATAGAAAAACTTTAGAAATTGAATTAAAAATACGTTTAAGACATTAAACAATGGGTTTTATGCTTGAAATTTGCACAATTTTGACAAAGCCTTTGCTATTTGACATTGAACATCTAAAATGGTCGTTCAAAATATATGTTTGTGACTCCAAATTGGTATTTATTGTTTCCTAAAATAGTTTTGAAGGTTAATAAATAATGTAATCAATCTAAAAATGCGCTTAGAGCTTCCAACAGAGGGTTATACTCGTGATTTTTCTCAAACTACGACCTAAATTGTTCGACATTGAACAACCCATATGGTTGTTGAAAATGTGTTTTTGTGATTTCAAACTCATCTCATTTCTTATGTCCATTTTTATATATAAAATCTTTAGAATTTGAATTAACAATATGTTTCAGACAGTAAACAGTGGATTCTATACATTAATTTTTTACATTGTTGTCAAAAACGTTTGCTATTCGACATTGAACATCCAAAATAGTTGTTCAAAATGTGTTTCTGTGACTCCATATTGGTATTTATGGTTTCCTAAAAGAGTTTTGATGGTTAATACATAATGAAATCAATCTAAAAATGCGCTTAGAACATCAAGTGGAGGGTCATACTCGTAAATTTTCTAAAACTGTGACATAAATGGTTCAACATTGAACAATCTATAAGGTTGTTCAAAATATAATTTTTGATTCCAAAGTTGTATATCTAGCTTCTTATGCTTATTATGATATAGAAAAACTTTAAAAATTGAATTAAAAATACGTAAGACATTAAACAATGGGTTTTATGCTTGAAATTTGAACAATTTTGACAAAGCGTTTGCTATTTGACATTGAACATCTGAAATGAAATGGTCGTTCAAAATGGGTTTTTTTAACTCCAAATTGGTATTTATAATTTTCTATAATAGTTTTGAAGGTTAATACATAATGAAATCAATCTAAAAATGAGCTTAAAACTTCCAACAGAAGATTATACTCGTGATTTTTCTACAACTATGACCTAAATTATTCGACATTAAACAACTATATGGTTGTTGAAAATTTATTTTTGTGATTCCAAAATACGCTTTTTATGTCTATTTTGATATATAAAAACTTTAGAAATTAAATTAAAAATACATTTCAGGCATTAAACAATAGGTTTTACGCATAAATTTTTACAATTTTGACTAAAATGTTTGTTATTCGACATTGAACATCCATCTTGGTCGTTCAAAATGTGTTTTTGTTACTACAAATTGGCATTTATAGTTTTATAAAAGATATTTAATGGTTAATACACAATGAAATCATTCTAAAAATTTGCTTAGAATATCCAAGAAGGGTTATACTCGTAAAGTTTCACAAACTATGACCTAAATTTTTCGACATTAAACAACTCATATAGTTGTTCAAAATGTAATTTTGTGATTCCAAACTAGTACATCTCGCTTCTTATGTTTATTTTGATATAGAAAAACTTAAAAAATTGAAATACATTTTAGGCATTAAACATTGGGTTTTACGCATGAATTTTTAACAATTTTGACAAAAACGTTTGTTATTCAATATTGAACATCCATCATGGTCATTCAAAATGTATTTTTGTGACTCCAAATTGGCATATATGGTTTTATTAAAGATTTTTGATGGTTAATACATAATGAAATAATTCTACAAATTTGTTTAGAACATCCAACAGAGGGTTGTACTCGTGAATTTTCTCAAACTATGATCTAAATTGTTTGACATTGAACAACCCATATGGTTGTTCAACATATAATTTTATGATTCCAAAGTTGTATATCTTTCTTCTTATGCGTATTATGATGTAAAAAACGTTTAGAAAAGGAATTAAAAATACGATTAAACATTAAACAATGGGTTTTACACTTGAAATTTGCACAATTTTGACAAAACGTTTGCTATTTGACATTTAACATCCAAAATGGTCGTTCAAAATATATATTTGTGACTCCACATATGTATTTATTGTTTTCTAAAACATTTTTGAAGCTTAATAAATAATTTAATCAATCTAAAAATGCGCTTAGAACTTTCAACAGAGGGTTATACTAGTGATTTTTCTCAAACTATGACCTAAATTATTCGACATTGAATAAACCATATGGTTGTTGAAAATGAGTTTTGTGTTTCTAAACTAATACATCTCGCTTATTATGTCTATTTTGATATATAAAAACTTTAGAAATTGAATTAAAAATACGTTTTAGACATTAAACATTGGGTTTTACGCATAAATGTTTACAATTTTGACTAAAACGTTTGTTATTCGACATTAAACATCCAAAATAGTCGTTCAAAATGTGTTTTTGTGACTCCAAATTGGCATATATGGATTCATAAAAGATTGTTTATGGTTAATACATAATGAAATCATTCTAAAAATTCGTTTACAACATCCAACAGAGGGTTGCACTCGTTAATTTTCTGAAACTATGACCTAAATTGTTCGACATTGAAGAACCCATATGGTTGTTGAAAATGTGTTTTTGTGATTCTAAAGTTGTTCGTCTGGTTTCGTATACGCATTATGATATAGAAAAACTTGGAAATTAAACTAAAAATATGTTTACGACATTAAATACTAGGTTTTATGCTAGAATTTTGTACAATTTTGAGAAAAACATTTGCCATTTGACATTGGACATTCAAAATGGTCATTTAAAATGTATTTTTGTGACTCCAAATTGATATTTATAGTTTTCTAAAATAGTTTTGATGGTTAATACATAATGAAATCAATCTAAAAATGCGCCTAGAACATCTAGCAGGGGGTCATACTCGTGAATTTTCTCAAACTGTAACATAAATTGTTCTACATTGAACAATCTATATGGTTGTTCAAAATATAATTTTGTGATTCCAAAGTTGTATATATGGCTTCTTATGCATATTATGATATAGAAAAATTTTAGAAATTGAATTAAAAATACATTTAAGACATTAAACAATGGGTTTTACGTTTTACATTTGCACAATTTTGACAAAACGTTTGCTATTTGACATTGAACATCCAAAATTGTCATTCAAAATGTGTTTTTGTGACTCTAAATTAGTATTTATAGTTTCCAAAAATAGTTTTGAAGGTTAATACATAATGAAATCAATCTAAAAATGCGCTTAAAACTTCCAGAAGTTTATACCTGTGATTTTTCTCAAACTATGACCTAAGTTATAAGACGTTGAACAACCCATATGGTTGCTGAAAATGTGTTTTTGTAATTTCAAATTAGTACATCTCACTTCTTATGTCTATTTTGATATATAAGAACTTTAGAAATTGAATTAAAAATACGTTTCAGGCATTAAACAGTGGGTTTTACGCATAAATTTTTTACAATTTTGACTAAAACGTTTGTTATTCGACATTGAACATCCATCATGGTCATTTAAAATGTGTTTTTGTGACTCCAAATTGGCATTTTGATTTGATAAAAGATATTTGATGGTTAATACATAATTAAATTATTCTAAAAATTCGCGTAGAACATCCAACAGAGGGTTATACTTGTGAATTTTCACAAACTATAACCTAAATTTTTCGACATTGAACAATCCATATGGTTGTTCAAAATATAATTCTGTGATTCTGAACTAGTACATCTCGCTTCTTATGTTTATTTTGATACAGAAAACTTTTAAAATTGAATTAAAAATACGTTTCAAGCATTAAATATTGGGTTTTACGCATGAATTTTTAACAATTTTGACAAAAATGTTTGTTATTCGATATTGAACATCTATCATGGTCGTTCAAAATGTATTTTTGTGACTCCAAATTGGCATATATAGTTTCCTAAAATAGTTTTGAAGGTTAATACAAAATTAAATCAATCTAAAAATGTACTTAGAACATCCAACAGAGGGTTATACTCGTGAATTTTTTCAAACTATGACCTAAATTGTTCGACTTTGAACAACCCATATGGTTGTTCAAAATATAATTTTGTGATTACATATATTTGTCTTCTTATTATGATATAGATAAAACTTTAGAAATTGAATTAAAAATACGTTTAAACATTAAACAATGAGTTTTACGCTTGAAATTTGCACAATTTTGACAAAACGTTTGCTATTTGACATTTAACAACCAAAATGGTCGTTCAAAATATATGTTTGTGACTCCACATATGTATTTATTGTTTTATAAAACAGTTTTGAAGCTTAATAAATAATTTAATCAATCTAAAAATGCGCTTAGAACTTTGAACAGAGGGTTATACTCGTAATTTTTCTTAAACTATGACTTAAATTATTCGACATTGAATAACCATATGGTTGTTGAAAATGAGTTTTTGTGATTCTAAACTAATACATCTCGCTTCTTATGTCTATTTTGATATATAAAAACTTTAGAAATTGAATTAAAAATACGTTTCAGGCATTAAACATTGGGTTATACGCATAAATGTTTACAATTTTGACTAAAACGTTTGTTATTCGACATTGAACATCCAAAATAGTCGTTCAAAATGTGTTTTTATGACTCCAAATTGGTATATATGGATTCATAAAAGATTGTTTATGGTTAATACATAATAAAATCATTCTAAAAATTCGTTTAGAACATCCAATAGAGGGTTGTACTAGTTAATTTTCTGAAACTATGACCTAAATTGTTCGACATTGAAGAACCCATATGATTGTTGAAAATGTGTTTTAGTGATTCTAACGATGTACATCTGGTTTCGTATATGCATTATGATATAGAAAAACTTGGAAATTAAGCTAAAAATATGTTTACGACCTTAAATACTAAGTTTTATGCTAGAATTTTGTACAATTTTGAGAAAAACATTTGCCATTTGACATTGGACATTCAAAATGGTCATATAAAATGTATTTTTGTGACTTCAAATTGGTATTTATGGTTTCCTAAAATAGTTTTGATGGTTAATACATAATGAAATCAATATAAAAATGCGCCTAGAACATCTAGCAGGGGGTCATACTTGTGAATTTTCTCAAACTGTAACATAAATTGTTCAACATTGAACAATCTATATGGTTGTTCAAAATATAATTTTGTGATTCCAAAGTTGTATATATGGCTTCTTATGAGTATTATGGTATAGAAAAATTTTAGAAGTTGAATTAAAAATACATTTAAGACATTAAACAATAGGTTTTACGTTTTACATTTGCACAATTTTGACAAAACGTTTGCTATTTGACATTGAACATCCAAAATTGTCATTCAAAATGTGTTTTTGTAACTCTAAATTAGTATTTATAGTTTCCTAAAATAGTTTTGAAGGTTAATACATAGTGAAATCAATCTAAAAATGCGCTTAAAACTTCCAACAGAAGTGTATACCCGTGATTTTTCTCAAACTATGACATAAGTTATTCGACATTGAACAACCCATATGGTTGCTGAAAATGTGTTTTTGTGATTTCAAATTAGTGCATCTCGCTTCTTATGTCTATTTTGATATATAAAATCTCTAGAAATTGAATTAAAAATACGTTTCAGGCATTAAACAGTGGGTTTTACAAATTTTTTTGACTAAAACATTTGTTATTCGATATTGAACATCCATCATGGTCATTTAAAATGTGTTTTTGTGACTCCAAATTGGCATTTATGGTTTCATAAAAGATATTTGACAGTTAATACATAATGAAATCATTCTAAAAATTCGCTTAGAACATCCAACAGAGGGTTATACTGGTGAATTTTCACAAACTATGACCTAAATTTTTGACATTGAACAACCCGTGTGGTTGTTCAAAATATAATTTTGTGATTTTGAACTAGTACATCTCTCTTGTTATGTTTATTTTGATACAGAAAAACTTTTAAAATTGAATTAAAAATACGTTTCAGGCATTAAATATTGGGTTTTACGCTTGAATTTTTAACAATTTTGACAAAAAAGGTTTGTTATTCGATATTGAACATCTATCATGGTCATTCAAAATATGTTTTTGTGACTCCAAATTGGCATATATAGTTTCCTAAAATAGTTTTGAAGGTTAATACAAAATTAAATCAATCTAAAAATGTACTTAGAACATCCAACAGAGGGTTATACTCGTGAATTTTTTCATACTATGACCTAAATTGTTTGACTTTGAACAACCCATATGGTTGTTAAAAATATAATTTTGTGATTACATATATTTATCTTCTTATTATGATATAGAAAAACATTAGAAATTGAATTAAAAATACGTTTAAACATTAAACAATGAGTTTTACGCTTGAATTTGCACAATTTTGACAAAACGTTTGCTATTTGACATTTAACATCCAAAATGGTCGTTCAAAATATATGTTTGTGACTCCACATTTGTATTTATTGTTTTCTAAAACAGTTTTGAAGCTTAATAAATAATTTAATCAATCTAAAAATGCGCTTAGAACTTTGAACGAAGGGTTATACTCGTGATATTTCTCAAGCTATGACTTAAATTATTCGACATTGAATAACCCATATGGTTGTTGAAAATGAGTTTTTGTGATTCTAAACTAATACATCTCACTTCTTATGTCTATTTTGATATATAAAAACTTTAGAAATTGAATTAAAAATACGTTTTAGGCATTAAACATCGGGTTTTACGCATAAATGTTTACAATTTTGACTAAAACGTTTGTTATTCGACATTGAACATCCAAAATAGTCGTTCAAAATGTGTTTGTGTGACTCCAAATTGGCATATATGGATTCATAAACGATTGTTTATGGTTAATACATAATGAAATCATTCTAAAAATTCGTTTAGAACATCCAACAGAGGGTTGCACTTGTTAATTTTCTGAAACTATGACCTAAATTGTTCGACATTGAAGAACCCATATGGTTGTTGAAAATGTATTTTTGTGATTCTAAAGATGTACATCTGGTTTCGTATATGCATTATGATATAGAAAAACTTGGAAATTAAAATAAAAATAAGTTTACGACATTAAATACTAGGTTTTATGCTAGAATTTTGTACAATTTTGAGAAAAACATTTGCCATTTGACATTGGACATTCAAAGTGGTCATTTAAAATATATATTTGTGACTCCAAATTGGTATTTATGGTTTCCTAAAATAGTTTTGATGGTTAATACATAATGAAATCAATCTAAAAATGCGCCTAGAACATCTAGCAGGGGGTCATACTCGTGAATTTTCTCAAACTGTAACATAAATTGTTCGACATTGAACAATCTATATGGTTGTTCAAAATATAATTTTGTGATTCCAAAGTTGTATATATGGCTTCTTATGCGTATTATGATATAGAAAAATTTTAGAAGTTGAATTAAAAATACATTTAAGACATTAAACAATGGGTTTTACGTTTTACATTTGCACAATTTTGACAAAACGTTTGCTATTTGACATTGAACATCCAAAATTGTCATTCAAAATGTGTTTTTGTGACTCTAAATTAGTATTTATAGTTTCCTAAAATAGTTTTGAAGGTTAATACATAATGAAATCAATCTAAAAATGCGCTTAAAACTTCCAACAAAAGTGTATACCCGTGATTTTTCTTAAACTATGAACTAAGTTATTCGACATTGAACAACCAATAAGGTTGCTGAAAATGTGTTTTTGTGATTTCAAATTAGTACATCTTGCTTCTTATGTCTATTTTGATATATAAAAATTTTAGAAATTGAATTAAAAATACGTTTCAGGCATTAAATGGTGGGTTTTACGCATATATTTTTACAATTTTGACTAAAACATTTGTTATTCGACATTGAACATCCATCAAGGTCATTTAAAATGTGTTTTTGTGACTCCAAATTGGCATTTATGGTTTCATAAAAGATATGTGATGGTTAATACATAATGATATCATTCTAAAAATTCGCTTAGAACATCCAACAGAGGGTTATACTAGTGAATTTTTACAAACTATGACCTAGATTTTTTGACATTCAACAACCCATTTGGTTGTTCAAAATATAATTTTTTGATTCTGAACTAGTACATCTCGCTTCTTATGTTTATTTTGATACAGAAAAACTTTTAAAATTGAATTAAAAATACTTTTCAGGCATTAAATATTGGGTTTTACGCATGAATTTTTAACAATTTTGACAAAAACGTTTGTTATTCGATATTGAACATCTATCATGGTCGTTCAAAATGTGTTTTTGTGACTCCAAATTGGCATATATAGTTTCCTAAAATAGTTTTGATGGTTAATACAAAATTAAATCAATCTAAAAATGTACTTAGAACATCCAACAGAGGGTTATACTCATAAATTTTTTCAAACTATGACCTAAATTGTTCGACTTTGAGCAACCCATATGGTTGTTCAAAATATAATTTTGTGATTCCATATATTTGTCTTCTTATTATGATATAGAAAAACTTTAGAAATTGAATTAAAAATACGTTTAAACATTAAACAATGAGTTTTACGCTTGAAATTTGCACAATTTTGACAAAACGTTTGCTATTCAACATTGAACATCCAAAATGGTCGTTCAAAATATATGTTTGTGACTCCAAATTGGTATTTATTTTTTTCTAAAACAGTTTTGAAGGTTAATAAATAATGTAATCAATCTAAAAATGCGCTTAGAACTTTCAACGGAGGGTTATGCTCGTGATTTTTCTCAAACTATGACTTAAATTATTCAACATTGAATAACCCATATGGTTGTTGAAATTGAGTTTTTGTGATTCCAAACTAATACATCTCGCTTCTTATGTCTATTTTGATATATAAAAACATTAGAAATTGAATTAAAAATACGTTTCAGGCATTAAACATTGGGTTTTGCGCATAAATTTTTACAATTTTGACTAAAACGTTTGTTATTCGACATTGAACATCCAAAATAGTCATTCAAAATGTGTTTTTGTGACTCCAAATTGGTATTTATTGTTTTCTTCTAGAGTTTTGAAGGTTAATACATAATGAAATGAATTTAAAAATGCGCTTAGAACTTCCAACAGAGTGTTATACTCGTGATTTTTCTGAAACTATGGCCTAAATTGTTCGACATTGAACAACCCATATGGTTGTTGAAAATGTGTTTTTGTGATTTCAAACTAGTACATCTCATTTATTATGTCTGTTTTGATATAGAAAAACTTTAGAAATTGAATTAAAAATATGTTTCATAATTTTTATGCTTGAATTTTGTATAATTTAGACAAAAATATTTGTTATTTGACATTGAACATCCAAAACGGTCGTTCAAAATGTGTTTTGTGACTCCCAATTGATATTTATGGTTTTCTAAAAGATTTTTGATGGTTAAAACATAATGAAATCAATCAAAAGATGTGCTTATAACATCCAACAGTGGGTTATACTCGTGAATTTTTCTTAAATTGTGACCTAAATTGTTCGACATTAAACAATCTATATGGTTGTTCAAAATATAATTTTGTTATTCCAAAGTTGTATATTTGGCTTCTTATTCGTATTATGATATAGAAAAAATTTAGAAATTGAATTAAAAATACGTTTAAGACATTAAACAGTGGGTTTTACACTTAAATTTTGTTAAATTTTGTAAAAAACATACGCTATTTGACATTGGACATCCAAAAAGGTCATTCAAAATTTGTTTTAGTAACAACAAATTGGTATTTATAGTTTCCTAAAAGATATTTGAAGGTTAATACTTAATGAAATCAAAACTAAAAATGCGCTTAGAACTTCTAACAGAGGGTTATACTCGAGAATTTCTCAAACTATGTTCTGAATTGTTCAACATTGAACAACATATATGGTTCTTCAAAATGTAATTTTATGATTCCAAAGTTGTATATCTTGTTTCGTATACGTATTACGATATAGAAAAACTTGGAAATTGAACATTAGGTTTTATGCTAGAATTTTGTACAATTTTGTGAAAAACGTTTGCTATTTCATATTGAACATCCAAAATGGTTGTTCAAAATGTGTTGTTGTAACTCCAAATTGGTATTTATGGTTTCCTAAAATATTTTAAAGGTTAATACATAATGAAATCATCTAAAAATGTGCTTAGAACTTCCAACAGAGGGTAATAGTCGTGATTTTTTCTCAAACTATGACTTAAATTGTTTGGCATTGAACAACTCATATATTTGTTGAAAATGTGTTTTTGTGATTCCAAACTAGTACATCTCGCTTCTTATGTCTATTTTGAAATAGAAAAAATTTAGATATTGAATTAAAAACACCTTTCAGACAATAAACAATGGTTTTACGCTTGAATTTTGTACAATTTTGACAAAAATATTTGGTATTTGACATTGAACATCCAAAATGGTCATTCAAGTGTTTTTTTGACACCAAATTTCTATATATGGTTTCTTAAAAGTGTTTTGATGATTAATACATAATTAAATCAATCTAAAAATGCCCTTAGAACTTCCAACAGAGGGTTATACTCGAGAATTTTCTCAAACTAGGATCTAAATTGTTCAACATTGAACAACTTATATGGTTGTTCAAAATATAATTTTCTGAGTCCAAAGTTGTATATCTGGTTTTCGTATACGCATTATCATATAGAAAAACTTTGGAAATTGAATTAAAAATATGTTTCAGATTGCTAGAATTTTTTACAATTTTGAGAAAAACGTTTGCTATTCGACTTTGAACATCCAATATGTGTTTTTGTAACTCCAAATTGGTGTTTATGGTTTCTTAAAAGAGTTTTGTATAGAAAAACTGTGTAAATTGAATTAAAAATACGTTTAAGATGTTAAACAGGGAATTTTACGCTAGAATTTTGTACAATGTTGACAAAAACGTTTGCAATTTGACATTGAACATCCAAAACGGTCGTTCAAAATGTGTTGTTGTGATTCCAAAATGGTATTTATGGTTTCCTAAATTTTTTTTGAAGGTTAATACATAATGAAATCAATCTAAAATTGCCCTTAGAACTTCCAACAAAGGGTTAAACTCGAGAATGTTCTCAAACTATTTCCTCAAACTACGTTGTTCAAAATGTAATTTAGTGATTCTAAAGCAGTATATCTAGTTTTGTATGTGCATTATTATATAGAAAAACTTTGGAAATTGAATTAGAAATATGTTTTACACATTAAACAGGGGGTTTTACGCCATAATTTTGTACAATTTTGACAAAAACATTTGCTATTTGACATTGAACATCCAAAACGGTCGTTCAAAATGTATTTTTGTGAATCCAAATTGATATTTATGGTTTCATAGGAAGTTTGGAAGGTTAATATATAATGAAATACATTTAAAAATGATCTCAGAACTTTCAATAGAGGGTTATACTCGAGAATTTTCTCAAACTATGATCTATATTGTTCAAAATGTAATTTTGTGATTGCAAAGTTGGATATCTAGTTTCGTATGTGCATTATGATATATAAAAACTTCTGAAATTGAATTAAAAATATGTTTCAGACATTAAACAGTGGGTGTTACGCATAAATTTTTACAATTTTGACAAAAACGTTTGCTATTTAACAATTAACATCCAAAACGTACATTGAAAATATGTTTTTATAACACCAAATTGGTATTTATGGTTTCCTAAAAGAGTTTTGAAGGTTAATACTTAATGATATCAATCTAAAAATTATCTTAGAACTTCCAACAAAGGGTAATACTCGAGAATTTTCTTAAATTATGATCTAAATTGTTCAACATTGAACAACCTATATGGTTGTTCAAAATATAATTTTGTGATTCTAAAGTTGTATATCTGGTTTCGTACCCGCATTAAGATATAGAAAAACTTTATAGATTGAATTAAAAATACGCTCAAGACATTAAACAATGGGTTTTACGCTTGAATTTTGCACAATTTTGACCAAACTTTTGCTATTTAACATTGAACATCCAAAATGGTTGTTCAAAATATGTTTTTGTGACTCCAAATTGGTGTTTACAATTTCTTACAACAATTTTGAAAGTTAATACATAATGAAATCAATCTAAAAATGCACTTAGAACATCCAACAGAGGGTTATACTCGTGAGATTTTTCTGAAACTACAACCTAAATAGTTCGACATTGAACAACCCATATGGTTGTTAAAAATGTGTTTTTGTGATTCCAAGCTAGTACATCTCGCTTCTTATGTCTATTTTGATATAGAAAAACATTAGAAAATGAAATAAAAATACGTTTCAGACATTAAACAGTGGGTTTTACGCATGAATTTTTTACCATTTTGACAAAAATATTTGCTATTCGACAGTTAACATCCATCATGGTCGTACTAAATATATTTTTGTGAATCCAAATTGGCATTTATGGTTTCTTAAAATATTTTTGATGGTTAATACATAATGAATTCAATTTTAAAAATGCGCTTAGACATCCAGTAGAAAGTAATACTCAAGAATTTTCTTAAACTGTGACCTAAATTGTTCGACATTGAACAATCTATATGGTTGTTCAAAATATAATTTTGTTATTCCAAAATTGTATATCTGGCTTCTTATGTGTATTATGATATAGAAAACTTTAGAAATTGAATTAGAAATACGTTTTAGACATTAAACAGTGGGTTTTACGCTAGAATTTTGTACAATTTTGTGAAAAACGTTTGCTGTGCAACATTGAACATCCAATATGGTCATCTAAAATGTATTTTTGTGACTCCAAGTTGGTATTTATGATTTCCTAAAAGAGTTTTGATGATTAAGACATAATGAAATCAATTTAAAAATACGCTTAGAACATCCAACGAGAGGTTATACTCATAAAGCTTCTCAAACTAAGACCCAAATTGTTCAATATTGAACAACCTATATGGTTGTTCAAAATGTAATTTTGTGATTCCAAAGTTGTATAGCTGGCTTCGTATGCACATTATGATATAGAAAAACTTAAGAAATTGAATTAAAAATATGTTTCAGACATTAAATAGTGAGTTTTACGCTAGAATTTTGTACAATTTTGAGAAAAACGTTTACAATTCGACATTGAACATCCAATATGATTGTTTAAAATATATTTTTGTGACTCCAAATTGGTATTTATGGTTTTCTAGAGTTTTGAAGTTTAATGCATAATGAAATCAATCTAAAAATATGCTTAGAACATCCAGCAGAGAGTAATACTAGTGAATTTTCTCAAACTATGACATAAAATGTTCAACATTGAACAACCTATATGGTCATTCAAAATGTAATTTTGTGATTCAAATGTTGTATATCTAGTTTTGTATGTGCATTATGATGTAGAAAAACTTTGTAAATTGAATTAAAAATACGTTAAATCGAAAATTTTACGCTAGAAGTTTGTACAATTTTGACAAAAACGTTTGCTAATTAACATTGAAAATCCAAAATGGACGTTCAAATTGTGTTTTTGTGAATCCAAATTGGTATTTACAATTTCCTACAATAGTTTTGAAAGTTAACACATTATGAAATCAATCTAAAAATACGCTTAGAATATCCAACAGAGGGTTATATTCGTGATTTTTCTCAAACTATGATCTAAATTGTTCGACATTGAACAACACATATGGTTGTTGAAAATGTGTTTTTGTGATTCCAAGCTAGTATATCTCGCTTCTTATGTCTATTTTGATTTAGAAAAACTTTAGAAAATGAAATAAAAATACGTTTCAGACATTAAACAGTGGGTTTTACGCATGAATTTTTTTACAATTTTGACAAAAATATTTGCTATTCGACATTTAACATCCATCATGGTCGTACAAAATGTATTTTTGTGACTCCAAATTGGCATTTATGGTTTCTTAAAAGATTTTCGATGGTTAATACATAATTAAATCAATTTTTAAATGCGCTTAGAACATCCAGCAGAGAGTTGTACTCAAGAATTTTCTCAAACTTTGACCTAAATTGTTCGACATTGAACAATCTAGATGGTTGTTCAAAATATAATTTTGTGATTCCAAAGTTGTATATCTGGCTTCTTATGCGTATTATGATATGGAAAAACTTTAAAATTGAATTAAAAATACGTTTAAGTCATAAAACAATGGGTTTTTACGCTTGAATTTTGCACAATTACGATAAAATGTTTGCTATTTGGCATTCAACATCCCAAATGGTTGTTCAAATGTGTTTTTGTGACTTCAAATTGATATTATGGTTTCATAAAATAGTTTTGAAGGTCAATACATGATGAAATCAATCTAAAATTGTGCTTAGAATATCTAACAGAGGGTTATACTAGTGATTTTTTATTTAAACTATGACCTATGTTGTTCGACATTGAGCAACTCACATGGTTGTTGAAAATGTATTTTTGTGATTCCAAACTAGTACACCTCGCTTCTTATGTCTATTTTGAAGTAGACAAAATTTAGAAATTGAATTAAAAATACTTTCAAACATTAAACACTAGGTTTTAAGCATGAATATTTTTACAATTTTGACAAAAATGTTTTTTATTCGACATTGAACATCCATCATGGTCACTCAAAAATGTGTTTTGTGACTCCAAAATGGCATTTATGGTTTCATAAAAGATTTTTTATGGTTAATACATAATGAAATCATTCTAAAAATTCGCTTAGAACATCCAACAGAGGGTTATACTCGTAAATTTTCTCAAACTATAACCTAAATTGTGTAACATTGAACAACCAATATGGTTGTTCAAAATGTAATTTTATTATTCCAAAGTTGTATAGCTGGCTTCGTATGCGTATTATGATATAGAAAAACTTAAGAAATTGAATTAAAAATATGTTTTAGACATTAAATTGTGAGTTTTACGCTAGAATTTATTACAATTTTGAGAAAAACGTTTGCTATTCGACATTAAACATCTAATATGATTGTTTAAAATGTATTTTTGTGACTCCAAATTGGAATTTATGGTTTGCTAAAAGAGTTTTGAATTTTAATACATAATTAAATCAATCTAAAAATGTGCTTAGAACTTCCAACAGAGGGTTATACTCGTGAATTTTCTCAAAATGTGACCTAAATTGTTTGACATTGAACAATCTATATGGTTGTTCAAAATGTAATTTTGTGATTCCAAAGTTGTATATCTAGTTTCATGTTCACATTATGATAGAGAAATCTTTGTAAATTGAATTAAAAATACGTTTCAGACTTTAAACAGGGAATTTTACGCTAGAATTTTGTACAATTTTGACAAAAATGTTTGCTGTTTGACATTGAACATCCAAAACGGTCGTTCAAAATGTGTTTTTATGATTCCAAAATGGTATTTATGGTTTACTAAAAGTGTGTTGAAGGTTAATACATAAAGAAATCAATCTAAAATTTCGCTAAGAACTTTCAACAAAGGGTTATACACGAGAATTTTCTCAAACTAGGTTGTTCAAAATATAATTTTGTGATTCTAAAGTTGTATATTTGGTTTTGTATGTGCATTATGATATAGAAAAAAATTTGAAATTGAATTAAAAATATGTTTCAGACATTAAATAGTGAGTTTTACGCTAAAATTTTGTACAATTTTGAGAAAAAACTTTGCTATTCGACTTTCAACATCCAATATGATCGTTCAAAATGTATTTTTGTGACTCCAAATTGTTATTTATTGTTTCCTAAAAACGTTTTGAAGGTTAATACATAATGAAATCAATCTAAAAATGCGCTAAGAGCTTCCAACAGAGGGTTATACTCGTGAATTTTCTCAAAATGTTACCTAAATTGTTCGACATTGAACAATCTATATGGTTGTTCAAAATATAAGTTTGTGATTCCAAAGTTGTATATCTGGCTTCGTATTCGTATTACGATATACAAAATTTTCTCAAGCATTAACATTTTAAGAACTAAGGTGAGGTGATATGTGCTATTAGTTGTTTTTCACTTATTTCTACGTATTATATTTATGCATGTAATTTAATTACTTCATTTCAGTGCTCCTCCAGGAGAAATCATGAATCAGTTCAATTAAACCTTCGAGTTCAGTTAAACTTTCAGGTTTAGTTAAACATTTGAGTTTTAGTTTATTTGCAACGCTCGCATGAATTGTCATTGTCATGGTGTGATAATTCGCAGTTCAGTTTAGTAAGATGATTTTATGTATAATTATAATATTTAGACAGATTGTGGAATAGCAAGCATCTCATTGAGTATAATTATTTGTATTCATCCCTCATTTTAACAAATTTTTAGGTAATGATTAACGTGATGGATGCATGGCGGGTTGGTGAAGTTGTCGTGCCAATGGTCGCCAAATAAAAGTTTAGATTTGCTTAGGATGTTTTAATTAATAAGACGATCAGTGTCACAATTTCAATTATTAGGACTTTCATTTATCAATTTTAGTTAACGTTTGAGAATTGATTTTTAATCATTTAGGAATTATTCAACTGTTTGACAATTGGACTTTTATTAAAGTCACTTTTTCCGCAATAATTTACTTTTTTATGAATTTTAATAACTCTCCGAAGCCTTAGGAATTTTGGAGCGTTACAAATGGTATCAGAGACTGGGTTTACCTTTTTGTAGACTCGAAAAAAAAAAAAATTCGATGAACAGTACCGTCAAATTTTTTTTTTATTTTGTGAACAACTACTATTGTGAACAGTAAACAATATTTTTTTTTATTTTGTGAACAACTACTATTCTGCATGAGTAAACAAATTTTTTTTTGTGAATTGTACAGAATATTTTTTGTGAACTGTATAGTATATTTTTTGTGAACAGTAACAAAAAAATAATGAATATTTTATTTTATTCTTTTTTTTTTGGCACGAGACCTTTGACACCTAGAGGTCATTGATCAGCCACCATCCAGTATTTTTTTGAGGTATGAAATAAGGAAATATATTTATTTGCCGTAAATTACTTTGCTAGTCCAAATAAATTCATTAGCATGATTTTATAAAATATTTGTGGCTTATTTTTTTTACTATTGCAATTGAATTATTTAGTAATGCGGTGTGTTTAAGGTTAAATAGTATGTGAAACATGGTAATGTATATTTACGACCAGAAACTTTAAATACATAACATGTTAGACTTGTCGTAATATAGGTGACAAGCATGGTTAGAATTAGGCAAACTGCAAGGAAAAATGTTGGGTATGGGGGCGCTGTAGATCCCAATACCGCAATAATTCGAGATTACGAACATTTCGTTCCGGATCTCAACTCTACAATCGAACAACATGTGCAACGGTTCCATGCAGCCTGGGAACGAGCTTTGGAAGTCGGGGTTTTAGAGCACTCATGCTCAAGCTATCACACATCTATTAGACACGTTCTCAGATGAGGGCCAGCGCGTTGCGACCGCCATACTTAGGGCCCTATAGGATATACATGATCCGGGCATGTTAGATTTTTAAGATTTTTGTAGGGCTCTCATTGACACTTGGGAAGAGTTTGTTGTGGAGGCAAATGTACAGCTCGTTGGAGAAGCCGAAGTTGGGCTGGAGTTAGGAGAAGAACCTGATTTCAAGTTCGAGTTTGAGGAGCCCGAGTGAAAAGACGAGCTTGAAGATGAGACTAAGCCTGAGCAAGAAATTGGGCATGAACCTGAAGTTGGACAAGAAATTGAGGCCGAAGCACAAGGCTAAGTGGACACGGTGAACCGAATCGAGCTTAATCAAGTGTTACCTTAGATGGCGAAGCTCCACCGACCAAGTTTCCAAGAGTATATGGAGGCTGGATAAGTAAAGACGTGGATTAGGATTTTAGAATATTAGTTTTTCCATTTTATTCATTTTGCATTTTTTTATTATTTCAAAAAAAAATGTCAAGGTTAGTAGGAATTTTAGTTGGACTTAATTATAAACGTTGTTTTTAAATTTTTCTCTTCTATTAAATGAAATTAATAAAAATTGCATAAATTTTATTTCTTTCTTTTCTCTCCGTTAGAAAGTACTTTGTATGGTGTTATGCTGTCGAGCAATCCAGATAAAATTGTTTTGTTTCATTCAAAAGAAATGTCTCGACAAACACAAACCTAATCAACTATGTTCAAAGACTTGATGAGAGCTGTGCCAGACTTGGGCAGATAGCAGGCTCATGAGCCATCCCTGAATGCAACAAGAGTTAACAACACAAGTTCGATGGTTGAACAATTTCGTCATTTCAAACCACCATCCTTTAATGGTTAGGATGATCCTTTCGCCGCTGAGGAGTGGCTGATGAGACTTGAAGGGATTTTTGAGCATATGAACTGCAACGATATGTAGAAGGTTTCTTGTACAAGTTCATGCTGATTAACGATGCTAGCCATTGGTGGGAATCTGATTCACGCACTAGGACTACAGTGCAACAACGTAGTCTTACTTGTAACCAATTTAAAGAAGCATTGTTAGGTAAATATTTTCCTCAGTCATTGAAGGACCAAAAGGAGGCAGAATTTCTTCAACCTCCACAAGGGAACATAACGCTTAGAGAGTACTAAAGGAAATTCAAACGACTGTCTAGATATGCACTGCATATGGTTAACACCGAGCTAACAAAAACCAAGAGGAGCGAGATGGGATTACAACCTGAGATCAAAGGAATCATGGCCAGTTGATGGTATACTACTATGTCAAAAAGCCTTGCGTCGGGCACAAGCAATCTCAAATGGCCTAGGGTTGGAAAAGAAACCCCTGTACAGTGCTGAGTCTTCAGAGAAGAGAAAGTGGCAGGGTCACAACAAGGAAAAGTACAAAGACCAGAACAAGAGAGGAAGGACTGAGTCAGGCCCAACCAAAAATATTCCTACATGTCCCAAGTGCAACAAATGACATTTTGGCGAATGCCTTCAAGGAAAAAAAGTGTGCTATAATTGTGGTAAGAATGGCCATTTCCTAAGAGAGTGTCCAGAAGAGAAGAAAGTAGATTATCAACCTAAGAAATGGAAGGTTAGAGTCTTTACTTTGGCAGGTCAAGAAGAGGAGTAGGACACAGACGTGATAATAGGTATTCTACCAATATCTAATATACCTGCAATTGTCCTGATAGATTCTGGAGCTACGCATTCTTTTATTTCTACTTTTTTATGTATAAGATTGGAAATAAATATGAGAAAACGAATGGCGTGTTAGATGTTAGTATCCCTTCGGGCGAGATCATTAGTACAAATCATATAGTTAAAGATGTAAAGTTAGAAATAGAAGGAAGGATATTAAAAGCAAACTTGTACCTATTAAGAATGAAAGACTTTGATGTAATATTGGGAATGGACTGGCTGGGTGGAAATAATGCTACCATCTTATGCCGAGAGAAGAAAGTCTTGTTTCAAAGGCCTGGAGAAAAACAATTTCGTTTCTTCGGGACAAGATTTGGGAGACCACCCAAATTTGTGTCTTCTTTGAAAGTAGAAAAGATGTTGAGCAAGGATTAATGCCGAGGATTCTTATTAAACATCATTAGCAAACCTCAATCGGAGCAGAGAGTGAAAGATGTATCATTGGTTCAAGAGTTTGAGGACGTTTTCCCTAAAGATCTACCTAGAATACCGCCTAATAGACAAGTGGAGTTCACAATAGACTTAAACCCTGGACAGCACCAGTATTTAAAGCTCCTTACAGAATGGCACCAAAAGAGTTGCAAGAGTTAAAGATGCAACTACAGGAATTAACAAGAATTACTAGATAAGGGTTTTATCTGACCTAGCATCTCCCTGTGGGAAGCGCCAGTGTTATTCGTTAAGAAGAAGGACGGATTGATGAGGATGTGTATCGACTATAGAGATTTAACCTGCCAGACTATTAAGAATAAGTACCCACTCCCAAGGATAGAAGATCTTTTTGATCAGTTGAAGGGCGCAAAGGTGTTTTCAAAGATCGATTTGAGATCGGGCTATCACCAACTCAAGGTAAAGGACTATGACATCCCTAAAACAGCTTGTAGGACTCGCTACGAGCACTATGAGTTCACTATTATGCCTTTTGGGTTGACAAATGCACCTGTCATATTCATGGACTTAATGAACCGATTTTTTCATCTGTACTTGGACCGATTTGTTATAGTCTTCATCGACGACATTTTAGTATACTCAAAAGATAAGTATCAACATGACGAACAATTGAGAACGATTTTGGGGCACCCTTCGAAAAGAGAAATTGTTGGCCAAATTCAAGAAATGTGAATTTTAGCTTAACTGTATCGGCTTCCTCGATCATGTGGTTACTTCGCAAGGGATTGAAGTGGACTAAGCCAAGGTCGAAGCTGTGGAAAATTGGCCTAGACTGACCAATGTAGAAGAAGTCTGCAGTTTCTTGGGACTTGCTGGCTATTATAGGAGGTTTATTGAAGGGTTTTCTAAGATAGCTGGACCAATGACTCAGTTAACTAGAAAGGGGATAAAGTTCCAATGGTTAGAGAAGTGTGAAAATAGTTTCAAGGAATTGAAACAAAGATTGATTTCAGCACCAGTTTTAACGATACCGGAAGGTTCGGAAGGATTTGTAATATAGAGCCGATGCATCCAAACATGGTTTGGGATGTGTGTTGATGCAGCATGGAAAGGTTGTGGCCTATGCATCTAAGCAATTAAAACCATATGAACATAATTATCCAACGCATGACCTTGAGCTCGCAGCAGTAGTTCACACCTTAAAGATATGGCGTCATTATCTCTACGGTGGTAAATGTGAAATTTACACAAATCATAAAAGTCTCAAATACTTCTTTACTCAAAAGGAGTTAAACATGAGACAAAGGAGATGGTTGGAATTGGTTAAAGACTACGACTGCACTATTCTTTACCACTCTGGTAAAGCTAATGTAGTTGCTGATGAACTTAGTAAAAAAACAACGAGAAAATTGACAACTCTAACCACCCAGGAACAGTTAGTTAAGGAATTCAAAAACTTGAGGCTAGAGGTTTTTACACTTCCAATGCAAATATTGGCTCTTATCTTCACTTTAATAGTTGAACCCACGCTCAGAGAAAGGATTAGAGAAGCCCAAAAAAATGACTCATTTTTGTGTAAGATCATGGCTGATGTTGGGATAGAGAAGCGCATAGGTTTTGGAATGGCTGATGACAAGACACTTAGGTATAAAGGCAGATTGTGCGTTCCTAAAAACAAGAGATTAAGGAAGAAAATTCTTGAAGAAGCACATTCCGCCCCGTATGCAGCACACCCAGGCTGTACAAAAATGTATCAAGATCTATGAGATACATTTTGGTGGAAAAATATGAAAAGAGGAATATGACTCTTTGTAAGTAAGTGCATGGTCTGTCAGCAAGTGAAAGCAAAACATCAGAAACCTTGAGGTTGCATATCCCACTGGATATACCGAAATGGAAATGGGATCACTTAAACATAGATATGTGGTGGGTTTTCCGAGATCTGTAAAAGGGAACAATGCTATCTGGGTAGTAGTGGATCGTCTCACAAAGTCATCTTACTTTCTTCTAGTTAGGATGACTTTCACCATGGAGCAGTATGCACAAGTTTATGTTAGAGAAATAGTCAGACTACATGGATTTCTTGTTTCTATTGTTTCAGATAGAGACCCAAGATTTACATCGAAATTTTGAAAAAGTTTACAGGATGCTATGGGAGTGAAGCTAAAGTTTAGCACCGCATATCACCCACAGATTGATGGACAATCAGAGAGGGCTATTCAGATACTCGAAGATATGTTAAGAGCTTGCATGCTAGACGTGGGCGACAGTTGGGAAGTCCACTTACCATTGGTGGAATTTGCCTATAACAATAGCTTTCAGGCTACTATAGGCATGGCACCTTATGAGGCATTATATGGAAGGAAGTGCATAACACTTGTCTATTGGAGCGAGGTTGGAGAAAGAATGATTTTAGGGCCTGTAATCATTGATCGAACATTTCAGGCAGTGGATAAGATCTGAGACAGAATTAAGGTTGCTCAAGATAGAAAGAAAAGCTATGCTGATAAGAGGAGAAAAGATCTCGAGTTTAAAAATGGTGATAAAGTATTCTTAAAAGTAGCACCAATGAAGGGAATACTTAGATTTGGAAAGAAAGGAAAGTTGAGACCAAGATTTATTGGACCGTTTGAGATTTTAGACATAGTCGGAGAAGTAGCATCCGATTAGCCTTACCGCCAGGACTTTCAGCAGTACACAATGTTTTCCACGTATGAATACTCAGAAAATACTTACAGGATCCCAGTCATGTGATCAACCATCTAGACTTTGGATCTATGAAGAAACGCCAATGGTAATCCTAGAAAGAAAAAATCACGTGTTATGGAACAGAGAAATTCCCTTAATCAAAGTATAATGGTGCAACCATGGAGTGGAAGAATCGACTTGGGAGAAAGAAGATGAGATGAAAGACAATTACCCATGGCTTTTCACTAAGTAAAGGTAAAATTTCGAGGACAAATTTGTTTTTAAGGAGGATAGTTTGTACAACCCCGAATTTTTTTACTATTAAAGGACCTAAGTAAGAACCAAATATTAGAATTTATTTATTTAACTAGGCTAAATAATTTATTTGTGAATGAATGAGTTTTAGTATATTGATTTTTGGCTCATTGGGTAGCTCGTATTTATTTACGATTAACGGCCCGAGAAAAAGTATTTTTGATAAGCTAAACTCAAGATAAAGACGGTTAAAATTTCTATAATAAAATGAATTCAAAATGGACTCTTTTGGGATAAAGGTTATCCCAAAAGAGTCCATTTTGGCCGAAAAAGGTTATCCCAAACGAGTCCATTTTGAATTCATTTTACTATAGAAATTTTTAACCGTCTTTATCTTGAGTTTAGCTTATCCGAAAATACTTTTTCTCAAGCCGTTAATCGTAAATAAATACGAGCTACCCAATGAGTCCAAATTCACAAATAAATTATTTAGCCCAGTTAAATAAATAAATTATAAAATTTGGTTCTCACTTAGGTCCTTTAATAGTAAAAAAATTCGAGGTTCTACAAACTATCCTCCTTTAAAAAAAAATTTCTCGAAATTTTACCTTTACTTAATGAAAAGCCCTGGGTACTTGGCTTTCATCTCATCTTCTTTCTCCCAAGTCGATTCTTCCATTCCATGGTTGCGCCATAATACTTTGATTAAGAGAATTTCTCTGTTCCTTAGCACGTGAATTTTTCTATCTAGGATTACGATTGGCATTTCTTCATAGGTTAGATCATGGTTTACATCCAAAGTCTGATGGCTGATCACATGACTGGGATCTTGTAAGTATTTCCTGAGGATTGATATGTAGAAAACATTGTGTACTGCTGAAAGTCATGACGGTAAGGCTAATCGGTATGATACTTCTCCGACTCTGTCTAAAATCTCGAAAGGTCCAATAAATCTTGGTCTCAACTTTTAATTCTTGCCAAATCTAAGTATTTCCTTCATTGGTGCTACTTTCAAAAATACTTTGTCACCATTCTTGAACTCGAGATCTTTTATCCTCTTATCAGCATAACTTTTATCTATCTTTAGCAACCTTAATTCTGTCTCGGATCTTATCCACTGCCTGAAATGTTCGATCAACGATTTTGGGCCCTAAAATCTTTCTTTCTCCAACCTCGCTCCAATGGACAGGTGTTTTGCACTTCCTTCTAAATAATGCTTTGTAAGGTGCCATGCCTATAGTAGCCTGAAAGATATTGTTATAGGCAAATTCCACCAATGGTAAGTGCACTTCCCAACTGCCACCTAGGTCTAGCACGCAAGCTCTTAACATATTTTCGAGTATCTGAATAGTCATCTCTGATTGTCCGTCAGTCTGCAAGTGATATGCGGTACTAAACTTTAGCGTCGCCCCCATAGCATCCTGTAAACTTTTTCAAAATTTTGATGTAAATATTGGGTCTTTGTCTGAAACAATAGAATCAGGAACTCCATGTAGTCTGACTATTTCTCTAACATAAACTTGTGCATACTGTTCCATGGTAAAAGTCATCCTAATTGGAAGAAAGTGAGCCGACTTTGTAAGACAATCCACTACTATCCAAATAGCATTGTTCCCTTTTACAGATCTCAGAAAACCCACCACAAAATCTATGTTTATGTGTTCCCATTTCCATTTCGGTATATCCAGTGGGATGAGCAACCCTGAAGGTTTCTGATGTTCTGCTTTCACTTGCTAACAGGCCATGCACTTACTTACAAAGAGTCATATTTCTCTTTTCATATTTCTCCACCAAATTATATCTCGAAGATCTCGATACGTTTTTGTACCACCTGAGTGTGCTGCATGTGCTTCTTCAAGAATTTTCTTCCTTAATCTCTCGTTTTTAGGAACGCACAATCTGCCTTTATACATGAGTGCCTTGTCATTAGCTATTCCAAAACCTATGCGCTTCTCTGTCCCAACTTCAGCCATGATCTTACACAAAAATGGGTAATCTTTTGGGCTTCTCTAATCTGTTCCCTGAGCGTGGGTTCAACTATTAAAGTGGAGATAAGAGCCGATACTTGCATTGGAAGTGTAAAAACCTCTAGCCTCAAGTTTTTGAATTCCTTAACTAACTGTTCCTGGGTGGTCAGAGTTGTCAATTTTCTCGCTGTTTTTCTACCGAGTGCATCTGCAACTACATTAGCTTTACCATGGTGGTAAAGAATAGTGCAGTCGTAGTCTTTGACCAATTCCAACCATCTCCTTTGTCTCATGTTTAACTCCTTTTGAGTAAAGAAGTATTTGAGACTTTTATGATTGGTGTAAATTTCACATTTACCACTGTAGAGATAATGACGCCATATCATTAAGGCGTGAACTACTGCTGCGAGCTCTAGGTCATGCGTTGGATAATTATGTTCATATGGTTTTAATTGCCTAGATGCATAGGCCACAACCTTTCCATGCTGCATCAACACACATCCTAAACCATGTTTGGATGCATCGCTGTATATTACAAATCCTTCCTAACCTTCTAGTATCGTTAAAACCGGTGCTAAAACCAATCTTTGTTTCAATTCCTTGAAACTATTTTCACACTTCTCTGACCATTGGAACTTTATCCCCTTTCTAGTTAACTAAGTCATTGGTCCAGCTATCTTAGAAAACCCTTCAATAAACCTCTTATAATAGCCAACAAGTCCCAAGAAACTGCGGACTTCTCCTACATTGGCCGGTCTAGGCCAATTTTCCACAGCTTCGACCTTGGTTGGGTCTACTTCAATCCCTTGTGAAGTAACCACATGACCGAGGAAGCTGATACATTTAAGCTAAAATTCACATTTCTTGAATTTGGCATACAATTTCTCTTTTCGAAGGGTGCCCAAAACCTTTCTCAAATGTTCCTCATGCTGATACTTATCTTTTGAGTATACTAAAATGTCGTCGATGAAGACTATAACAAATCAGTCCAAGTACGGATGAAAAACTCGGTTCATTAAGTCCATGAATACGGCAGGTATATTTGTCAACCCAAAAGGCATAACAATGAACACATAGTGCCCGTAGCGAGTCCTAAAAGCTATTTTAGGGATGTCATAGTCCTTTACCTTGAGTTGGTGATAGCCCGATCTCAAATCGATCTTTGAAAACACCTTTGCACCCTTCAATTGATCAAAAAGATCTTCTTTCCTCAGGAGTGGGTATTTATTCTTAATAGTCAGGCATTTTAAATCTCTATAGTCGATACACATCCTCATCGATCCGTCTTTCTTCTTAACGAATAACACTAGCGCTCTCCACGGAGAGACGCTAGGTCGGATAAAACCCTTATCCAATAATTTCTGTAGTTGCATCTTCAACTCTTGCAACTCTCTTCGTGCCATTTTGTAAGGGTCTTTAGATACTGGTTCCATTCCAGAGTTTAAGTCTATTGTGAACTCCACTTGTCTATCAGGTGGTATCCAAGTAGATCTTTAAGGAAAACATCTGCAAACTCTTGTACCACTGATACATCTTTCACTCTCTGCTCCGATTGAGGTTTTCTAATGATGTTTAATAAGAATCCTCGGCGTGAATCCTTGCTTAACATCTTTTCCGCTTTCAAATAAGACACAAATTTGGGTGGTCTCCCAAATCTTGTCCCGAAGAAACGAAATTGTTCTTTTCCAGGCTTTTGAAACAAGACTTCCTTCTCTTGGAATAAGATGGTTGCATGATTTTCACCCAGCTAGTCCATTCCCTATATTACATCAAAGTCTTTCGTACTTAATAGGTACAAGTCTGCTTTTAATATCATTTCTTCGATTTCTAACTTTACGTCCTTAATTATATGATTTGTACTAATGATCTCGCCGGAAGGGATACTAACATCTAACACGCCATTCGTTTTCTTATATTTATTTCCAATCTTATCCATAAAACAGTAGAAATAAAAGAATGCGTAGCTACAGAATCTATCACGACAATAGCAGGTATATTAGATATTGGTAGAATACCTGTTATCACGTCTGTGTCCTACTCCTCCTCTTGACCTGCCAGAGTAAAGACTCTAGCCTTCCATTTCTTAGGTTGATAATCTTCTTTCTACTTTTCTGGTCACTCTTTTAGGAAATGGCCTGTCTTACCACTATTATAGAACACTCCTTTTCCTTCAAGGAATTCGCCAAAATTTTGTTTGTTGCACTTGGGACATGTAGAAATATTTTTGGTTGGGCCTGACTCAGTTATTCCTCTCTTGTTCTGGTCTTTGTACTTTTCCTTGTTGTGACCCTGCTACTTTCTCTTCTCTGAAGACTTAGTACTATGCAGGGGTTTCTTTTCCAACCATAGGCCATTTGAGATTGCTTGTGTCCGACGCAAGGCTTCTGCATAGGTAGTATACTGCTGGACGGCCATGATTTCTTTTGATCTCAGGTCATAATCCCATCTCGAACCTCTTGGCCTTCGTCAGCTCGGTGTTAACCATATGTGGTGCATATCTAGACAGCCGTTCAAATTTTCTTTCATACTCTCCAACCAGTATGTTCTCTTGTGTGAGTTGAAGAAATTCTACCTTCTTTTGGTCCTTCAATGACTGAGGAAAATACTTACCTAACAATGCTTCCTTAAAATGGTTCCAGGTGAGACTATGTTGTTGTACTGCAGTCCTAGTGCGTGAATCAGATTCCCATCATTGGCTAGCATCGTCAATCAGCATAAACTTTGCACAAGAAACCTTCTGCATATTGTTGCAGTTCAGATGCTCAAAAATCCCTTCGAATCTCCTCAGCCACTCCTCAGCGGTGAAAGGATAATCCTTACCATTAAAGGATGGTGGTTTGAAACGACGAAACTATTCAACCATCGAACTCTTGTTGCATTCGAGGGTGGCTCCTGAGCCTGCTGTCTGCCCAAGTCTTGCACAGCTCTCATCAAGTCTCTTAACATAGTCGCTTGGGTTTGTGTTTCTCGAGACATTTTCTTTGAATGAAACAAAACAATTTTATCTTAGGATTGCTCGACAGCATAACACCATACAAAGTACTTTCTAACGGAGAGAAAAGAAAGAAATAAAATTTATGCAATTTTTATTAATTTCATTTAATAAAAGAGAAAATTTTAAAAACAACGTTTATAATTAAGTCCAACTAAAATTCTTACTAACCTTGACTTTTTTTTTTAAATAATAAAAAAATGGAAAAAGAATAAAATGGAAAAACTATTATTCTAAAATCCTAATCATCGTCTTCACTTAACCATCCTCCATATACTCGTGGAACCTTGGCTGGCAGAGCTTCGTCATCTGAGATAACAATTGATTCTCGCTCAGATTCCAATTCAGCCTCATGTCCAGCTTCGCCTTGTGCTTTGACCTCAATTTCTTGTCCGACTTCTGGCTCATGCTCAATTTATTGCTCAGGCTCAACCTCATCTTCAAGCTCGTCTTCTGACTCGGGGTCCTCAAAATCGAACTCAAAATTAGGTTCTTTTCCTAACTCTGGCCCAACTTCGGCTTCTCAAACGAGATGTACATTTGCCTCCACAACAAACTCTTCCCAAATGTCAATGAGAGCCCTACAAAAATCTTCAAAATCTACCATGCCCGGATCCATTATATCCTCTAGGTCCCTAAGTATGGTCGTTGCAACGCACTGGCCCTCATCTGAGAAGGTTTCTAATAGTTGTGTTATAGCTTGTGCATGAGTGCTCTGAAACCCGACTTCTAAAGCTTGTTCCCAGGCTGCATGGAACCGTCACACATGTTGTTCTATTGTAGAGTCGAGATCTGAAAAGAAATGTTCGTGGGCTCGAATTATTGCGGTATTGGGATCTACAGCGCCCCTATACCCAACATTTTTCCTTGCAGTTTGCCTAATTCTAACCATGTTTGTCACCTATATTTTGACAAGTCTAACATGTTATGTATTTAAAGTTTCTGGTCATAAATACACATTACCATGTTTCACATACTATTTAACCTTAAACAACTATACCGCATTACTAAATAATTTAATTGCAATAGCAAAAAAATAAGCCACAAATATTTTATAAAATCATACTGATGAATTTATTCGGACTAGCAAAATAATTTACGGCAAATAAACATATTTCCTTATTTCAAACCGCAAAAAAAAATACTAGATGGTGGCTGATCAATGAGTTCTGGGTGCCAAAGGTCTCGTGCCAAAAAAAGAATAAAATAAAATATTCATTATTTTTTTTACTGTTCACAAAAAATATACTGTATTGTTAAAAAAATATTATGTACTGTTCCAAAAAAAATTTGTTGACTGTTCATGCGAACAATAGTTGTTGTTCACGAATTAAATTTTTTTTAGCACTGTTCAAGAGAGCAGTGACGGTATTGTTCACTGAATTTTTTTTTCCTGAGTCTACAGAAAGGTAAACCCGGGCTCTGGTATCATTTGTAACGCCCCAAAATTCCTAAGGCTTTGGAGAGTTATTAAAATTCATAAGAAAGTAAATTATTGCAAAAAAGTGACTTTAATAAAAGACCAATTGTCAAACAATTGAATAATTCCTAAATGATTAAAAATCGATTCTCAAACGTTAACTAAAATTGATAAATGAAAGTCCTAATCATTGAAACCGTGCGCTGATAGTCTTATTAATTAAAACATCCTAAGAAAATCTAAACTTTTATTTGGCGACCATTGGCACGACAGCTTCACCAACCTGCCAGGCATCCATCACATTAATGATTACCTAAAAATTTGTTAATAAGGAGGGATGAGTATAATTAATTATACTCAATAAGATGCTTGCTATTCCACAATCAGTCCAAATATTATAATTACATATAAAAAAATCATCTTAATAAACTCAACTGAGAATTATCACACCATGACAATGATAATTCAGGCAAGTGCTGCAAATAAACTGAAACTCGAAGGTTTAACTGAACCCAAAAGTTTAACTGAACTGATTTATGATTTCTCCCAAAGAAGCACTGAACTGAAATAATTGAAATTTCATATATAACTACAATAAATAGAAAGTCGTAGAAATCAACTAATAGCACATAGCACATCACCTTAGTTCTTATGAATGTGAATTGCACTGGATATTGAACGAATGGATGCAAAACTTGTTAAAAGGTGCCACAAGGCTGTTGAAGAAAGTAAATATTTTCTATGCGTGGAGAAGTACGTAAAATAAAACTTCTCGATATTTTTCTTGAATAAAACGTGAGGGGTGGATCAATTTTATAGGTTAAGCTTTAAAAATTGTTTTTAAAATACAAACTCTAGAAGTATAGATTAATTAGGTTGTTGGTATTCTAATGTAAATAGGAGAGACGAGCTTGAAGATGAGGCTGAGGCTGAGCAATAAATTGAGCATGAGCATGAAGTTGGACAAGAAATTGAGGCCGAAGCACAAGGCGAAGCTAGACACCAGGCTGAACCAGAATCTGAGCCAGAATCAAGTGTTATCTCAGATGAAGAAGCTCCGCCGGCTAAGGATCTTACCCCCAGCTGATACTCATTCATACTGTCCGCTTTGTGAGTGTTTGAGCCCTCTTAACCCCTCACGAATTTCTTTCGTACTAGTATTCAACTTAAGTGCCTCATAAGTAGAGGTCTTGGGTTTGTTTCACTGGAGACATGAAAGAAATCCGTGAGAAGTTAAGATGGGCTCAGGCCCTCCCAAAGCGGACAATATGGATGAGTATGGGCTAGGGATAAGATCCCGACTAGAGTGATCTCGGTCATTACATATAACATCCAACAACGGTTTATACTCGTGAATTTTCTCAAACTGTGACATAAATTATTCGACATTAAACATTCTACATGGTTATTCAAACTGTAATTTTGTCATTCCAAAGTTGTATATCTAGATTTTTATGCGTATTATGATATAGAAAAGCTTTAGGAATTGAATTAAAAATACGTTTCAGATTAAACAATGAGTTTTACACTTAAATTTTGTACAATTTTGACAAAAAAGTTTGCAATTTGACATTGAATATCCAAAACGGTCGTTGTGTTTTTGTGATTCCAAGTTGGCATTTATGGTTTCCTAAAAGATTTTTGATGGTTAATACATAATAAAATTATTCCAAAAATACGTTTAGAACATCCAACAGAAGGTTATACTCGAGAATTTTCTCAAACTATAACCTAAATTGTTCAACATTGAACAACCTATATTGTTCTACAAAATGTAATTTTATGATTCCAAAGTTGTATATCTGGCTTTATATGCGTATTACGATATACAAAAAACTTTAGAAATTGAATCAAAAATACGATTCAAATATTAAATAGTTGGTTTTATGCTAGAATTTTGTACAATTTTGAGAAAAATGTTTGCTATTCGACATTGAACATCCAATATGATCGTTCAAAAAGTATTTTTGTAACTCCAAATTGGTATTTTTTTTGTTTCATAAAAGAGTTTTGATTGTTAATACATAATGAAATCATTCTAAAAATACGTTTAGAACATTGTGCAGAGGGTTATACTCGTGAATTTTCTCAAACTATAACCAAAATTGTTTCACTTTTGACAACCCATATGGTTGTTCAAAATGTAATTTTGTGATTCCAAAGTTGTATATCTGACTTCATATACGTATTATATACAAAAACTTTATAAATTGAATTAAAAATACGTTTCAAATATTAAACAGTTGGTTTAATACTAGAATTTTGTACAATTTTGAGAAAAATGTTTGCTATTCGACTCTGAACATCCAATATGGTTGTTCAAATGTGTTTTTGTGACTCCAAATTAGTATTTATGGTTTCTTGAAAGAGTTTTGATGGTTTATACATAATTAAATCAATCTAAAAATACGCTTAGAACATCCTGCAGAGGGTTATACTCGTGAATTTTCTCAAACTATGACCTAAATTGTTCGACTTTGAACAACCCATATGATTGTTGAAAATGTATTTTTGTGATATCAAACTTGTATAACTGGATTCTTATGATATAGAAAAAACTTTAGAAATTAAATTAAATATATGTTTAAGACATTAAACATTGAGTTTTATGCTTTGATTTTGTAAAATTTTGACAAAAACATTTGCTTTTTGACAAACATGACCTAAATTGTTCGTCTTTGAACAACATATATGGTTGTTCAAAATGCAGTTTTGTGATTCCAAAGTTGTATATCTGACTTCGTTTGCATATTACGATATACAAAAACTTTAGAAATTGATTTAAAAATACGTTTCAAACATTAAACATATGATTTTATGCTAAAATTTTGTACAATTTGAAGAAAAACGTTTGCTACCTAAATTGTTCAACCTTGAACAACCCATATGATTGTTGAAAATGTATTTTTGTGATTCCAAACTAGTACATCTGTTTCTTATGTCTATTATGATATAGAAAACTTCATAAATTGAATTAAAATTATGTTTTAGACATTAAACAGTGGGGTTTACGCTTGAATTATTTGCAATTTTGATAAAAATATTTGCTATTCTACATTGAATATCCTATATTATCGCTCAAAATTTGTTTTTGTGACTCCAATTTGGTATTTATGATTCCTAAAAGAGTTTTGATAGTTAAAACATAATGAAAACAATCTAAAAATGCGCTTAGAACATCCAACAGATGGTTATACTCGTGAGTTTTCTCAAACTATGACCTAAATTGTTCGACATTGAACAACATATATGGTTGTTGAAAATGTATTTTTGTGATTTCAAACTTGTATATCTAGATTCTTACGTGTATTATGATATAGAAACAAAACATTAGAAATTGAATTAAAAATACGTTTAAGACATTAAACACTGGGTTTTATGCTTGGATTTTGTAAAATTTTGACAAAAATATTTGCTTTTTGACATTGAACATGACCTAAATTGTTCGACTTTGAACAACCTATATGGTTGTTCAAAATACAATTTTGTGATTCCAAAGTTGTATATGTGGCTTCGTATGCATATTACGATGTACAAAAACTTTAGAAATTGAATTAAAAATATGTTTCAAACATTAAATAGGAGGTTTTATGCAAAAAAAATTGTACAATTTGGAGAAAAACGTTTTCTACCTAAATTGTTCGACCTTGAACAACCCATATGGTTGTTGAATTTGTGTTTTTGTGATTCTAAACTAGTACATCTATCTTCTTATGTCTATTATGATATATAAAACTTCAGAAATTGAATTAAAAAGACATTTCAGTTATTAAACAGTGGGTTTTACGCTTGAATTGTTTGCAATTTTGATAAAAATGTTTGCTATTCTACATTGAACATCCTATATTATCATTCAAAATTTGTTTTTGTGACTCCAATTTGGTACTTATGGTTCCTAAAAGAGTTTTGATGGTTAATACATAATGAAAACAATCTAAAAATGCATATAGAACATCCAAGAGATGGTTATATTTGTGAATTTTCTCAAACTATGACCTAAATTGTTCGACATTGAACAACCTATATGGTTGTTCAAATTGTAATTTTGTGATTCCAAAGTTGTACATCTAACTTCTTATGCATGTTATAATATAGAAATATTTTAGAAATTGAATTAAAATTATATTTTAGACATTAAACAATGGGTTTTAAGCTTGAATGTTTTACAATTTTGAGAAAAACGTTTGCTATTTGACATTGAACATCCAATACAGTCATTCAAAATTTGTTTTCGTGACTCAAAATTGGTATTTATGGTTTTCTAAAAGCATTTTGAAGATTAATACATAATGAAAATAATCTAAAAATGTGCTTAGAATATCCAACAGATGGTTATATTTGTGAATTTTCTCGAATTATGACCTAAATTTTTTGACATTGAAACAAGTCATATGTTTTTTAAAAATGTATTTTTGTGATTCCAAACTTATATATCTAGTTTTTTATGTGTATTATGATATATAAAAACTTTAGAAATTCAATTAAAAAAAGTTTTAGACATTAAACAGTGGGTTTTCCGCTTGAAATTTTTACAATTTTGATAAAAATTTTCACTTTTTTACATTGAATATCTAATATGGTCGTTCAAAATGTATTTTTTTGACTCCAAATTGGTATTTATGATTTTCTAAAGAGTTTTGATTGTTAATAAATAATGAAATCAATCCAGTAGAGGGTTATACTCGTGAATTTTGTCAAACTATGACCTAAATTGTTCGACATTGAACAATCGATATGGTTGTTGAAAATGTATATTTTTTATTCCAAAGTTGTATATTTGGCTTCTTATGTGTATTATGATATAGAAAAACTTCAGAAATTGAATTAAAAATACATTTAAGACATTAAACAACAGGTTTTACGCATGAATTTTTTACAATTTTGACCAAAACGTTTGCTATTTGACATTGAACATCGAAAATGGTCGTTCAAATTTTTTTTTGTGACTTCAAGTTAATATTTATATTTTTCTAAAAGAGCTTTGAAGTTTAATACATAATGAAAACAATCTAAAAATGCGTTTAGAACATCCAACTCATATGGTTGTTGAAAATATATTTTTGTGATTCTAAACTAATATATCTGACTTCTTATGTGTATTATGATATAGAACAACTTTAGAAATTGAAATAAAATTACGTTTCAGAAATTAAACAGTGGGTCTTATGCTTGAATTTTTTTACACAAAATGTTTGCTTTTCGACATTGAATATCCAATATGGTCATTCAAAATGTGTTTTTGTGACTCTAAATTGGTATTTATGATTTGCTAAAAGAATTTTGATGGTTAATATATAATGAAATCAATCAAAAAATATGATTAGAACATCCTGCAGAAGGTTATACTCATGAATTTTCTCAAACTATGACCTAAATTGTTCTATATTGAACAACTTATATGGTTGTTCAAAATGTAATTTTGTGATTCCAATGTTGTATATATGGATTCTTATGCATGTTATGATATAGAAAAACTTTACAAATTGAATTAAAAATACATTTCAGACATTAAAAAATGAGTTTTACACTTGATTTTTGTACAAATTGCCAAAAATGTTTGCTATTTGACATTGAACATAAAAAATGGTCGTTCAAAATGTATTTTTGTGACTCCAAATTGGTATTTATGGTTTTCTAAAAAAATATTGAAGGTTAATACATAATGAAAGAAATCTAAAAATGCGCTTAGAACATTTAACAGAGAATACTCGTGAATTTTCTCAAACTATTACATAAATTGTTCAACATTGAACAATCCATATGGTTGTTGAAAATGTATTTTTTTTTTATTTCAAACTGGGAAATCTAGATTCATATGAGTATTATGATATTGAAAAAACTTTTGAAAATAAATTACGAATACGTTTGTCATTAAATAGTGGATTTTACGTTTGAATTTTGTACAATTTTGACAAAAATGTTAGCTATTTGACATTGAACGTCCAGTATGGTTGTTCAAAATATGTTTTCGTGACTCAAAATTAGTATTTATAGTTTTCTAAAAGCATTTTAAAGTTTAACACATAATGAAAAGAATCTAAAAATGTGCTTTGAACAGCCAACAAAGGGTTATAGTTGTGAATTTTCTCGAACTATGACCTATGTTGTTCGACATTGAACAATCTATGTGGTTATTCAAAATATAATTTTGTAATCCAAAAGTTGTATATCTGGCTTCTTATGTGGATTATGATATAGAAAAACTTTAGAAATTGAATTAAAAATACATTTCAAACATTAAACAGTGGGATTTATGCTTGTTTTGACAATTTTTACAAAAATATTTGCTTTTCAACATTGAACATCCAATATGGTAGTTCAAAATATATTTTGTGACTCCAAATTGGTATTTATGGTTTCCTAAAATAGTTTTGAAGGTTAATACATATTGAAATCATTCTTAAAATACGCTTAGAACATCTAGCAGAGATTTATACCCGTGAATTTTCTACATATTGAAATCATTCTTAAAATACGCTTAGAACATCTAGCAGAGATTTATACCCGTGAATTTTCTCAAACTATGACATAAATTTTTCGACATTGAAGAACCTATATGGTTGTTCAAAATGTTATTGGTTGATTCTAAAGTTGTATCTCTGGCTTCTTATGCGTATTATGATATAGAAAAACTTTAGAAATTGAATTAAAAATACGTTTCAGACATTAAACAATGGGTTTTACACTTGAATTTTGTACAATTTTGACAAAAATATTTGCTATTTGGCATTGAACATTGAAAATTGTCGTTCACAATGTGTTTTTGTGACTCCATATTAGAACTTATGGTTTCCTAAAAGCATTTTGAAGGCTAATACAAAATGAAAAGAATCTAAAAATGCGCTTAGAACATCCAACAGAGGACTATACTCGTGAATTTTCTCAAACTATGACCTAAATTATTCGACATTGAACAACCCGTAAGGTTGTTAAAAATGTATTTTTGTAATTCTACATTAATATATCTGGCTTCTTATGAGTATTATTGTAATACCTCAAATAGTCACACACACACACATCACATTATATGGCTTTTATTAGTACAAATAACTAAACATCACGTGTCATATGTACAAGCAAAGTTTGAGTGCTAAACACAAACCACACACAAATTTTTAGCTCCCCAAATTATATAGTTAAATATTTTATAGCTACTAAGTTAAAAACTTATTTTATACTATAATTATTATAATTTTATATTATGGAATACAAGTGGATCAATGTCCTTGAATGCATGCAAACGTGGCTAGGTTGGTTTAGAGATTTGGATTGCCATTTATTTATAGACATGAAACTTGGCAATTCTACAACTAAGCAAAACATGATCAATTTCTGTAAACCTTCCACGTAATCTTTAGGTAGCCACGTTTGATCATATTTTCCATATTAATAAACCATCTCTTGTGTCATATCTTCCCTTCCATTTCACTTGTCTTTGAACCAAAAGAAACAGAAACAAAACAAGAAAAATCAGCACCACTTTTGCAGCATCATTTGGAAAACCCGTTGGAGTTTATTAAAATGTAGGATACATGGTGTTTCGATTAATCGTTTTTACATTACGTATTTGATGGAATTTATGCTAATGAAACTCCGGTGCAAATGATATGGTTATGATATTGTATGAATAATAATATGATGGTCTTTCGAGATCTAAAGCTTTCACCAGAAAATTTTCATGATATGATATGAATCACGGTAAGATCGTTCCTCATTTACGTTAATGATTTGTGATTAATGGAAATGAAAAGAAAATCCATGTTATCCTACTGAGTATTCTTTTATACTCACTCCTTTTTCTAAATCTCCAACAAATCAAAACTTCCCTGTTGCATGGAGGCCGGTGTGGTGATGTCGACGTGTCTGAATCACTACTATAAACCAATCAAGGAACTTTAAGTAGTGTAAATAAGTTCTTAAACTTTTGTTGACTTTGGTTTTTTGGTAGTTTTGGTGTATTCCCACGTTTTGGCTGCACGCAAATGATATGAACTTGAAAGGGTTTTGCTAAACTTCTTGTTTCTCTAACCTGCAGTTTGTGTCTTCCAACTCAAAATTTGTCTGCACTTTATATATTAAGTATTTTTACATAAATCCAGTTGGAAATGAAAGCCCTATGGGTTACCTAACCATTGGCTTTGGTTTCACATAATTTCATGTTATATAACTCAAGTTATGGATAATTTTGTAAACTACGACAGCCTGAATCTGAGAAACTGCCTAGGATGTTTTGGTGAGCATTTTAGTATGCCGAAACATACCGTCGGGCTATAAAATTTTATATGTGGTAGATATATGAGTATTCTATGTTTCCTGAAAATTTTGTATTTTTAAGTGATCGTTCTCTATGTCAAATAAAATTTTGTTACTCCATGATCGAGTGAAGAAATATGATTGAGCCTACTGGAATTTTAGTAACACTACCCTTATTTTGAAAATTTACTGATGCTTGTATACTATGAATTTTAGGGTGATTTCAATTGAGAATTGTTATATTATGAGTCTTTTATCATGAGAACTTAAAATTTCCTTATTTGGAGACTTGTACAACTTTATACGATTTTTCTTCTCAAACCTGTCAAACGAAACCAAGGACAACAGTTGAGTTAATAACCATTCAATTGTTGCCTAGAACATTTTCGACAGGAAGTAAATTTGAAATATAATCTTGTTTAACGAGTTTTCTACCAAATAGTTAAATTCCATCACATTTCGGTCAGGTTTCCTACCTCAAGTCACCCTTGTTAAAATCTGATCGATCGAAAGAAGCCATATTTAAATTTTGCAGTAGGATTTATTTTGTGTTTCCTCCTTGAGGTATTTCTTTCACTTGAGACTTTATTGAATAAAAACTTGGCGCGTTACATCGTGGTATTAGAGCCCGGGTTATACTTTTTTTGTAGACCCTTTAAGACCTTAATTTTTAATATATTGTTGATTTCTATAGAAAAAAAATGGTAAGAAATGAATTTTTTGGAGAGTAAAGTTTATTTAATAGTTTAATTTTCTATTTCCATCATATTATGGGAAGTATACTTAGATCAGTGCATGATTTATATGTAGCTATTATTTAAATTTTTATGAAAGCTAGCTTAAGATTCTCTGGCACTCAACGACCACCAATCAGCTACCATTCAACAGTTGTAAGGTAAGATCAGTAATGATAGCAGCTTTTATCCAATCTTTTGAGTAGCATTAAACTTTCAAATTGTTGATTACAAACTGTTACACTGTTTTATATTGACTAATTGTACAATCATATTTTTTGTGTCATATAAATGTTGATAATCCTACCTGATGCTAAAACCAATAATAAAATATTGTATGTGGATTTGTGATAGATGACTAGAACTTATAGAAGCGCTAGAATATTAAGGGGTATGGGTAGATCCCATAGAGCTAGAGAGAGAGAGAAGATTTCATCCGGAGATATGAAGAGTACCAGTGGAATCGTAGACATGATTTTGAGCAACATGTTACGGAGGTTTACATACTGTGGAAAGAAGTATGGAGACTAGGACATAAAATTAGAAGGCCGCAGGCAATAGAACACCTGATAGGAACCTTGCCAACACTCTACAAGACAATTGCTAGGCTAATTATGAATGAAATACTGACACAAGTCCAGCTCGAACACTCCTGTGAAATTAGCTTTAGAGATTTTTGTGACAATCTCACAAGGAGATGGAAAGCATACATCAGTGCTGCAGACCCAGGACCTGAGCCGGATTCTACAATAACCTCAGAACATGGGGCACCCCACTCCCTAGCATGCAAGGAGGAAGAGTAAGACGAATGCTCTAGCTAAGCTTAAAATGTTAGGACTAGTCTTTTCTTGTATTTTGCTAAGTTCCTTAAAAGATATAATAGTAGTTGAAACTTTTGCTTAAGAACTCTTGATGTTATCTCGTATTTCCAAGGCTATGATAAAGGTATTACATTTTGGAATAATTATTATAAGATGCGTGTGTTCTTCACTTTTGTTTATAATGTTAGTCTGGTGATGCCATGAATTAACAAGTGACAATGTTTGGTTTTGCCAAAAGGAAATGGCGCCACCTACGAATACAAATTTAATGCGAGACTTACTGCAAGCAATGCAAGAATTGACCAAACAAAGTCAAGCATTGCCACCGCAAAATGTACAAAAACCTCATAACTTACCTCTGAATGCTCCTGGGGCTATCCCAGTGGTTGAGCAGTTTCGAAGGTTTAGGCCTCCTACCTTTGACGGTAGGTCTGACCCACTAGCCGTTGAAGAATGGATAAGAAGCCTCGAGTGTATCTTTCGGCACATCGAGTGCACCGAGACTCAAAAGGTCCAATGCGCAAAGTTTATTCTAGTTGGACCAGTGAGCCACTGGTGGGAGTCAGTCTCACGAACTAGGACTGAAGAGCAATAACGTAATTTGACATGGGCACCATTCAAAGAAGAGGTTATGACCAAATATTTTTCGCAGGCTCTAAGAGATTTCAAAGAATCAGAATTTCTACAACTCAGACAATGAAGTATGTCCCTTACTGATTATGAGCGCAAGTTTGAGCAACTCTCAAGGTATGCTCCGCACTTGGCAAACACAGAAGCTAAAAAGATCAGGAGATTTGGACATGGGTTACGCCCTGAATTAGGCATGATCCTCATGTCACACCAATTTGCTATATATTGTGAGATGATAGATCGAGCGCTTGCAATTGCATATCAGAAGACTTCTTTTGAGTAGTATGCCCAGCCAATTAGAGAATCGTCTATAAAAATAAAGTGGAATGATCAGAATAAAGGAAAAATAAATTGGCACAATAAAAAGGCAAATGCAGAGAGATGCTCCAGCCAGACAAGTGGGACTATTACACCATGCCCAAAATGCAATAAGCCTCATAGGGGTGAGTGCTTGTTTGGAAAAAACATGTTCTATAGGTGTGGAAAGCCAGGACACATAGCAATAAACTGCAGGGAGGATACTCAAAAGAAAGATGAAAATTAGAGTGCGGTCAAGAAAGGAAAAGCTCGAGTGTTTGCACTAACTTAATCGGAGGCAGGGCAGAACCCAAATGTGATAACAGGTATTTTACTGTTATCAGGTGTGCCAGCCTACGTTCTTTTTTATTCTGGAGCCACGCCTTCTTTCATTTCCATTAATTTTGTCATAAAGTCTAAAATTCCATATGTTGATGTAGATAATGCGCTAGAAGTTAGCATCCGTTCAGGAAGAACCTTAGTACTAATCAGATAGCTAAGACTATTAAGTTAGAGATCAATGGAAAAGTACTAGAGACAAATTTATATCTTTTAGACATGAGAGAGTTTGATGTTATCTTAGGTATGGATTGGTTGGGATGGAATCATGCTGCAATCCGATGTCATGAGAATGAGGTTTTATTCCAAAAGCCAAGAGAAGAGGAATTTTTTCTTTTGCGGGAAAGATTCTAAGCCATTTCCTAGTATTATATCTGCATGTCAAGCCGTAAAACTGTTGAAGAATAATTGCTATGAGGAAATTTTGGTTCATGTTACGGGGTCCCAGTCGGCAGAATTGAATATTCAAGATGTACCCGTCGTAAGAGATTTCATTGATGTATTTCCAGAAGACCTACCGGGCATTCCACCATATAGGCAAGTAGAGTTTACGATTGACTTGATCCCTGGAGCAATACCAGTATCTAAAGCTCCATATATAATGGCACCAAAAGAGCTTCAAGAATTGAAGTTACAATTATAGGAGCTATTAGATAAAGGTTTCATACAACCTAACGTATCCTCGTGGGGCGCTCCAGTACTTTTTGTCAAGAAGAAAGATGGGACCATGAGGATGTGCATTGATTATCGAGAGTTGAATTGCCCGACTATTAAGAATAAATATCAACTTCCTAGAATCGACGACTTGTTTGATCAACTGAAGGGTTCAAAGGTCTTTTCAAAAATTGACTTAAGATCAAGGTATCACCAGTTAAAGATCAAAGCAACTGATATACCAAAAACTTCTTTTCGAACTCGTTACGGACACTATGAGTTTACTGTCGTGCCTTTTGGTTTAACTAATGCCCTAGCCGTATTTATGGATCTAATAAATAGAGTATTTCACCAGTATTTAGATCAGTTCATCATAGTATTCATTGACGATATACTTGTGTATTCGAAGGATGAGAAACAACACGAGGAGCAACTAAGGATTGCATTAGAGACGCTAAGGCGTGAAAAATTATATGCCAAATTTAAGAAGTGTGAGTTTTGGTTAGATCGAGTGGGTTTTCTAGGCCACGTGGTTACCCCTCAAGGGATTGAAGTTGACTCAGCTAAACTCGAGGTAGTGACACAATGGCCCAGACCATCTAACGTAGGTGAAGCTCGTAGTTTCTTGGGATTGGCCTGCTATTACCGAAGATTTATTGAAGGCTTCTCTAAAATAGCAGAGCCACTGATTCAACTGACACGAAAAGGTATAAAATTTGAATGGACAGAAAAGTGCGAGAGAAGTTTCCAAGAACTGAAACGAAGGTTGGTCATGGCTCCCGTATTAACGATACTAGAACGATCAGATGGTTTTGTTATTTATAGTGATGCATCCAAGCAAGGTTTAGGGTGTGTACTAATGCAGCATGGAAAGGTGATCGCGTACGCTACGAGACAATTGAAGCCATATGAGCAAAACTATCCAACGCACGACTTGGAGCTCGCTACTATAGTTCATGCTTTAAAGATATGGCGGCACTATCTATATGGAAGTAAGTGTGATATTTACACAGACCACAAGAGTCTCAAGTATATCTTCACTCAAAAAGAATTAAACATGAGGCAGAGAAGATGGTTAGAATTGATAAATGACTAAGATTGCACAATTCAGTATCATCCAGGTAAGGCTAATGTGGTCGCGAATGCCCTCGGTAGGAAAAATGCAGGACAGTTGTTTGCATTACCTAAATTACAAGAACATTTGGTGCAAGAATTCAAGAATTTGAAACTAGAGGTGATCAGACCGCCAACCCAGACTTCAACAAGAATATCAGCTTTAACTATTCGGCCAAATCTTAGAGATCGAATTAAGGAGGCACAGGATAAGGACCCATTCTTGCAAAAGATAAAAGCTGAGGTTGGTACAAGAAAAAGGTTGGGCTTTGAAATAGCTGCAGACAAAGTGCTGACATTTAAAGGACGAGTATGTGTACCCAAGGATGAGGGACTGAGAAATGAGATATTGGAATAAGCACACTCTACTCCTTATGCCGCACACCCCAGTGGTACAAAAATGTATCGAGATCTTCGAAATACATTTTGGTGGAGGAACATGAAAAGAGAAATAGGTTTGTTTGTTGAAAAATGTAAGGTTTGTTAGCAGATCAAAGCACAGCATCAAAGACCATCTGGATTGCTAAATCCACTAGATATACTCGAGTGGAAGTGGGAGAATATTACTATGGATTTTGTAGTCGAGCTTCCGAAGGTAGCAAAAGGCCACAATGCTATCTGGGCTGTGGTTGATCGTTTGACAAAGTCAGTCCATTTCTTACCAGTCAAAATGAGTTTCAACATGGAACAATTTGCAAAAGTATACATCAGGAAAATAGTGAGGTTACATGGGGTTCCAGTTTCCATTGTTTCTAACAGAGACCCTAGGTTTACTTCTAAGTTTTGGAAAAGTCTGCAAGAAGGTATGGGGACAAAACTGAAATTCAGCAGTGCTTATCATCCCCAATCCGATAGACAATCAGAAAGGAGCATCCAGATCCTAGAAGATATGTTAAGAGCATGTGTATTAGACCTTGGGGGTAGTTGGGAATCACATTTGCCATTAGTGGAGTTCGCCTACAATAATAGCTTCCAAGCCACCATAGGAATGGCCCCATATGAGGCTCTCTATGGCAGGAAGTGCAGACTACCCATTCATTGGGACGAGGTTGAAGTAAAAAGAAATTTGGGTCCCAAACTCGTAGAACAGACGATTGAAGCAGTTGATAAGATTAGAAGTAGAATAAAGGCTGTACAAGATCGACAAAAGGCTTATGCCAACAAGAGAAGAAAGGATTTGGAATTTCAGGTGGGCGATAAGGTCTTCTTGAAAATTGCACCAATGAAAGGGGTACTCAGAATCGGTAAGAAAGGAAAACTGTTACCACAATTTATTGGACCTTTTGAAATTCTTGAAAGAATTGGAAATGTAGCCTATCAACTTGCATTACCACCAGAACTCTCAGCGGTACATAATGTATTCCATGTATCTATGTTAAGGAAGTATATTCATGATCCTAACCATGTAGTGAACTACCGATTACTAGAAGTACAGAAGGTCCTAGCATATGAAGAAGCTCCAACAACGATTTTGGACCAAAAAATTCACAAATTAAGGAATAGAGAAATTCCTCTCGTCAAGGTTCAATGGAAAAATCATGGAGTAGAAGAATCAACTTGGGAAAAGGAAGAAGAAATGAGAGCTAAGTACCTAGCACTCTTCAACTAAGCCAGGTAAAATTTCGAGGACGAAATTTCCTTAAGGGAGTGAGAGTTGTAATACCTCAAATAGTCACACACACACACACATCACATTATATGGCTTTTATTAGTACAAATAACTAAACATCACGTGTCATATGTAGAAGCAAAGTTTGAGTGCTAAACTAAAACCACACACAATTTTTTAGCTCCCCAAATTATATAGTTAAATTGCATGAATTTAGCAAGAAAACAAAATATTTTATAGCTACTAAGTTAAAAACTTATTTTATACAATAATTATTATAATTTCATATTATGGAATACAAGTGGATCAATGTCCTTGAATGCATCCAAACATGGCTAGGTTGGTTTAGAGATTTGGATTGTCATTTATTTAAAGACATGAAACTTGGCAATTCTACAACTAAGCAAAACATGATCAATTTCTGTAAACCTTCCACGTAATCTTTAGGTATCCACGTTTGATCATATTTTCCATATTAATAAACCATCTCTTGTGTCATATCTTCCCTTCCATTTCACTTGTCTTTGAACCAAAAGAAACAAAAACAAAACAAGAAAAATCAGCACCACTTTTGCAGCATCATTTGGAGAAATCGATTGGAGTTTATTAAAAGGTAGGATACATGGTGTTTCGATTAATCGTTTTTACATTACGTATTTGATTGAATTTATGATAATGAAACTCCGGTGCAATTGATATGGTAATGATATTGTATGAATAATAATATGATGGTCTTTTAAGATCTAAAGCTTTCACCGGAAAATTTTCATGATATGATATGAATCACGGTAAGATCGTTCCTCATTTACGTTAATGATTTACGATTAATGGAAATGAAAATAAAATCCATGTTATCCTACTAAGTATTCTTTTATACTCACTCCTTTTTCTATATCTCCTACAGATTAAAACTTCCCTGTTGCATGGAGGACGGTGTGGTGACGTCGACGTGTCGGAATCGCTACTATAAACCAATCAAGGAACTTAAGTAGTGTAAATATGTTCTTAAACTTTTGTGGACTTTGGTTTTGTGGTAGTTTTGGTGTATTCCCACGTTTTGGCTGCACGCAAATGATGTGAACTTGAAAGGGTCCTATTTCTCTCAACTGCAGTTTATATCTTCCAACTCAAAATTTGACTGCACCTTATATATTAAGTATTTTTACATAATTCTAGTTAGAAACGATATCCCTATGGGTTACCTAACCATTGGCTTTGGTTTCACATAAATCCATGTTATATAACTCAAGTTATGTACAATTTTGTAAACTGCGACAGCCTGAATCTGAGAAACTGCCTAAGATGTTTCGGTGAGCATTTTAGTATGCCGAAACATGTCGTCGGGCAATCAAATTTTTATATGTGGTATATATATGAGTATTCTATGTTCCCTAAAAATTTTGTATTTTTCGGTGATCGTTCTCTATGTCAAAGAAATTTTTGTTACTCCATGACCGGGTGAAGAAATATGATTGAGCCTACTGGAATTTTAGTAACACTGCCCTTATTTTGAAAATTTACTGCTGCTTGTGTACAATGAATTTTGAGGTGATTTCAATTGAGAATTGTTATATTATGAGTCCTTTATCATGAGAACTTAAAATTTCCTTATTTGGAGACTTGTACAATTTTATACGATTTTTCTTCTCAAACCTGTCAAACAAAACCAAGGACAATAGTTGAGTGAAACAACCATTCAATTGTTGCCTAGAACATTTCCGGCAGGAAGTAAATTTGAAATATAATCTTGTTTAATGAGTTTTCTACCGAATAGTTAAATTCCATTACATTTCGGTCAGGTTTCCTACCTCAAGTCACCCTTGTTAAAATCTGCTCGATCGAAAGAAGCCATATTTAAATTTTGCAATAGGATTTCATTTGTGTTTCCTCCTTGAGGTCTTTCTTTGACTTGATATTTTATTAAATAAAAACTTGGGGCATTACAATTATGATATAGAAAAACTTTAGAAATCGAATTAAAATACGTTTCAGACATTAAACAGTGGGTTTTACGCTTGAATTTTTTACAATTTTGACAAAAACGTTAGCTTTTCACATTGAACATCCAATATGGTCGTTCAAAATGTGTTTTTGTGACTCCAAATTCATATTTATGGTGTCCTAAATGAGTTTTGATAGTTAATACATAATAAAATCAATTCAAAAATGCACTTAGAACATCCAGCAGAGGGTTATACTATTGAATTTTCTCAAACTATGATATAAATTATTAGACATTAAACAACCTATATGGTTGTTCAAAACATAATTTTGTGATTCCAAAGTTGTATATATGGCTTCTTATACATATTATGATATATAAAAACTTTAAAAATTGAATTAAAAATATGTTTCATACATTAAACAATGGTTTTTACGCTTTAATTTGTTTCAATTTTCACAAAAAGTTTGCTTTTCGACATTCAACATCCAATATGGTCATTCAAAATATGTATTTGTGACTCCAAATTGGTATTTATAGTTTCCTAAAAGGGTTTTGATGGTTAATAAATAATGAATTCAATCTAAAAATGTGCTTAGAACATCCAACATAGAGTTATACTCGTGAATTTTTCTCAAACTATGACCTAAATTGTTTGACATTGAATAACCCATATGGTTGTTGAAAATGTATTTTTCTAATTCCAAAGTAGTATATATGGCTTCTTATGTGTATTATGATATAGAAAAACTTTTGAAATTGAATTAAAATACGTCCAGACATTAAACAGTGGGTTTTACGCTTGAATTTTTTTACAATTTTGACAAAAACGTTTGTTATTCGCCATTGAACATCCAATATGATCATTCTAAATGTGTTTTTGTGACTCCAAATTGGCATTTATGGTTTCCTAAAAGATCGAGTGCATAAATTAAAAATACTACTAATATCAAATTAGTGAGTAATAATTCATGTAAGATTTATTGTCATTGTTTTTGAAACAAATGAAATGCAAACCAAAAAAAATGAAAATCTTGTCTGACAAGAATAAATAAAAAATCAGATTAATCAAGAAGAAATAAGTTATGAAACATAATAATTTAGTGTCATAAGCAATTCTGGATCATAATTAATTATCAGAATCGTTAGCTGTAAAATCTCAAGTGAGAATTATTATTATTATTTTTTTATTTTTTTGCATTTTTTTCTTATATAAATTACTAACAAATCAAGAAAGCTAAATATGAAGGATAATGTGCATTGAGAAGTCAACGCGTCAGATCTTGTGCATAATAAATACAAGATTGGGATACCATGAACACAAGCTAAAAACACACTATTATCATGAAAATTCAAATCAAACAGGGCAACAACTACACGAACTTTGGTTAGAAAATGGAGGAGATGTACCATTTGTTATAGAAATCATAACTATCTATGAACCCATGGAGATGAGAGACTGTGATTGTTGAAAGATCCCACCAAGCTTATCACATGGTAGACCACCACAATCTCTATTACCCGATCAGTTTGAACACAAAAAATAACACGAGAAATTTAAGAAATAATAGCTTAAAGCACTCAAACACAAGCAAATAATAATAATAATAATTTTTTTAGATAACCTGCCGTATTTGCCTCACGTTTTTTGAAACTTGTCAAGTAATTTATAAAATGCTTCTAACTAATGTTACTTTTACTTAATCGATGCTCGGCCGATATGTGTGTATAGTCAATCTAATCACCATAAACCTTTAAGTTGGTCATATTCCGACCCTCAATGGTCAAATATTTTATCTCTCTCGAGATGCACACCCCCATCTTGATATTCAATCTATCCCCCATGGTGTTAATTTTAAGGTTGCTCTTAAAACGCTTATTCTTTTCTCTCTCAAGTTTGGTAGGATCTAATCAAATGAAGCCACTATCTAGATATGTGATAATTCTCCCTAAACTTGAGTTTCTCAAGCTTAAAGCTTTCACTATGGAAGTTAAACACACTAGTTGTCTAGGTCTCCAAATTTGGTGTCTAATGCTTATTCAAGCCTGTAGTGCATCTTATGTTTTTATTCACTTTTTTTCTCTTTTTTTTCCTCACTTGTAGGTAGCTATTTCGCTCAAACATAAGTGACACCAATGCCAGACCGCTTCTTCCTATTGTTTCTTCTCTCTAATGTCCTCATTGGGATCTTTTGTAGGGTAGCTTTCGCTCATGAAGACATGACATCTTTTTTTCCTTTTTGTCACTTTTTTTTATATTCTTTTTTTTTTCATTTGTAGGTAGCTATTTCACTTATACATCAGTTAAACCAATATGAGGCCGCTTCTTCCTATTGTTTCTTCTCTCCAATGTCCTCATTGGGATCTTTTATAGGGTAGCTTTCGCTAATGACGACATGACAACTTTTTTCCTTTTTGCCATGACTGGTGCAATGCATTTTATTTGGACGAGTAGTTGGGATCAGACCCCTAGCATACGGTCAATGACTAGATTCCACCTGGTAACCAAAAACACTCCACAAAAATATTAAACATGCACGAAATCACCACCTATCTAAATAGCTTCACACATCGGATCAACCACCCCCCAAACTACCCTTTCAATGTGTTAGTTGATCGAGTTTTCAATTAGTGGTCTATATTTTAACAACTTAGGTCTACAATTTTATTAACCTATTCTATCCATATAACCAACCAAAACTAATGATCGTCATGACTATTGTGCCCAACATTAGTATATTCTCGCATGGATAAGCATAGTAATAAAATAAACACAAGTAGCATCACCTAATCGCATGTCATGAATTAGATGTAGTTCAAAGTAACATCATCATTAGTCGGGAAGGTTATCCAGCTAACACACAAACACACACAAAAAAAAGATCATAGGACTATAACATTTACCAGAAAGTCATAGTGCTCGTTCAAAAGTTTGAATCAATCTTGGAGGATAGATGATTGGTGGACTACAAAATTGAGTGTCTTGGATCTAAATAAAGAAAATTCAAGTTTTATGAATAAAGCAACAAGACTATGTTTTATTATATTGAAACATGTTATTCCTATGTTGCAATGTTTTATTTAAATAAAGACATTTTAAATTTCAAGTTTAATGTAATCAGATTATTAATATGAAAAAAATATGGATTTATCATGTTACAACGTTGTGGTTTCATATTGCAACACGTGTTCAAATACACAATATGTTATCATATCATGTGTAAAGTTCCCTTTGAAATATTCTTCACCTATTTTATTATCTATTTTAAATAAATACACAAAAAAGTCATTTTCAAGTTATTTCATCGAAAAAGGATCATCAAGCAATTTTTCAAGACATGTTTTCATAATTAGAAGTAAAATTTCTTATAGTGATAATAGATAATACAACTTTCGCTTAACATGTGGTGGCAATGAGTCGAGTCGATAAGTAGAGCTTGAGCTCTACTCACGATCCGAGAAAGATTATTGGAATTTCAAGTAAGAGAAAGTTGGGATTCTTGAGAAATCCATTGAAGATATTAAGGGGAATAAATTAATCTTCATACATCTTCTTGCAATAAAATATTTCGGGTCATGAATTCTCTATTATTATGTGTTTTTGCAAATCAAACTGATAAGCTAAACTCTTTGTGCTAAGGATGATGATGTAAATCATATGTTAAAGTTTTAATTCAAGAATTCATTGTTTAAATCTTACACTAAGCTTGATTGATTCGATTATCATTTGAATGAATGATTTGACATTTGAACGTATTTATGACTTATTTGCTTCAGGGAGGTTCAAAGTAAGTTTAGCTTATTATTGGCAAGCAACACTAAGTCATATAGAAATTAAGAATAATTTCATATGCTTGGTGCAATCAAATTAGATAATCTTGTGGTTGAAAGTGTTTTTGTACATTCGTTATCAAAATGGGAATATTTTGGGTCATTTACGAAAATAGGTTTAATTCTACATGAAAGAGATTATTAGACAACTTAAGATTATCGATTGTCAATTTAAGCATAATTTGGATTAAAAGTGGGATTTTGAGAATTATAATAGATACGAATGGTGGAGTCGGATTCTTAGCATAATTCTTTTTTTTTTTCTCCAAAAATAAAATTGTGGTTATAGTATAGAGAATTTCATACTTTATTGATCCAAATATTGATTGTGTGTATTCGGATTAAACTCAAATTGGTCAAAATTAAACTAAAGTTTAAATCTTCGTACGAACTATACTCTTTTACTCACTTTTACTATTACTTGTCAACGAACATGTACGCTTGCAGGATTTCATTGTACATAAATCATTAGCCAACCTAGAGAGTGTAAAACACGAGAAAATGAATAACAATGTGCACTCTTGACAAACTTCAAGAAGTACTGCAGTCTAAGGACAAATATTCTCCACTTTCATAATTTCAATCTAAATATAACCAAGTAAGGTGTATGAAGACTTGAGTACAACTTTATAACCAATAAAAGTATAGAATATTTCCCATAAATCACTTCAATGCCCTTTGTCAACAAATTTATATATTTATACTCAATATACAAATATATAAGTAAACATGCCAAAAAGAGAAACAACTAATAACTACTAATGATTGAAAAAACTGAAAAGAAAACTATTATAGCTTAGAACTAACAATTTCATACAATTTAGCCATATTTCATCATAGACATATCTGTAAACTGAGAAAAACCACCAAGTAGCGGATGACAGCAGGCCAGACAAAGGAAAATCGAACCAAAAACTTCATAAACACTCTAGAATCGACCAAATAGCATAAATATTCGATGAAATTACATAAAGTTGTGGTCACAAAATAGAAGAACGACCCAAAAAGAAAAAAAGTTCTAAAATCCAAAAAAACCCCTACAAGCGATAAACATACAGAATTTGAAACAATTTCTACCGCTCTGATGAATTTTGTCAACAATCGAGAAGCAAGATGTCACTAGTGATAGGGTAGAGGAGAGAGAAAATGTAAAACAAACAAAATATGGGCAAGAAGGGCCTCGTCTTTTTATACCTAGTACCAAAACGGCATCGTTTTGGGCAACAAAATGAACAGAGCCCAGAAAATTAGATGAACTAAAAAAACATAAAGAAATCAAATAATATAAGTCAATCTAGTTGAACTCAAATTAGTACTCCACGAACTCTGTTTCATACTTCTAGCCAAATAGAATAGTCTCCCTTTCACTAAATAGCTATTGACCCAAAAAAATCGTGTTTCCCTTCTTCGCATCCTAAAAAGAGTCTAGCTCAGCGCAGCAACTCAACTAATTATTATAATAAACATAGAGTGAAGTCATGCATCTATAAAGCTGTAAATCTGATGAGAAAATTTTCATTGAATGATAAGCACTCTGAAAAATATAAAACAATTGAAATTGACAGCTTTCAAAGTTCTAGTCAAAATTAGGTCTTCAACTTTAATTGGGAAATTTCAAACACAAGCACTAACATGTAACTAACAAAATTGTCAGAAAGCAAATACTATATTTAGACAAAATAAGTGGTACCTGAGAGAGTTTCTACAATTATTTCAATATTCAATAACATTGGTAAATAACACTAATGTTACCCAACAGTATACTACCTATTTCAATATTCTCTGAAGACTAGCATTGTGTTGGGGTTTCTTTTCCAACCCTAGACCGTTAGAGATTGCCTGTGCCCGATGTAAAGCTTCTACATAGGTAGTATACTGTTGGGCGGCCATGATTCATTTAATCTCAAGTCGTAATCACATCTCAAACCTCTTGGCTTTCGTCAACTCAGTATTAACCATATGCGGTGCATATCTAGACATCCGTTCAAATTTTCTTTCATACTCTCCAAGCGGCATACTCCCTACATGAGCTGAAGAAATTCTGCCTCGTTTTGGTCCTTCAATAACCAAGGAAAATATTTACCCAACAATGCTTCCTTAAATTGGTTCCAGGTGAGACTACGTTGCTATAGTGTATGCCTAGTGCGCGAATCAGACTCCCACCAATGGCTAGCATCATCAACCAACATGAACTTCGCACAGGAAACCTTCTGCACATTGTTGTAGTTCAGATGCTCAAATATCCCCTCAAGCCTACTCATCCATTCCTTGGCTGCGAAAGGATCATCCTTACTATCAAATGATGGGGTGTTTGAAATGCTGGAAATGTTCAACAATCGAACTCGTGTTGTCAACCCTTGTCGCACTCGAGGTTAGCTCTTTAGCCTGTTATTTGCCCAAGTCTTATGCAAACCTCAAAAAGTCTCTAAACATAATTGCTTGGGTTTTTGCTTGTCGTGTCATTTCCTTTGAATGAAACAAAATAATTTTATCTTAGAACTGCTCCGCAGTGCAACACCATACAAAGTATTTTCTAATGGAGATAAAAATTTATGCTACTTTATTAATATGATTCCGTAAAAGAGAAAAAACAACGTTTTAGAATTAAGTCCAACTCAATTCCAACTAACATCAACATTTTTTCCTGAATAAATAAGAACATAAAAGAAAAAAAAATGGAAAAACTATTTTCAAATTCCTAATCCTCACCATCGCTTTTCTAGCCTCTATGAAATATTGGAACCTTGGCAGGCAGAGCTTTATCATCTATGGTAACATATGACTCTGGCTTAGATTCCGGTTTAGACTGATGTCCAACTTTGCCTTCTGCCTCGACCTCAACTTCATGTCTGACTTCTGGCTCAGGCTCTTTTTCTTGCTCAGGTTCAGCTCGAGTTCATCCTCAACCTTAGGCTCGTCTTCCGACTTGGGCTCCTCAAACTCGAACTCAAAATCAGCTTCAACTCCTAACTCAGCTCAACTTCAACTTCTCCAATGTGTCCTACATTAGCCTCCATAGCAAATTTTTCCTAAAGGTCAATGGGAGCCCTACAAAAATCTTCGACATCTACCATATCCTGGTCCTGTATATCCTCCATAGCCCTAAGTATGGTCGTCGCAATGTACTAGCCCTTATCAGAAGAGAAGGTGTCTAACAGATGCGTGATAGCTTGTGCGTGAGTGCATTGAACCGTAGCACATGCTGGACGATCATCGAGTCGAGATCCAGAACGAAGTATTCGTAGGCTCGAATTGTTGCGGTATTGGGATCTAAAGCACCTCCATACCCAACTCTTTTCCTAGCAATTTGCCTAGTATTAGTCATGTATATCACCTATGTTATGTCAAGTCTAGCATGTTATGTATTTAAAATTTCTAGTCATAAAGTATACATTACCATGTTTCACATACCACTTACTCCTAAAAAATTGTAATGCATTACTAAATAGTTCAAAATGCTACATATAAAAAATTAAGCCACAAATATTTTGTAGAATCATGCTAACGAATCTATTCATATTAGCAAAATAATTTGCGGCACATAAAAAAATTCTTTTCTTATTTCATACCTTTGACAAATACTGAACGGTGGCTGATCAATGAGCTCTGAGTGCCAAGGGCATGTACCACTAAATTATATGTTATTTCCAGTCATGTAATATGATGGAAAAAAGAATAAGTATCTACAAATGATCAATAGAATTCTAAATTTTGTTTGTTAACGCCCCAAATTTCTAAGGTTAGAGAGAGTTACTAAAATTCATAAAGAAATAATATATTGCGAGAAAAGACGCTTTAATAAAATACCAATTGTCAAACAATTGAATAATTTGTAAACATTCAAAATCGATTCGCAAAATGTTAAATAGATTAATAAATAAAAGACTAATGCTAATATTTGAAATTTGACGATGATCGTCTTATTAGTTAAAACATCATAAAAGCAAATCTAAATTTACTTGGCGACCGTTGGTACAATAGCTTCACCAATTTGTCACACATCCAACATGTTAAATATCACTTGACAATTATTAATGAAGAGGGATGAATATAAAAATACTCAATGAGACACTTGCTACTCCACAATTAGTCCAAATATTGCAATTATACGTAAATTTATCTTGCCAAAATGAACTTAGAATTATCACACCATGACAATAATAATTCAAGCTAACTCGAAGGCTAAACTGAAACCTGAAGGTTTAACTCATGATTTCTCTCGAAGCTGCACTGAACTCAAGTAATTAAAATTCATATAGAAATACAACATCTAGAAAGATGTGGAAAACAACTTATAACATATAACACCTCACATTAGTTATTATGAATGAGAATTGTGCTAGAAATTGAACGAGTTCTGAATGCAAAATTTGCAAAGAAAGCACACAAGTAACTGTTGAAAATTAAATAATCTCTATGTGGTAAAATATACTATCCGGTGGCTTTGAGATGAAAGAGTAAGGGACGTGTACAGATGTGACTAATATAGGCTGTTGGGTTATTGGCATTCTAATTAAATTAGGAGAGAGATGGAGTTTAAAACCAATTTGGATTCAAAGACCTGGCCGAAACATCTGCTAAAATAAATTAATCCTTTTAAATTTTGTTGAGCTATAGGTTTCTTTGATCGGTTATAACTTGAGTTTGGCTTATCCAAAAGTATTTTTTCTTGAGCCTAAATTACATGATTAAATACGAGCCATCAAACGAGCATAATATTGATATACTAAAACTCATTTTTTCAATAATTAATTCTTTAGCCTAAGTAATTAATCGATTCTAAAACTTATTTTCACTTAAGTCCTTTAACATCTCAAAATTTTTGGAGTTCTACAGCTTCTGCCACGAGCCAACAACTATGAATCATTTGTGAATCTCATCATTGACTTCATCGTGAAAAGTCTTGAAGTCATCGTGATGCAAACACAATTTAATCAACTTGGAGGTCTTCAGCTTGACAGAGATGCTAGGACACTGGTTAGCCATTTCTCCAATATGACACAGAGAACTGTTAGAGACAAATTTGCTCGTCTCACCCAGATGGCTAATATCCTGAATTTAGAAATGGTCTCAGAAATTGTGAGAGAACTCGACGCCCATGACTTGGAGACTAACTACGGCTGAGGTCAGAAGAGTATTGGGCAGACTAACTACGGCTGAGGTCAGCAGAGTATTGGGCCTAAGAGTTGATTTTAGACCTTGATGATATAAATAATGACAATTACTGTATGTTATTTGGTTATGGTGGCACGCCTGCCTCAACGTTCACCTACCTCACCAGCTTGCCCACCTTGTTGGTCTCATGAGTACGCTTCTGACAGATAGACTGCAACAACCCAACTATCGTCAGGTTGGCTAGGCAGGCGATCCATGGAATGACATTTACCACTAGTTATTGGGAATACGAAACATTCCTCATTAACTCATAATAATGAGGGAGATGAAAGGACACCCGTTATCAAACGAGGAAGATGAAAGGACACCCGTTATCAAACGAGAAAGATGAAAGGATACCCTTATCAAATGAGGGAGATTAAGGGACACCCATCATCAATAACTGCAGGCCATCCTTATAAATAGAGGCCAACCCCTCAGGTAAAAAGAGAACACACAATTCTTATACACTCTATATTACTATTTAGCACAAATACTGTAATCATATACTGATTATCACGCCGGAGTGGACACGGTGGAAAAAAGTCCCACCACCTTTTGCAGGTCTCCACCACTATCGCTGCCATGTTCAGAGGAGGACAAAAATCATTTATCATCAGACCTAAAGCAATAGCTTCTCTTAACTTGTAGTCGTTGTTTAGTTTATCGTTTCATGTCATTTTGTCGTGGTTGTTCTTTGAATTTTCATTTTAATTTTAGGTTTGATTTGATATTATTGTGCTTTTAAGAGAATCACTGCATAAGGAATCAGCTCTGAGAAAAATCAAATAAGTGTTAAATAAATTATTAATTTGAAATTGTTGTATGTTTCAAAATCAACATTTGAGCATTGGTATACAAAATTAATTTATTGTTGTGACTAAATAAAATTACTAAAATAGACATTAATTATAGTAATATTATTATTATTATCATTGGTATTGTAAAATTTATTTTTACTTTTATAAAAATATATAATATTATCAGATATTTTTTCAAGACAATACATTCATCATAATTATTTTAAAATAAAATTAATAAATGTCTATTAAATGAGAAAATTTATAAAAAATAAAAAATAAAGTCATAGTCATATAGTACAAAAATCAATTAAATTTAATTTTAAATTATTTGTGGAGATGCATTATAAGTAGAATACTAATAAATCTAAGAGATAATTCAATTAATTAGGGTCAAATTTGGTATTGTAATAATAGATAAATGAAAAGGTTATAATTAGAATCTAAGAAGCTATCATTTTACTGCTACTCAAAATTTGCTACGAGAAGGTACAAATTCTTTTAGAATCACTATTTCTAAATTTATTAAACGCCCTAGTGATTCTAAATTTAGAAATAGTGATTCTAAATTGTGACGACCTCTGAATTTTTGAATTTATTTTTTTTAATCTTTGCTTCAGGTCTACTGGAAGCTCTTAATTGCTTCAAGATGAATTAGAAAACTAACTTTTAAAAGAATTTAATAGTCTTTTTAAAGAATACAGGATATGTATTTCTTTTTCTTCTTTAGGTCTAAAGGCTTCTAGTATCTTCGAGTTTAGTTGGAAAAGTAGTTTTTAATCGCTACTAGTATCCTTATCTCGTTCTTAATCAGACATGCATATGTCTATTTTTCAGTTTGTTGCCTTAACTCCCAATACTTAAATTAAAATTATAACATACGATTTTAAAACTGAAATTAGAAATAAAATTTTAAGAATGTAACAAACATAATAATTTATAAACTTGATTATATAAACTTAACTACAAACATGACATCCTCTTTCTTATAAACATATCGGGTTTCTAAAATTTACAAAATTATATTTCCCGATTTACATTAAAGAACCAAAACAACATTATAAGAGAATCTTCAAAAGAGTTGGATCAAAAGAAAATGGTTGTATTTTACATGATGAAGTGTAGAGTTCTTAAAAGCTCCAAAGTCATCGCGTTGAAAATAAGAACCGTCTTATAACTCCTTTCCTTAATATATACTCCGGGCATTTGAGGAAAGTGAGACCAAACTTCTCTCTTTGTAATGACATGAAACTCCCTCCCATCATTGCACGTCCGACTTAAAGTCTTCACTATCTTGGTGTATTGTCTATCCATTCTCTAAAAAGTCATAAAACGACTTGTAAGCGGTGAAGCTTAGCGAGTAAAACAATAATCAATGCACAATGGATACAAATATGTTATCATTTAATCCATACAATTCATTAATACCACTTCTTAGCCTTAGCTTATAATTTCATATGTGCTAAATAAAAATCAATACATAATCATCCAATATCATAAGAAAACATCATCTTCATATTAATCACCACATTGATACACATATGTGAGGAAAACATAAGGCTGCTCTTAATAAAATCTGCTTTCAAAATTCATCTAAAAACCAATCATTTATACTTCAATACAGAATGAATATGCAACCAAATTTTTATCTTGTCATTGGGCCCGTTCTATACATAGAAACTTGTACACCGAGTGCTCAAACTTTGTGCTTAAAATAGCACTAAGGTCATCGTACTTTTCTCGAGAAATTCTTTGCTCGTTGGGATCTCAATGCTCTATAGCCTTAACTCCTCAAACTGTCCTCATGGCTAGGAGTTTATAAAAAGGCCCCGTGGCCGATGACCTTACTGATTGGACCCTAAGGTCCATGAGGCATCAACCTCATTTGGTGTATATATATGTATAAAACTTAGTTATGATTCATGATTCTCTCATTACTCATAAATTAAGACTTCTTAATGATCATGAATCTACATAAATATCTCAAATCTTGTCAAGCATGTTTTCATTTCAATAAAACATAATAATCATGCTTGAAAGAAACAATAATTAGAATATAACATATGCACAATTTCTATATGCTGTTATGTAAGAGAGCTACTAGAAGCTCGTATCCAGAATACCAGAAGCATGATTACTGGATAATAGAAGCACAAATCTAGAGAACATCCTGTAACAGATCATCTTAGCATATTATTTAATAATCATACAGAAAGCTAATGTCCATTCTAGGAGAAATTCTAAAATTAAATAAAGTACTTGTTCAATCGTATAGTATAAGCACAGTCAAAGTCTTTGTAAAAATACTTACTTAAGAAAATAAACGGATTATCATAGAATTAAGACTTGAACCAAATGAAAAAAAATATAAACTTTTGGCGATAAAGCTCCATGAATTAGTTACATGTAAAGCAACAAGTTATCCTTTTATCACCTGAAGAATTTCTGGATTTCATTTACCCCTATTTAAATAAGTGAAATCATCATTTAGAACAAGAAACCATGTTGCTGAAAACTAAAATTTCAAGAAGAAATTCAAGGAATAGCGGATTTCAAATAACATAAAAATAGATTTCACTTAATTCTTTTGAATAAGTGAAAATATTATAATTGAATGAGAAATCATGGTGCTAGAATGATGGAAATCATAGAATAAGTGCAAGAAAACACTTACCGTAAATGATGGAAATAATAAGTGATTACACTAACATAGTTATTGTAATTTTTGAAAATAGATGGAAAATACTGCTATACTATCATTAATAAGGAAGATAATTAAGGAATTCTTTTCATGACTCCAACATGGTTAAAACCGATTTCTACAATCCAACATAAGCAACCATTAATCACAAATAACTTTAAAAAATAAACATGAATAACTTATAATCTACTGTAATATAAACAAATAAATGTTTTACTCACCTCTTTTTGCTGTGATTTCTCCTAAGGGCTGAAGAGTTCTATTTATAGAGGAAGTCTTAGTGTTTGTTTGTTGTTTCTTATTTCCATGATTCTACTTATTTAATATTTGGTTGTCTAAATTTCATTATTTCATACGAATATAGTATCGCACTATTGGATAAATTTATTTTTTGATTTTAAGTTCTACCAAACAACCCCTAAAAAGTCATGATTACTTTTTGACAAGTGTCCCAAAAATTCTTTATTTTAATAGAAAAATAGGCAGATTTTCATGTTTGAAATGCCATGTTCGGGTCAATATTTGAGGGTCTTAACGTGATCCAAACTGAGAGAACTTTATACCATTGTGAAGTTCTTGTTACAAGCTTCGTAATGCATACACATGCAAAATGAACGGATCATCCAACTGCTCGTATGACTCACTCAAAGTAGGCTACTTGACCACGAAATTCTATACTTAGCCAAATTTCTAGATTTTCTAAAATTTCACTTAACTTTGGTTCAACTTTGGTTCGACATTCTGCGCTTATCCCGACTCGAAAAATCTACAACTTTGATACCAAAACGAACTTCGATGTGGTATGACATGCATCACTCATAATTTAATGTGCTGTTCACGCAATGCTTATAAAGTAGGCTCGAACACAATAGCAAAACTGTAATTTATACAAATATTCCAACTTCAATTTCTTCTAATTTTGAACATATAACTAAGTTAGTCCTAATATTCCAACTTCAATTTCTTCTAATTTGGTCCTTAAAACTTAATTTACACATTTCTCTCTACTCTTATAATATCATACACCATTGAAAATTTTCAATTCTTAAAGAAATTGATCTTTTGAACTTGATGTATGTTAATATATGATAAAAAATTTAAACATAAAATTTTCGGGTCATTACAATCTTCCCATTCCCCCCACCCCCTTAAGAAATTTCGTCCCAAAATTTTCCTAGAATAATTCAGGAATTTTTCTCTCATTTTGTCTTCTCATTCCCAAGATTTTTCTTCAATGACTTCACTTTTCCAATGTACTTTTACTAATGGAACTTCCTTATTACGCAAGCACTTTGTTTCTCGCATGAGAATTTTCACAGGCTGTTCTTCCTAGGTTAAGTCCGCTTGGATCTCCGTTGGGACTTCTTTAAGCACATGCCATATCAGGAATGTATTTCTGATGGGATGACACGTGAAATACAATGTGAACTTTGCTCAATTCTATGGGTAGTTCGAGCTTAGAAGCCAAAATTCCAATTATTTCTTTGATTTCGAATGGTCTAAAACATCTTGGGGTGAGCTTTCCTTTCTTTTGAAACCTAAACATCCGTTTAATAGGTGATATTTTGATAAACACTTTATCTCCAACTTCGAATTCCAACGGACGGCGTCGCTTGTTCGCATAACTACGTTGTCGATCCTGGGCCGCAGCTATGTTTTTCTTGATCTTTTCAACCACAAGAATCATATCTTGAACTAGATCAGGGCCTAAAATTTTTTGTTCTCCTAATTCATCCCAATAAAAAGGTGATCGACACTTTCTTCCATATAATGCTTCGTGTATGGAGGCATTCCTATGGATGCTAGAAAACTGTTATCATAAGCAAATTCTATCAAAGGTATTTAGCGATCCCAACCTCCTACAAATTACAATGTACTTGCTCTTAGCATATCCTCAAGGGTTTGAATTGTCCTTTCAGTCTGGACGTCAGTTTGAGGATGAAAGGCAATACTAAAATGCAACTTAGTGCCCAACGATTCGTGAAGACTTTTCCAAAAATGAGATAAGAACTTAGGATCTATGTCAGGCACGATTGACACTGGAACTCCGTGTAAATTAACAATCTCTTGAATATATAGACTTGCATATTGGTCCATTATGTAGGTTGACTTAACCGGTAAGAAATGTGCCGACTTAGTTAGTCGATCTACTATAACCCAAATAGAATCACATCCTTTTGAGGTCTTCGGCAATCCCATAACAAAATCCATGGAAATCTTTTCCCATTTCCATTCTGGAATCGGTAATGGTTCTAAGGTGCCTGCTAGTCTTTATTGTTCGGCCTTTACTTGTTGATAAATCAGGCACTTGGTTACGAAATCTACGATTTCTCTCTTCATATCCGGCCACCAATATAACGATTTTATTTTCTGATACATTTTAGTAGATCAAGGGTGTACCGAATAAGGTGCACTATGAGCTTATTGAAGGATTTCTTTTTGAATCTCGCTATCTTGTGGCACATAAATTATATCCTTGTATTGAAGAAGTCCATTAACCGACATTCGATGTTCCATTGGTTTTCAATTATCCATCTTTTTCCTCATTTTCTTGGTGAACTCATCGGTTTCCTGTACTCTTTTTATTCGATCTTGCAATGTCGACCGAATGGTCACAGTTGAAAGCTTACCATCACCTGGCGTGAGAATTTATAACCTAAAGTTTTCTATTTCTTTACTCAATTCTCTAGTCCTTTTTGGCATTTTTCGGCTCAAAGCGTCTGCTACTACATTTGCCTTACCTAGATAGTAGTTAATAGTACAATCATAATCCTTAATTAGTTCTAACCATCGCCGTTGTCACATATTCAAATCCTTTTGAGTAAAGAAATATTTTAAACTTTTATGATCCATGAATATTTCACATTTTTCGTCATACAAATAATGTCTCCAAATTTTTAAGGCGAAAACTATAGCGGCCAACTCAAGGTCGTGGGTAGGGTAATTTTTCTCATATGGCTTCAATTGTCTAGAGGCATATGCAATTATTTTCCCATGCTACATAAGCACTCCTCCTAACCCGTTCTTTGAAAGCTTTCATTGATTTTCAATTTTAGTTTAAGTAGCAAGTTAGTCTCTGACATTTGAACATGGAAAAGTATGTCCTCAGTATTTCATTATAATTATACAATCAGTTATTAAGAAAAATGTTCAAATTTATGTTAAATCGTCATGAAGTGAGTCAGCATAGCAGGGCCCGCAGCTGGACACAACTTGTAGTTGTAGTTGTCCAACTTCGGCCGCACCTCGTAAATATTAGTTTCAATTGTTAGTTCTTTTCATTTGTAAAAGTTTATTTCAGTTGTAAAAGAACACTGCTATTTGTAAATGTTTATTATGATTCCTCAATTTTTAAAAGTCTACTAATGTAAGTTAAGTTTTTCTTACTAAGCTATTATAGGAGGTAGTTGGTATTCGAAGTCTTGTCTAGTGTTGTGCGATTATAATCCCGCAAGTGGACGGATCGTTAACAAGTAATAAAGTAATGAATAGAGTGTCGAGCCCACGAGGACTAGATATCAATTTAACCAATTAATTTATAACTTAAATTCTAACAATATGAAAAACACATATTTGATTTGGTTTGTGAATCTAAACCTATTTCAATTAAATCTAAATTATCAAACGATTAACGTAAATTTATGAGAACAAATTCGAATTGTACTAACACTAGGATTCGCGAATCCACCAACACATTCCTTAATTAATTATCCGTTTCACCATTTAGCTTATAATTACATTGGATTGAAAATCGATGATCCTAAAATAATCAAAAGCCTCTCTCGATGATCAATTAATTCTATACAATATGCGAACCTAATTATCTCTAATTAAGCTTCGAACATAAACATATGCATTAAATCTCAAGAACACCTAAATGGATTTCATAAAGCATAATAGTAATTTCTATCTATTATTGGACCCTATGTTATTCAATACCACGTGCTTAATCTATATTGAATCTCTCGACTTCAATATAGATCACAATATATTCTAATGGTGATCAGGCATTAAAATAATAGAAATAATGAATAAAGAATAATCAACCCAAAAGTAATTAATTATTAAAAAGAAAAAACTTCTAATTAATTAAAAACGCGAGGTTTCATCGTTCATCCTAGAAATAAGTAAATTAGTCGGACATGATTATGTAAAATAATACAAGGATTGTATTAATCATGTTCCGGTGAAAGAAAAAGAAGAAAAATAAATAAAACCCATGAATCCTGCTGAAGAATCTTTAATCCCGTGCCTTGATCTTCGATTCTCTTCTTGTATCTTGTTCCCAAAATTCATCTCCTGTTTTTCTCTCTAAATTGGCTCCCAAATCGGCTTTAATCCAGCTCTTAAAACGGCTCTCAAAACGGCTCTCAAATTATGAGTTAATAACTCATATTTATAGTTACCTAATTGTGCCCCAAAAGATCTCAAAATATTATAAAATTTGTGAGCCAAAAGGTTTCCTAATCGGATTAGAACTCAAAAAGGAAAATAAAAATCCCGCAGCAAAATTAACACTGGGCAGCTATTTTTCAAACGGCCATAACTTCTTGTAGAAAACTCCAAATTGAGATCCGTAAAAAGTTGTGGACTCATAATTCGATTATCTTTAGAATGGTATATTATTTACTTGTCGATTTTACCAAATTATTGCTCTTTTCATCCATTCTTCTCCAATTGCTTATAAACGGGTCCAAAACTGAAATAGGAAGAATAATACAATAAATTAAGTAAAAATTCAATAAAATGACGGGATAAAAGCTTAGTTTAAAAGTCCCAAATAAGCGCACAAAATGCACTTATCAAGCACCCCCAAACTAAACGTTTGTTCGTCCTCGAACAAGAATAAAATTAAACTACAAATTTAAACTAAGCTAAAAGAATTAGCAGGAATTGAGTTAATGTTAAATTTCTTACCATATGACTCATGTTTGAAAATAAAGCATCAATTTTAGAAATATATTAAACAACGAAACAAATAAATTTTTACTTATCCGATGCTCGACTTTTAGTTAGTGTGTGATTAGCCAAAAATTGAACTTATACCTGTATTAGACCACAACCAATATTGTGTTGTTGATATTTTTACAATTCCGAACCCTTTGTAGTCATTTATTTCTTACACCTCTCGTAAATTATCACACTTCTAATACTTTTCTCCCCAATCCCGAGGTATTCTAGCGAATTTGGTTCATATTGATCAACACAATGTTTTTTCAAATAAAGTAGTAAAATTTAGAACTTGCATTCCTAGAATTAGGATGGTGAGTGATTTCTAAATTCTCATCTTCAGTCTCTGAGGTCCTAACCAAACAATCCTTACCAAGCACTTCTAACTCTTTTTATTTATTTTACTCATATAAACGGTCTTACATCCTGTGCAATACTTCTCCTTTACAAGCTTTCTATGGGACCCTTGTAGAGAGCTTTGAGCCGATGACTTCCAAGTCAGATGACCATAAGGCACAAGGTTTTGAAATACCCTAACAGACTTAATTGCTCGAGTCCCACAGGCTATAAGAGAAGTGAAGATGTAATTTTTTTTTTACTCATGTAACGAGCTTTGGGCCGATGACTCCCAAGTCAGATAACCATAGGGCACCACGTTTCAAAATACCCTAACAGGATTAATTGCTCGAGTCAGATTTTTTTTTTGTTACTTTTTAGCAGTGAGTAGTGCTCGATTTAGATTCTTTGACTACAACCTATTCAACCAAAGATGAGACCCAGAAATCCAAACCATTAAAATTCTATAAACACGTGTACTAAATTAACACCCCAAAATTGTTCTCAAACAGTTTGGTTACTAGTCTAAGGATTTAGGAACGAGATTTTTCACAATAATTCTAAGTCAATAATATCAACCAAAAATACTCAAGTCATGTTTCTATATCAGTGATAAGTCAATAGTGGCTACGTGCTTCAAATATAGTCGAACATGGATAAGTATTCAGATAAAAGCACGAGTTAAAGTGTTGTCTAATATTCTAACTAAAAACGTACTTAATTTCAAACAATTATCATCATTGGCAACAAGTTTTTTATTTTTTATTTTCATTTTAATTAGTCGGATGTGATTATGTAAAATAATACAAAAATTGTATTAATCATGTTCCGGCGAAAGAAAAAGAAGAAAGAATAAATAAAACCCGTGACTTTGACTGAAAAATCTTCAATTCCGTGCCTTGATCTTCGATTCTCCTCTTGTATCTTGTTCTCCAAAATTCGTCTTTTGTTTTTCTCTCTAAATTGGCTCCCAAATCAGCTTTAATATGGCTCTTAAAACGGCTCTGAATTTGGCCCTCAAAACGGCTATGAATTCGACTCTCAAAATGGCTCTGAATTTATGAGTTAATAACTCATATTTATAGTTACCTAATTGTGCCCCAAAAGATCTCAAAATATTTTAAAATTCGAGGGCCAAAAGGTTTCCTAATCGGATTAGAACTCAAAAAGGAAAATAAAAATCCCGCAGCAAAATTAACACTGAGCGGCTGTTTTTCAAATGGTCATAACTTCTTGTAGAAAACTCCAAATTGAGATCCGTAAAAAGTGGTAGACTCGTAACTCGATTATCTTTCCAATGGTATATCATTTACTCATCGATTTTATCAAATTATTGCTCTTTTCGTCCATTCTTCTCCAATTGCTTATAAACGGTTCTAAAACTGAAATAGGAAGAATAATACAATAAATTAAGTAAAAATTCAATAAAATGAAGGGATAAAAACTTAGTTTAAAAGCCCAAATAAGTGCACAAAATGCACTTATCATCTAGCTCACTAGTGTTTACCCCTCACCTGCTATTGTAATTTTCTGATTTCATCAATCAATCAACAAGTTATTTTTAATGCATTCAAATCTTTTGTTGCAAAGGTTTCTTGAATTTGTGTTTCATTACTGAATCAATCAAGAACAAGCGGAAGGTAATATACAGAGTAGACTACTTGATGCGAACCCGCGGAGAATTGAATCTCGGAACCCACAAGAGATTGATCTGAACCCCAAGAAAGCTAAAATCTGGCCACAGAAACTTGACCCGTTGATTACTTGAATCAAGAACCAAAGTTATGAACGCCACAAAGAGTGCGAATTCTTTGATAAGTTCGTTTAGTCCAATTAAGAACTCGTAAGAAAAGCGAAATCTCACTTTAATTAATCTCAAAATATCGTAATGGCGAGTTCGTTACAATGTAGAATTGTTTATATAGTAAACAAGAATAAAATTGAATCTAAACCAGCCATAATTAAAAGCAACTAAATTAAGAGTTCTAATTTGAAAAGGAAACTAAATGTGGCGAATCTGGCATTCTCTCCATGCCTATGCGATCGCATGGTATAAACCGTTGCGATCGCATGGTTTGGTCCAAAAACATTCTGCCAAAAATCTGGCCTTCATGCGATCGCACAAATGTATAACTATGCGATCGCAACTCGAATAAATCCTTGCGATCGCATAGGGTTAATACCTGCGATCGCATGTCTTTGCGTAATTACGTTCTGCTTCTGAATCTGCTGTGTTGCGATCGCAAGTATTGATAACCATGCGATCGCAATGCTGTCCGTTCTGCTCCAACTTTGTTTTATCCTCGAATTGTTCCTCCATTCCTTCTTTAGCTTGGATCAAGTGTATCCAAGTTGGTACTTCGTTTGTCAGACTCGTGTATTTGATATCGGCATCGGCCCACAAGGTTTTAACGAGGCCTTGTATGTCTTCCTTGATCTTCTTGGTCCTTGATCTCGTTAGTGTTCCAACTGGACCATGGTTGACCGAACCATGGTTCGTATCTGGTTCGTGGCCCGCATCATCCCTCCTTCTTTAAAAGATTCGGCCTCGAATCATCACCTACATCAAAGGGAGAAAGATCGGATATATTGAAGGTAGCGAAACATTAACATCACCGGAAGATCAAGTTTATAAGCATTGTTATTGATTCGTTCAAGGACTTGAAAGCGGTCCATCCCCACAGGGTGTAGTTTAGAACGTCGGCAGAAATCTTTCCTTCCTCATATGTACCCAAACCCAATCACCGGGTTCCAAGATAACTTGTCGACGGCCGCCCTTATTGGCTTTTCTTTGCATCACCGCTCATTCTTCTTTTCAATTCTTCGTCAGACACTATCATGGATATGTTTTACCATATCGCCTTCGTGTCCATCTAAGCTAGTCCTTTCATCAATGTAAAGGAATCAAATCCAAAGGAGTTAGTGGATTAAAACCATAAACAATTTCAAATGGGGACATATTCGTGGTAGAATGAACACTCCTATTATATGCAAATTCAATAAAAGGTAAACAATCCTCCCAGTTCTTTAGATTCTTTTGTATCACAGCGCGTAATAGAGTAGATAAAGTTCTATTGACTACCTCGGTTTGGCCATCTGTTTGGGGGTGACAAGTAGTGGAAAACAGTAACTTAGTCCCTAACTTACCCCATAAAACTTTCCAAAAATAGCTAAGAAACTTAACATCTCGATCAGACACAATACTCTTAGGAACACCATGTAGGCGGACAATTTCTCGAAAAAATAATTCAGCAATGTGAGTTGCATCATCAGTTTTATTACAAGAAATAAAATGTGCCATTTTCGAGAACCTATCAACAACTACAAAGATTGAATCATTATTGTGCTTTGACCTAGGCAAACCTAACACAAAGTCCATAGAGATATCAACCCGAGGTTCATTAGAGTGCGGGTAAAGGAGTATACAAACCATGAGGTAAGACCCAGATTTGGCACTCGCTTACAAATAACACATCTTGCACATAATCTCTCTCGTCACGCCTCATTCTAGGCCAAAAGAAATGTTCGTGTATTATGTCTAAGGTCTTCCTTACACCAAAATGTCCCATTAAACCCCACCATGTGCCTCACGCACAAGTAGCTCTCGTGAGAGAACTAAAAAGGTACGCACAATTTATTCTCCCGAAATAAGAAGCCATCTAACCTATAAAATTTCCCAAAGGCGTTGTTTTCACATGCTTCAAACACACAAGCAAAGTCATGATCATTAGCATATAACTCCTTAACATACTCAAATCCTAACAATCTAGCATTTAAAGTAGCAACGAGCAGCATACCGTCTAGATAATGCATCGCCCACAATATTTTCCTTACCTTGTTTGTAGTGGATGACATAAGGAAAAGTGTCAATAAATTCAACCCACTTGGCATGCCGCCGATTCAATTTACCTTGCCCTTTCAGGTGCTTTAACGACTCATGATCGGTATGGATAACAAACTCCTTGACCATAGGTAATCTTTGCCAAACTTCAAGGATCTCACCAATGCATCTGACTCCTTGTCATAGATCGGATAATTCAAGGCAGCCCCCCACCAAGTTTCTCACTAAAGTAGGCTATTGGCCTTTTCTCCTGCATTAACACAGCTCCAATACCTATTCCTGACGCATCACATTCAATCTCAAAAGTTTTGTTAAAGTTAGGTAATGCCAAGACAGGTGCAGAACACAATCGATCCTTAATAATATTAAAAGCATTTTCTTGTTCGATCCCCAGTTAAACTCAACACTTTTCTTTATGATAGCGATGAAAGTGGCGTAGCAAGTGTGCTAAAATCTTTAACAAACCGTCTATAAAAACTAGCTAAGCCATGAAAGCTTCTCACATCAGTGACACTTTTCGGTGTTGGCCATTCTTTAATGGCCTTAATCTTTTCTTCGTCAACCTCAATACCATTTGCACTAACAACATAGCCAAGAAAAATAACTTGTTCCATGCAAAAGTACACTTTTAAGATTAGCATACAATTTTTCATCCCTTAAAGCAGTAAGCACACAACGCAAATGGTCAATATGCTCATCTAAATTCTTACTGTACACTAAGATATCATCGAAGTAAACTACCACAAATTTTCCTATGAAAGCACGTAAAACATGGTTCATTAATCTCATAAAAGTGCTTGGGGCATTTGTTAGACCAAAAGGCATAACTAACCACTCATATAAACCATACTTAGTTTTAAAAGCAGTTTTCCACTCATCTCCCTCTTTCATTCGTATTTGATGATATCCACTCTTAAGGTCAATTTTGCTAAAAATACAAGATCCATGCAATTCATCAAGCATATCATCTAATCTAGGTATGGGATAGCGATACTTTATCAGTAATGTTATTGACGCCGCCGCAATCAATACACATTCTCCAAGTTCCATCCTTCTTGGGTACAAGTAGCACGGCACCGCACAAGGACTCATGCTTTCCTTCACGTACCCTTTGCTCATCAACTCTTCAACTTGCCTCAAGCTCCTTTGTTTCTTGGATTGCTTCGTATGTCGGTCGATTTGGAATGACCGAGCCGGGTACAAAGTCAATCGATGTTCGATGCCTCGAATGGGTGGTAAGGTACTAGGCAATTCATCGAGGGAACACGTCCTCAAATTTCTCGCAACAAAGAATTAGCCAAATCGGGGAGGATTGGTTATTGTCACTAAGTACAAGGTGGGATTCCTTGTACACTAGCAAAATCACGAGTTGATTTTCCTTGAAAGCCCTCCTAACCTCGCTCTCTCTTTGCAAAGAAGCTCACTTTTTTTCTCTCGTGATTTCAAGTAGCTTTAGGAACACTCTCAATTTTTTTCTCACCACTCTTACGTTTCTTGTGCCCTTAACTCACTCTTTTCTTTTGATCATCTCACCTTTTAATCTCAATTGGTCCTCATAGACTGTTTTGGGGTTAAGGGAACAAAAGAGTAGGGTTTCCATCTTTGACAAAGCTGTACCTATTCTTAAACCCATCATGTATAATCCTCCTATCATCATCGCCACGGCCTACCCAACAAAAGATGACCAAAGCATGCATAGGAACTACGTCACACATCACATCATCACTATACTTCCCAATGCTAAAACTCACTAAAACTTGCTTGTTAACCTTGATCTCCCCACAATCATTCAACCATTGCAATTTATAAGGTCTAGGGTGTTTTAGCATCGACAAACCCAATTTCTCAAGTAGTGTGGTACTAGCTACATTGGTGCAACTCCCCATCTATAATCGGACTACACACCTTGTTATTAATATAACACCTAGTATGAAATATGTTCTCTCGTTCTTTGCTCCATATCGGGTAACTTAATTTGTGTGTTAAGAGCACGTCTCGCCACTAGAGCCTCACCTTCTACCGGGTATTCTACACCAATATCTTCTAATTCAGGCATCTCATCACTGTCACTCTCACTCTCGACCTCAGATACCACCTCTCCATTGTCATGCAAAATCATTAATCGTTTGTTTGGACATTGTGAAGCAATGTGCCCAACACCCAAACATTTAAAACATTTTATGTCCCTATTTCTAGAGGTTGGAAATCTGGTTTGGATTTGTTGGAGGTAGGTACTACATTGTTGACCTTAGGTGGTTGGGTCCTCGCCATGAGTCGCTTTTTCTCATTTCTACCACTACTATCCCACCGTGGCTTCCAGGGAGGGTTAGATCCCGAAGAAAACCGAGCTGCTCCTTTGCGTTTTAACTGTCTCTCTACCTTCATAGCCATGTGCACCATGTCCTCTAACTCCACATAATGTTGTAACTCAACTATGTTGGCTATGTCCCTATTTAATCCACCCAAAAATCTGGCTAGAGTTGCTTCCCTATCCTCATCGACATTAGCCCTAATCATAGCCATCTCCATCTCCTTATGGTAATCTTCTACACTATTGGAGCCCTGCGTAAGACCCTGCAATTTTTGGTAGAGGTCCCTATAGTAATGACTAGGTACAAATCTCCTACGCATGAGAGCCTTTAAATCATCCCAAGTGTCCCCGGTCTCTCATGATTTCTCCTCCTACTGTTACTAATTGATCCCACCACATGATAGCATATTCAAGGTGAACTCAATCAACGCTAGTTTGACCTTCTTCTCCTCCGAATAATTATGAAAATCAAATATTAGCTCCATACGCATCTCCCACTCTAAATAGGCATCCGGATTATTTTTACCTTGGAAGGAAGGAATTTTCATCTTAATATTCCCAAAGTTCCTATCTACCCCACCGTGGCCCCCTGTAATCGATCGCCCTAGGTGGTCTTTCACGCCTATCTCCACGACGCCTCATCCTCCCATCTCGGCCCCATAGTTGTCAACATCATAATCGCCACTACCCACTCTGACCTCATTCTCCAAATCGGCAATAGGATTAGGATTATGCCTATCATATCTCCTACCCCGAGCAACTCGGGTTGTTGTTCTCCTAGTAATGTGGTAAATAAAGTATCATGTTCATCCATCTTAACCCTTAAGGTATTATTACTCTCCTCATTTCTTCAAACACCATATTCATACGCTCAAATTGTTTCAAGATAGCCCTTATGAAAAGAAATGGTGACTTTCATCCCCAGGTGCGGTTTCTTCATGATTAGACATTAAATGCAAGTAAAATAAAAAAAAGAGAATTAAAGGAAAGATTGAAAAGTTTATGTGCCTCACGTGTTTGCACTCGTGTTTCGCTCAATATGACTTTTACCCGATAAGAATCTCACCACCACTGCTTTTTCCTCTCTTGCTTTCTTACCAAGCTCTCTAAAGAACTATTTGAACTCAATCAAAAGAATTCGACCCCCGCGAGGATCAAGAACAAGGGTTCAAGACAAGAATTGGGAAGGACGATAACTGAATAAGGGTGAACAGAAAAAATTTATAAGAATTAGGAATTCGGCCCAAGAAGATAATTAGAACATCAGAATATCAAAGGATTACGTTTCTTGAATTTTTTCTTGAATTTTTTTTTTTTTTTTTTTTTTTTTTTTGATATGATTCAAGATGAAGTCGATGAAGAACAAGAAATTAAATGATAGAACACGATTTTAGAGCCAAAGCTCGATACCAACTCGATGCGAACCGCGGAGAATTGAATCTCGGAACCCACAAGAGATTGATCTGGAACCCCAAGAAAGCTAAAATCGGCCGCAGAAACTTGACCCGTTGATTACTTGAATCAAGAACCAAAGTTATGAACGCCACAAAGAGTGCGAATTCTTTGATAAGTTCGTTTAGTCCAATTAAGAACTCAGAAGAAAAGCGAAATCTCACTTTAATTAATCTCAAAATATCGTAAACTGAGTTCGTTACAATGTAGAATTGTTTATATAGTAAACAAGAATAAAATTCGAATCTAAACCAGCCATAATTAAAAGCAACTAAATTAAGAGTTCTAATTTGAAAAGGAAACTAAATGTGGCGAATCTGCTGTTCTCCATGCCTATGCGATCGCATGGTACAAACCGTTGCGATCGCATGGTTTGGTCCAAAAACATTCTGCCAAAAATCTGGCCTTCATGCGATCGCACAAATGTATAACTATGCGATCGCAACTTCGAATAAATCCTTTGCGATCGCGCCAGGGTTAATACCGCGATCGCATGTCTTTCGCGTAATTACGTTACGCTCGAATCTGCGTGTTGCGATCGCAAGTATTGATAACCATGCGATCGCAATCTTTGTCCGATTCGCTCCAACTTTGTTTTATCCTCGAATTGTTCCTCCGTTCCTTCTTTAGCTTGGATCAAGTGTATCCAAGTTGGTACTTCGCTTGTCGGACTCGTGTATTTGATATCGGCATCGGCCCACAAGGTTTTAACGAGGCCTTGTATGTCTTCCTTGATCTTCTTGGTCCTTGATCTCGTTAGTGTTCCAAGCTGGACCATGGTTGACCGAACCATGGTTCGTGATCGGTTCGTGGCCCGCATCACTCACTGCTACACGGTGTCCCTTTCTGTGCAAGAAAGAAAGGCGCATCGTGATAGTTGGTATCAGAGCTGTGGCTCACGACGCTTGAGTAGAAAGTAATGGATCTGAATGTATCACACACCAATGAGGTGGTAGATCACAAAAAGAGTACTAAACAGCGTCTGGATACGCTCGATGGGCAAACTACTAGGTTATGCGACGCTGTCGAGACCCTTGATGAAAAGGTCAAGACAGCAGAGGCAGATATCTGTGAATTGAACATCCAGCTAGATGAGAGTCGAATGATTTTCATAGTATGACTCATGCTGTTGCAATCCTAAGTGATCTACATGAAGAAATGGAAGCCATGAGACTTTAGTTGCAGATATTTCAGCGTGTAGTTGGCAATGGGCAAGCCCCTACACAAGAGTATGCACCTAGGCTCAGAATTCTAGAATCGTGTACCTATGGTGGGGTGCGAGATGCGAAAGAAGTCGAGAACTTTTTGTTTGACATGGAACAATATTTTCTTGCCGCTACTATTGAAGACGAGGCAAGAAGAGTGTCGATAGCTACCATGTATCTAGGTGGATATGCAAAACTATGGTGGCAGACAAAATACGCTGATATTCAGGCCAATAGAGCCTATATATACACATGGAATATCCTCAAAGAAGCGATCAGAACACGTTTTTTCTCAGAAAATGTGAAATATCAGGCCCAACAGGCACTACAATAACTGAAACATACTTGCTCCATCTGGCACTACTTGAAGACCTTTCCAAGGCATATGTTGGACATCCAAGACATTTCTGAAAAGGACAAGCTCTTTATTTTCATGGAAGGACTGAAACCATGAGCGAGAACTGAACTCTAAAGACAGAAGGTGGCTAATGTAAGCACGGCAATGGAAGCTGTCAAATGCTTGATGGACTATTAATCAAAACCTAGAAAAGAGCCGCTGTAAGTAAATAGCCAACCCCTAGGAAGAGGGAATAGATCATTCAAGCTCACATCGAACTCAAATGAGAGAGAATACTATTCTCTCCATAAGGGAGTCCATAAGAAAAACTATCAGGGCAACTATCAAGACGGCCACTAGAACAAAAGAAATGTGCCTGAGAGCAAATCAAGTGCTACTCTTAGAAAGGATGTGTGCTTTTTATGTAGTGGGCCTCACCGGATGATTGCCTGAAAAAACAGTTTGTGAATGCGTCGAGCCAATTGACGAGTGTAGAATTGTGTTTGAAGCAACATGTTATATAGGCCAGCAGTCATTGCAAGGCTGATTCCAAGGACAAGGATGTTGTTGGGTTGTCATACCGATGCAGCACAATATCGCATCGGGTGACTAAAAATGGTGATGTATTCCTGAATAAGGTGGAAAAAGAATAGCCAAAACCTCGTGTTTGTAGGGCTAAAGGCTTGATGTACATTGATGTGAAGATTAATGGAAAACCAATCAAGGCCATGGTAGATACTGGTGCCACCCACAACTACATTGCAAGTCCTGAAGTATAGCGCATCGGGCTTGTGCTGGAGAAAGATATTGGAAACATCAAGGCAATCAACACTGTAGCTCAACCGATTGTCGGAGTAGGCAAGTCCGTGCTCATTAAAGTTGGTCCTTTTGAAGAGAGGACTAATTTGTCAGTAGTTCAGATGGATGGCTTCAAGCTAATTTTGGGATTGGAGTTTCTTCGAAATATGAAGACAGTTGTGTTGCTATTTTTTGATTCGTTGATGATGATGGAGAGCAAGCCCTATGTCATCTTCACGCTAGTTGGGAAAATGGATGAGAATAGCATCTCAGCCATGTAGCACAATAAGGGCTTCAAGCAGAATGAGCCCTCTTTTTTATGCATTCTTCGAATAGAAGAGATTGAAGAAGCAACTGGCCCTATCCCAAAACCTGTTAGAAAGCTTCTATATGAATTTGAAGATGTCGTGCCGGAGGAATTACCAAGGAGATTGCCACTAAGGAAGGCTATTGATCATAAAATTGAGCTTATACCGGGTGCTAAGCCTCCTGCTAAGGCACCCTCCAGCATGGCTCAACTTGAGCTAGATGAGCTTAGAAAGTAATTGGATGAAATGCTAGACAGTAGGATTATCATATATGTGAAATCTCCATATGGAGCTCCAGTGTTATTTCAAAAAAGGTTGATGGTTCTATTCGGATGTGTTGCGACTATCGAGCCTTGAACAAAATCATGGTGAAAAACAGTTACCCGATTCTGCTAGAGACAGATTACTTTAACTATTTGAGCAGGGTGAAGTCCTACACAAAGATCGATCTAAGATCTGGATACTGGCAAGTTCGGATCAACGAAGAAGATGAAGCAAAGACTACAGTGGTAACCAGATATGGAGCATTCGAATTCAAAGTTATGCCTTTTGGCTTGACAAACGCTCTAGCAACATTCTACACGATGATGAATCATGTACTTCACGGGTTCTGGATGACTTCATGGTGGTATACTTGGACGACACCGTAGAACATATGTAGTATATGAGAAAAGTTCTTATTCGTCTATGGGAGAATGAACTTTATGCAACACCATTGAAGTGCTCATTCTTCTAGACCACAATCAGCTTTTTGGGTCACATTATTGAGCAAGGAAAAGTCCATATGGATACCAAGAAGAAAAAGTCCGTATGGATACGAAGAAGTTAAGGCTATCAAAGATTGGCAATCGCCAAGGCATGTACATGATGTACGCCCGTTCCTCGGGTTGGCCAACTACTATCGAATATTTGTGAAAAGATATTCAGAAATCGCACTGCCGCTAACCAAATTAACAAAGGAAAAAGGTTAGGAGTGGTTGGCACAATGCCAAGCTGCTTTTGAGAAACTGAATGAGTCTATGGACAAATCTGGTGTTGGTCTTACCAAACATGGCTAAATCTTTTGAAGTGCAGACAGATGCATCAAATTTTGCTCTTGAAGGAGTCCTAAAGCTGAATATGAGGGCCGAAAGCTGAATAATGCAGAGCCCACAACTCAACGCATGAAAATGAGTTGTTGGCATTAGTCCCTTGCCTCAGTGTATGGTGTCACTATCTGCTTGGGTCTCATTTCATTGTGAAGACAGAGAATATTGCTGTGAGTCACTTCATATCACAACTGAAACTTTCGAGCAAGCAAGCTCGTTGCCAGGAACTTCTTTCAGAGTTTAACTTCGTACTAGATTATCGTGTTGGATCTAGCAATCATATAGTAGATACACTCAGTTGGTGGGATGACTTAGCCACTATCTACTCAATGGCCGCTCTTTCAAGGAGCGATGTTACTCCAATCATAAAGGACTGAATACGGGGCACTTCTGGAGAAAGACCCTGCAACATATTATTTGGTCGACCTTATCAAGTAGGAAAAAAACTTGGCGATTACATTTGGATGAGGTCTCTCGCAAACAAAGGAAACTATGTACCAAAAGGTGGAGATCTGAGAAAATCTTTAATTGCAGAATGCTACGACCAGCTTTGGACGGGACATCAAGGAGAGGAATGCACTTCTGCGCTGTTGCATGCGCATACTATTGGTCACAAATGAGGGATGACATTGCGATTTATGTGAAAATTGGTTTGGTTTGTCAACAGGATAAGCCAGATTATCAGAAAAAGGTGGGCTTACTAGAGCCCCTTCCCATTCCAACTAGACCATTTGAGAGTGTATCGATTGACTACATTGTTTGCTTGCCGAAGGATGGAGATCTTAGCACTATTATCGTCGTGGTGGACTCTTTATCAGAATATGTAATATTCATCACAGCACCTTGGTATGTATCCACTGAAGAGACCGCTCGCTTTTTCTTCAAGCACATTGTCAAATACTGGGGCTGTCTAAATTATAGTCTGTCATCGAGACCTTTGATTCACCAGCATATTTTGGACCTAATTGTTTAAACTTCTTAGTTCAACCTTGAGTATGAGTTCTTGTATTTACCAAAAATCTGACGGGCAGACGGAGCGGTTCAAATCTATCTAGAAGAATATCTTCGTCACTTAACCTCTACTTTGCAAAAAAACTGGGTGAAAGTTTAATGCGGCTCAAATTTGCTTCAATGCCCAAAAGAACTCTTCTACCAATAAGAGTCATTTTGAGATTGTTACTGGCCAGCAACCGCTACTCCCTCATACTGTGGATATTAATCAGAGTAACCAAGTTTTCTCAAGCTAAGAGCTTCTCTCAAGAATGGAAACAAAACATCGAAATTGCTTGGAGTTATCTTGAGAAAGCAAGGAAATGGTACAAAGGGCTGCTAATCAGAAATTTCGTTTTCTAGAATTCAACGTGGGAGATCTTGTGATAGTGAAACTCCCCAGAAAAAAAAACTATTATAAGGTAATAAGAGGAAAATATTCTCGATTGATGCCAAAATTTATCGAGCCATTACTCATCATGAAGCGGATTGGAAAAGTCTTCTATAGAATATAACTTCATTCATGGTGCAAAACCCACAATGTCTTTCATGTTAATGCACTCAAGCTATATTTTGAGGACGCGTCCAAAAATAAGCCAAAGCGACCCGAATTTGAATTGAAGAAAATAGGTAAGAGAATTGCTGAAGCTATTATTGATCACTGAGTTACCCAGACTTCCAAGAAAGATCATTAGGATTACTTAGTTAAATAGAGAGGATGCAGCAGCGAAGAAAATACTTGGGAAAGAGTTAAAGACATTGGAGCCTTCAAACCTCTACTTGAAGAATATCATACAATGATGGCGTCGAGGACGTCCCCAAATTAAATGGGGGAGAACGTTAGGGCCCACAACTATACTTAGCCCCCTAACAACACTTGTAGAGACATTTGCCCAACTTCGACTGCACGTTGTATATATTAGTTTCAATTGTAAAAAAAACCCTGCTATTTGTAAATGTTTATTATGATTACTCAGCTTTTAAACGTCTACTCATGTAAGTTTTTATTTAAGCTATTACAGGGGATAATTGGTATTCAGAGTCTTGTCAAGCTCACTAGCGTTCGCCCCCTATACCACCTATTGTTATTTTCTGCTTTCATCAATCAATGAACGAGCCATTTTTAATGCATTCAAATCTTCTGTTGCAAAGCTTTCTTTAATTTGTATTTTATTATTGAATCAATTGAGAACACGCTAGTCTAGCAGAGTAGACTATTGCCGCACGGTGTCCCTTTCTGTACAATAAAGAAAGGCATCCCGTGATACAACGCTTAGAAATCTAAAATGGACATGTATATTTCCATGAAAGTCTTGTGACGATAATAGAAATATGGATGTTTTCTATTGTCAGAGACTGGTTGTAAAACAATAGTTAAAGGTTCAAGACCAACTTCATGTTTTTTAAAAGTTGGGTAGTGACTTTTATTTGAATAGTAAATTAAGGACCAATGCTGCAATCTTTTCTTAAAAATAATAATTACTTTGTTGTTGATGATATTAAAATTTGCATCATGATGGTCATCATTTCACCTAATTTTGATGGTCGATGAATAATATATTAATGTTTTCGAATGGTCGATCTAGAATATATTAAATTCTTGTTCGACAACAAGAAAAAAGAAAGAGAAAAAGGAAATTACACCATCATAAAGCAGCTTTAAGCTTTTAAACAAACAAATATATTTGAGAAACAATTTCCTTTCTTTAACAACACAAATGTTGTAAGATTTATTTACAAATTGACATGATAGCCACTAATTTATTATTTTAATCTCATAAAAGTCCATTTAAATTTTTTCCTTAAGAATATTATTTTCAATCTTAACTCTTTCGAGCAGCATTTAGATACTATGTAAAGATGAGATTTTGTCTAGTTATTGTGAAATCTCTAATTTAACAAGCCTAATTATCAATGCAGCAAGCAAAATGATTATTTTAAAGCTAATTAGCCTGAAATAAGTATAAGAATATGTTTTTTGAAGACATATTTGATAGATAGTACTAGACAAGACTTTTTAGATTCTTTTTCTTCCTTCAATACTGTATAGTCAAGCAGGATTGGTTCTATAATTATCGTCCATAAATTAGGCCCACAATGGACCTCCAAATTGTTGAGTAAAATGTAGGAAATCTTGAAAAGAAAACTTAATGAACTCCAAGGCACGAAAGATCGTTATCTTTTAAGAGATGTTTCTCCCTATCCAATAAATTCACGGTGGGGTATGAGCGAAAATCTCTCTCGGGATACAATGGGCGTTTGAATCAAACCGTGATTATTTGATCAAACCAAGAAAACACTCTATCGAAATCGATGATGCCAAAGGAGAGAGAAGAAGAAAATTAATTGTTTTGCAAATGTGAATTCGCCCGAATAAAAGGAGTAAAGGCAACCATTTGAATAGGCGTGTCCCTTGAAGAGAATGGGACGAATCAGTAGGGAAGAAATTGCACCTATTCAAAGAGTTACGAAATAAAAATTCTCTTTTAAGGTATTGCCCCTCGACCCCCGCACTTGACTTGACCGGGCAGGTCGAACCCCATGCAAACGCATATCAAGGCGGCAAAACATTCATAAAACAAAGGATGAACACGCAAAAAAATGAAGAAAATATTTAACATCCCCCCCTTTTTTTTTTTTTATGTGGCGGTGCATCACCAAAGTGATTGCCTACACATTCCCTATAACGGGATCAAGCCATCGTAGTTCATGCAACACACACAAAAGGCATCATCAGAGAAAATCGTACATAAATGAAAGTAGCTTTTGACTTTGAACTTTCACTTAGTGTAAATAACTCAAAGTTTTGTCAAGGTGCTATGGTGAGCGAATCTTGAACCAAGGATCCTATATGACTAGCGGAGGAGTCATCACACATACTATTTCCAATAAAAAGAGTGTCTCTTTTGATCCAACGCATTAATGGCCATGCGTTATATCCCGAATTTCATGAGTGCTTTTAGAGACGGTCTAAATCTCATAAAAAGCGGCCTGACTTTCTCACTCATATAGGTAAGTTCTTTTAATGTGATTCTGCGAGTCACTTTCTCTCACAATAGAACTTATTAAGGAATTAAATCCAACCTTTACCATGCAGAATTTACACACTAGAGATTTTATGAATGGGATTTAACAAATACTCTAGTGTCTCGTCTAAGTTAGACTTTAACTTGTTTGTACCCTTTGAACTTTGTTTATATTTCAAAACATAAGTAGGGTTCCCATTAAAGCTAACTGAAGTTACGTAGACCTCAATCCCATTCCTTTAGATGTTTTCGCAATCATCTCTCTAGCTAGTCCTTTTGTCAAAGGATCTGCTAGGTTATTCTTCGACTCTACATATTCAACGGTGATTACTCCTTGCTTAAGTAATCCTCGAAGAGACCGATGTCTAAGACTGAGATGTCGTTGCTTCCCATTGTAAGTCTTGTTTGCTACCGAATACAACGTAGCTTTACTATCACAATAGATCATCACAATTGAAATGGGTTCTCCCATAAAGGGATATCTATTAGCAAATTTCTCTCACCATTCGACTTCTTTACTTGCATCGGCCCGAGGCATTAAATTCGCCAACATAGTCGGATGAGGGGCACGCGTTTGTTTCTTAGAACACTAAGAAACAGTTGCACCTCCTAAAGTAAAAATCCGACTGTTGTGGATTTAGAATTTGATTCTATGTTATTCCAACTTGCATCATCATTGTATCCTTCAAGTACGTTGGAAATTCCACAATAATGTAATCCATAATCAATAGTTCCTTTCAAGTATCTTAGAACTCTTGAAAGCGCATTCCAATGTTCTTTTACGGGTTACTAGTGAATCGACACAATATACCAAGCTGCGATATGCAATATCTCGGTCTTGTGCAATGCATAGCATACATAAGACTTCCAATCACACTTGCATATTGTAGTTGATCATAAGATCTACCAAGTATTTTCTTTAACTTAATACTAGGATCTATCGGAGTTGATGTGGATTTATGATCCATATGACCATATCTTTTAAGGATATTTTCAATATAATGAGATTGGTTTAGAGATATGCATCCATTTTTTCTCATCATTTTAATCCCTAAGATTACATTTGCTTCGCCTAAATCTTTCATATCAAAATTAGACTCTAGCAATTGTTTGGTCTCATTAATACTTTCTAAGTTAGGACCAAAAATAAGCATGTCATCTACTTACAAGCAAATAAGAATATATGCACCATTTCTATAAGTAGAATAGATGCACTTATCTGCTTCATTAACCTTGAAACCGTTAGACAACATTACCTTATTAAACTTTTCATGTCATTGCATAGGGGCTTGTTTTAAACCATAAAGAGACTTGATTAGTTTACAAACTTTCTTTTCTTGTCCAGATAATACAAAGCCCTCGGGTTGCTCCATATATACTTCTTCCTCCAAATCACCATTTAGAAAAGCCGTTTTTACATCCATTTGATGTACAACTAAATTGTGAATTGAAGCAAGAGATAGCAACACGCGGATGGATGATATCCTTGCTACGGGAGCATAAGTATCAAAATAATCTATGCCATGACGTTGTTTGAACCCTTTAGCTACTAATCGAGCTTTATACTTATTTATAGAGCCATCTACATTTAATTTCCTCTTAAAAATCCATTTACAACCTATTGGTTTAGAACCACGAGGTAAATCAACCAATTTCCATGTTTGATTTGACATAATGGATCTCATCTCATCATTGATTGCTTTTTCCAAAAATCTGACATCTCGAGAGGAAATAGCTTACGAATATGTGATAGGATCACTATCATCATTAAGCATTAGCTTAGTCTGGTGTGTAATATTATTTACATCACCTTCTAGCAAATAAGTCACAAATTCATGTCCGAAAGATTTTTCTTTTCTTTGTCTCTTACTCCTTCTAGGTTCTATTTCCGATTGTGGTTCAAAAGAAGTATCATCAAGAGATTCTTCATGAACTCTTTTGGAAGAACTAGGAGAAACATTATTTTTAGTTTGAGTAGATGAAGACTTGTACATATGTTCAAAAAATTCAGCATCAATTGATTCGATAACATCATAGGATTCAAACTTCAGAAACCTATAAGCAGTACTGTTTCTTGCATAACCTATAAATACACATTTATAAGTTTTATTACCTAATTTAGTAATCTCTGGATTTGGTTTTCTCACATATGCGAGACATCCCCACACCTTGAGACGACTTATATTAGGTTTTCGGTTAAACCACAACTCATATGGAGTTTTGTTAATCTTCTTCATAGGAATTCTATTTAGAATATAACATGCACTTAAGATTGCTTCACCCCACCATTGATCAGGTAAACCAGAACTAATAAGCATGCAATTCACCATTTCAACCAAAGTCCTATTTTTCCTTTCTGCTACTCCATTTGATTTTGGCAAATACGGTGGAGTAAACTCGTGAACTATACCATTAGTTTCACAAAATTTTGCTAATTCTGCTACTTGGTATTCACCTCTTCTATCAGAACGTAGGACTTTAATTTTTCGATTCAATTGATTTTCCACTTCTGCTTTATAGATAAGAAATTTGCTTAATACTTCATCTTTACTTTTTAGTAAATATACATAAGCATATTTCGAGAAATCATCTATAAAGGTCACAAAATACTTATTCCCTCCACGTGAAATTTTATTATGCAAATCAGCCACATCAGAATGTATAAGACCAAGTAGTTCAGATGTTCGAACAATAGATTTATGTGGTTTACATGTTATCTTACCTTGAACACATATATCACATTTATTAACATTATCAAACTTACATTTAGGAATAATTCCTAAATTATGCATGTTCCTAATGGATTTGTAATTTATATGACCTAATCTAGCATGCCATAAAGGTAAAGAATCAACAGTATAAGCAAAGTTATCTTTTATTAGATTCATCTTGAACATACCATTACATGAATAACCTTTTCCGACAAATACATTATTCTTAGATACAATAAGACTATCAGACTCAATCACAAGCTTAAACCCTGCCTTGTTAAGGCGATCTCCAGAAATCAGGTTCTTGGACATTTCGGGCACATAGAGAACTTCTGCCAAAATCAGATTCTTTCCCGAAGTGAATTTCAATTCAACTGATCCAATTCCAACAACTTTGGTACGAACATTGTTACCCATTTTTACTTCTCTTCCATCGATGCATTCTTTGTAAGTCTTGAACTGAGATTTGTCATTACTTACATGAATTGTAGCCCCGGTATCCAGCCACCATCCTACTTCAACTCCAACTGTGTTGGATTCTTCAACCACCACAGCAACAAAGTTTGGATCATTATTTCCATTAGTCACATTTACTTGATCCTTCTTTGTTTTCCCATTCTTTGCCTTTTCATCTTTTATCCGATGTCGGCATTCACGAGCAAGATGACTAGGTTTCTTACAGTAGAAGCAATCCCTCTTGAATTTTTTCTTAGAAGTTTCTGCAGAATCTTCCTTAGAGCTAGGGTTTTACGCTTCTTGCTACCCTTATGATTTCCTTGAACCATGTTTGCCTTTTCTGCTGCTTGATCAATATTCTCTCGTTTACGAGAGTCTTCCACAATACGCAGATGACGCATGAGGGATTCTAGAGTATGCTTGGTTTCATCATGCTTGAGTTTCTTTTATAACCATTCCAAGAACTTGGTAATTTTGCAATAATGGCTCCAACTTGAAATGCTTGAGCTAGACAATTTCAAACATTTTAAGATTACTAACAATAAGTTGTAATTCATGTACCTAGGCAAGAACAGAATTAATGTCCTTCATCTTGAAGTCAAAGTAATTACCGATCAAGAATTTCTGGTTGCTTGCTTCTTCAATACGATACTTGTTGTCCAAAGCCAGCCACAATTTTTTTTTGTTTCGATAGTTCGGTGTGCCTTTATGAAGCGTAATCGAAAGTGCATTCAGAATATGGCCTCTACACAGAAAATCATCATCCTTCCGTTTATGTCGTTGTTCCCGTAATTCCATCTTGTGTGCCTCTGAATCATCTGCTTTTTCTTTTGGAATAGGTGTAAGATCATCACTCAGAATGTAGGACAATTTGAATGCTGTCAAGAAAAATAAAACCTTCTCCTGCCAACGCGTGAAGTTGTGTCCATCAAACCGATCAAGTCGAACTAGATCCTGATTCATGACTCGAATCGAAGGTGCCACGGATTCATTTATTGTTAAATCTTTGAACGAAGACATCTCTTAAAACTGTTGAGTAAAATGTAGGGAAATCTTGAAAAGAAAACTTAATGAACTCCAAGGCACGAAAGATCGTTATCTTTTAAGAGATGTTTCTCCCCTATCCAATAAATTCACGATGGGGTATGAATGAAAATCTCTCTCGGGATACAATGGAGGCGTTTGAATCAAACCGTGATTATTTGATCAAACCAAGAAAACACTCTATACGAAATCTGATGATGCCAAAGGAAGAGAGAAGAAGAGAAAATTAATTGTTTTGCAAATGTGAATTCGCCCAGAATAAAAGGAGTAAAGGCAACCATTTGAATAGACGTGTCCCTTGAAGAGAATGGGACGAATCAGAGGGAAGAAATTGCACCTATTCAAAGAGTTCGAAATAAAATTCCCTTTACGGGCGCCGCCTCGACCCTCATGACCTTGACCGACCGGGGAGTCGAACCTCACAACAACGCATATCAAGGCGGCAAAACATTTGCAAAACAAAGGATGAACACGCAAAAAATGAAGAAAATATTTAACACAAATTGTAGTATGTATTCAAAACCCACAAATCTTTTAAAGAATTATTTGTTACTTTAAAAAAAAAAAAGAAGCAAACATTGGCAGAGTAATAAAGATGGGCCTCCCTCAATTTTGAGCCATATTTACACAAATATATTTTTTGAGCAACTTCAATAATCACTAATAATTTTTTTTTTTTATGAAAATGGGCACCCTTTTGTTTTGGACCCAAGGCAGTTGTCTCACTCGCCTCGGTCCAAAACTGGCTCTGCAGTCGAGCTTACAAAACGTGCCACAAATGCAATTTTCTTGATAAAGCAGCTGTTGTAAGGGACGTGCAAGGCAATACAAAGAACCGGTGGAGGCTATGCACTGTAACACAAGTAAAAGAATTCAAATCTTTCATAAGAATCTTACGTACAAGGGCATCAACCATTGCTCTCTCCAACACTTTCGCGCAGCTCTCGACATTTTTCTTAAGTCGGGTCACCAAAATAGACAGAAAACTGGTTGTCACTTTGAAATCCCATCAATATTAGTCCCAGTTTCTAGCTCGATCAACGCCTTAATTTTAGTCCTCGTCTATGAAAAACTAATCGTCCCATATCTCCGAATTAAAACAGGCCACCCTCGAGAAATCACTTCGTTACAATGCATGGGAATTGGCCAATTTGTGTCGATATTTGCCTTGTTATTAGTTGCATTGGAGGAAAAATGCGCCGAAATCGTTCCAACCCTTCGAGTGTGAGTGTCTTCTGGTTGTTTTCTCAGTATTTCGTTATAAGCACAACAGAAGTGTTTACATATGTAGGGCAACTAGAATTTTTCTACGACAAGGCGACGGATGGAATACGAAGCATTAGCAGTACATTGTTCTTAAGTGAAATAGGGATTGTGAGCAGGATAAGTACTACCATTGTTAAGATTGTTGAAAGTGCAACATATGGTGAAAAAAAGTGTGGCTTAGGGATGATCTTAACAAAGGTAAACTCGATTATTTTTACTGAATTTGAATTTTGACAGGGATTAGCATATTGAATTTCTGGGTTTATATATTGGTTGCATGGAAATATAATGGTAGAAATGATGGGATAGGAACAGTGGCGAATTCAAACATTTTAAGTTGTAAGGTCTCCTATGGGGTGGGCCGAGGAAGGGGGGTTCGGGGCACCCCCAATTTTTTTTTCTAAAACCACAATTATTAAGCCTATTTTTATGAGAATCTAATATTTTTTTATAAGTCATAATCTTTAAAAAACTTACAAGAAGTCATTGCACAAAAAAATTCAAGATGTAAAACTACTCAAACCCTTCCTATTCACGTTGCCTTCTATAAAATTATCCTCCAAAATAGAAAAATCATGTTCACAAATGAAATTAAATATTACTCAAGCTTAAAAAAAAAAAGAAAAAAATCAATTGAACACGATATTTATTAACAAGCAAAGTGCATTTATTAATTTTGTATTATTATTTGAGGAATGGACAAATCGTTTGTAATTTTGTATTATTAATTTTGTTAGGCTAATAAGTCCAACTGCCTTATATTAAATTGATATTAAGTGAAATCATCCAATTGCCATTCATTAAATTAATATTAGATGAAAGTTAAATTCTATATTAAAAAATTCAAAAAAAAATTCAAAAAGTTGGGGGTCCACCCAACCCCAACCCCAACACCCCCCCCCCCTCACTCATAGGAACATTCATTCATGCCATATAGACAATTTTTTTTTATTAAAATGTTAGGAAATTGCTATAATTTTAATCACAAAAACTACAAAGTTGAAACCTTAGGCGTTCGTCTAATAAGGGTGTATTCAATTAAGAATTGATAAGATTTTTAAAGACTTTTATGGAGTTTAAAAGTCTAGGTGTATTCAATTTAGACTTTTTAAATTTCATAAAAGTCTTGGGGTATTCAATATAGATTTGTAAAGACTTTTAAAAATTCTTATAAAATCATGAGATATTCAATTCAGACATTTTAAAATCCTACGAAATTCAGGGGTATTCAAAATGTCGATGACTTTTAATGACTTTATAGATCATTTTATATGTACAAACTTTAAAGCACAATGTATAAATAAATGATATCACAATTTCTCTCTCATTCACCCCTAAGATTTTGAAAGACTTTGAAAGGAAAAAAAATAATTCATTTTCTTATTTTTTCTGCATGTAACATTCTCTTTTTTTTTCTTCAACAAATTGTAGAATCAAGATAATATTTTTTCGTCTTCAATATATTCTCCTAACTATTTTTTTTTATCTTTTATCTTTTATCTTTTTCCTTCTACAAATCACATGACCATGATTAATTACCAATATTTTTTTATGAAAAAGAATATTAATATTTTTATCTCTATTCGATTTGAATTTTTTTTTCTTTTCAATATTCTCCTAATCAATTTTTCATTTCTTCTTTTTCCTTCTATGAACTTTTAGAGACAATGTGATTTTTTCTTTAATATTCCCATAACTATTTTTTTTCTCTTTTTTTTTTATTGTTTTTTCATTTTTCATTAAAAACAAGATAAATTTATAATTACATTCTTATATAATTGTTGATTATAGTTTATTAATGAATTTCATCTGGTTAAAAAATTGTTTAATTTTTTATTAATGTATTTTTTTTTTTTCATTTTCATTCTTGTTTTTTCTATATAATGGTTGTATTTTTTTTCTTCATAAATTGGTACTTTGGTTATTTATTATGCAATTGTCGTGATTAATAATGATATGTTACCTATACATTAGTAAATATAAAAAAGAAGATTATAAACTGGATAAATTTTTTTGTTTAAAAATATTTTTAAAAAGAATTGCATGTCATTATTTTTTGAATTTATCCACAAGCCATTTGAAAGTTTATAGTTTTACTCAAAAGAAAAAATAAAATGAGTTAATAATTTATATCATTAACTTTTGACGTAGTTGCTTGAAACAATTAAATAGAACAATTTTTATGAATTTAATAATATTAATACAATTAAACAAATTATTACTATACTTTTTTCATGCGACATTTTTTTTAATTGTGGGATATTAAATTTTTATATTCAAAATTTTTAATTAAAAAAAAAGTCTATAGAAATTCATAAAAGTATGTAAAAGTCTAAAAAAATCTTTCAAAATGAAATATATACAAATCCATAAAAATTTGTAAGAGTCTATTAAAATCTATGAAAGTCATTAAAAGTTAATGAAATCCATCAAAGTGAGTCACTTAAAAATGGTCAATCAAAATCTTTAAAAATCTAGATTAAATACACCCCGCTAGATGTCTATACCCTATAACACAAAACCTAGCAAAAACTAATCAACACCCAATTCCACTCACACAATGCAAAACACAAATCCCACAAAAATTCTCAAGAACAAGGCTCAACCCATTACCTTAATTCCAATGAATGGTTCTTGGAGCTCTTCTTCAGGGATCAAATTGATCTGATTGACGATTGTTGTTTCGCTCTGTCCCTTTTCTCTTTCGATAATTGGCGATTTTTTGCCTATTTGACAAGAAACCCTACAAAAATTTCACCAAAACATCTAAGGAAATTCTACATTGGCTTCGGATCGAGCTTTTTGGCGATCATATGGACAGAGATTGAAGGTATTTGTAGGTTTGAATATTCTTTTTCGATTTACTTCAATTATTTTGTAAACGATTTGTAATCTTCAACTGGGTTTTATTTGATATATTTTAAAACTTAAAAGGGATTCTTGAAATGGGATGTGATCTATGAAATTTAGATTTTTTTCGTTTATAGTTGCATTATTTGTTCTTCAAAAACTAGATAATGAATTATTGCAGCGTCATTTTGATCTATAGCATTGAAATCAAAACTAAACATCCATGGCCCATTTAGATTATTTGCAGTACGTCTCAAACCATCCCAAAACTCTTTCATAAGTCGGGTAGTACATTTTGTGTAAACAATAGTAATGTGAAACTCTACAAGCTCAATTGACACTTTAATGCTAATGAAATGTGGGATGTCTCCAACTATGTGGTAATTAATTCCCTCTTTCCAGAAAATCCATATTTTTCCAGCCTTATAGAAAATATACAAAAGTTGAGGCCACTTCTCATGGAGTATTAATCGCGTTGTTAGCTACCATATGTTCAGATATGATCAATTGTAAGAGATATGAGGCTTTAAAGCCTTCTTTGAGAAAGACTACGCATTCTCCTAATGTTCCAAATCATTAAATTCAATTTCGAAGGATCGCGTTGTTAGCGATCCTTCCAAAGTCCTGCTTCACTTTCTTATTATTTTTTGTGCTTTTTTCTTGTTGACCACTCGATGTAACCCTCGTCATTAGTCTCCTGATTGAGTCCCATGTATATTACCTTCCGAATTTCTTCTAATCATCTTAGACTCTACACCTTTAGGGTAGATCAATGGGTTCAGTGTGCAACTCCAAGGTTGGTTCAGTCTTCCTATCGCCCTTTTGCATACAAATTGCAATATTTTCCCCTCCTTCCAAGTCCACTCTACCTTGAGTGATTTTTGTGTAAGCTATCTCCTTTTCACTTGTTGTCTTATAGGTTGTAACGTTGGAGGCAGAGGAGTTTTTCTAGTTAGTTAAATTGATTTTTGTATTGTCTGTATGAGGCATATCCTCAAACACTTGGTCATCATTAGGATTGTTGCCTTATGTTTGAGGATTTACATTAAACACATTGTCTCTTGGTTTTTACTTGATAATTCACCATTCTCTCTTGGTTTTCTTGCCTCTAATATCTGTCCAACTATATTCCTTTTCCTTTGTCCACATTGTGGCCCATGGTACTGGTCATTCATTTCTCCTTCCAGCACTGTAATATCATTGTTGCGTTTTCCTTTATCCCTGTCATTCTCTTTTGTCCATAAGCAATTGGTGGTTTCATGCCCAAGATGGCTACAATGATGAATTTCTTGAGCTTAAATACAATAAACTTGTGGCACACTATACGGTAAGAACAAGCACAAGGAATTAAAAGCCAATAAAGACCAAATAAAAAGCAATAATAAGGGAATGAATGGGGGAATTCGTGTGCATGAAATCTATAGCCTATAATAAAAGAGACTCATGGGATGGTAATAGTGACATTTACTGTTCACACTTTTGTCTAAACCTTTCACCAAAACGACTTCAATTTGGTTTTTCATTTTTTAAACCTCGGTTAATGTGTGGTGGAAAATGAGTCTTGATTTTCCCTTTGTTTCCTGCAGGCATTCAAAGGGTACAGACTACGTCTTTTTTCTCTCTATGCATCTTCCTTTACCGATGGATTTTCTACACGCAACCTCAGATTGGCTGCACCACCATGGATTCTCTCTCTTTCTTTCTCTTTCCGTAGTTGTTTTCTCTATATTTTCACATATATGCACAAATGAGAGAGATCAAGGTACAGAAACTAGATCTCAAGATTTTCGTCGGCGAGAGTGGAGATCACCATACCATAGCCGCTAAGGTACAACTCACGCCCATCATGATTCCATTGCACCAGCATACATCATATTTTGACATTACTATAGTTTTATTTTGTATTTTAGTATTTAATTTTATTGTTTGGGAAATAATTTTCTAGGTCCTTGAACAGCTCAGTGGCCAAACCCTTGTTTTCTCCAAGGGTATTTTTTTCCCATTTCAGAAGCTATAATTTAATAGTTGCTGAGATGAATTTTTGTATGCTAATTTAATTGGCTCCCAAAAAGAATTGAGTTTTGCTTTGAAAATTACCTTACTAGCATGATTTGTTTTCTATTTTATAGCTCCATAGATTTTTTCTTTTCTTTTTGTTGACGGAAATATGACTAAATAGTTGTTATGATTAATAATCATAATTCTAGAGTGGCATACAATTTATGTATATTGTTAATCTAGAAAATTGGGATATAACACGACAGAAATATTATTTTCTAATGAGTTGTTAATTAATGTGAGATTTTACGAAATTATATGCATAAGATATTTCTCTTTCCCAATAACATTTCCTGTATTCACTTGTTTCAAGAAAATGGATTCTTGATTCGTTTGACCAATTTGTAGTTTGTGATAAAGATTATGAAGTAAGATTAATTCATTGTATCCAATTGGTTCACCTTTGGGTGTGTATCAAAGTACATGCTCGCAGTTAGTGTCTCTTCTTTTAAACTTGTTCTTTTTCATTTGAAAGAAAAGCTGGAAAAAGTTTGGCGTCGAGATTATTTGGAATCAAATGTATGCCTGTGAATATCTTGAACAATTATCTGATGATAATGATAAGTTGTGTCCAGTTAAATGTGTAAAAGAGTTTAAGACGTGAAGAATTTTCCATAATTTTGGAAAAAGCCAAAGAATCAAATAATTTGTTGTAGCGTACTTTTATCGAACTTCTTGTAGTAGTTGCAAGTACATAGATCAGGGCTTCTTGTGGCAGATGAAGTTTCCTTTTATGTATTAATGTTATCAATTAATAAAATTTAAGTGTAATTTTCTTAAGGTGAACTTTCATGTTTACAAGAAACTTTTTTTTTTATCTGTATTACACTACTAATTACATAATTTACTATACTGATAATATCAAAACAATTAAAAATGCAGTATTTCAAAAAACGCCATGTCCAACGCACGGGCAAAAAACTAGTAATGTTTCTAATAAATGTATTTCATATTGTTAATCTTTTGATCTTATTTAGTGCTTACTGCCTGGTTCACATATGGAAGTGAGCAAGTTACACAATCTGGGAAACTCTGAAGTAAGAAGGATTTATGCATATTGAATGAGCTAGGCTGGAGTTGGTATGTTTGACATAATTTGTCATAAAACTAGAAACTAGTCAAAACTATGTGCTCCTACATCAACCAAATTGTATATAATCCTGCTATAACAAGATCTTACTTTTCTCACGGATTCAAGAAGAAATTTAATTGAATTAGCACGATTTGATTGATGATTATGGCCATTGCATTGACAAGAGTCCATGTGATTGAATTAGTTGTTTTCTTCTTTTTTTTTGTGCCATTTTTTCAGGATTCATTTGTGGTCACTCAGGATGAATCTTCGAAATTGAGATATTTAAATGAGAACGATGAGACCAATGAATTGAGGGAATTAGGCCTAGACAATTTCTTTAACAATGTGTGCAGTACATGACGAGAAGTGGTGCATTACTTTATTTTGTTCAAATAAAAGTTTTGACTTGCCTCTTATTCCTTGTTGTTAGATTCAAGAGTTAGAAAAATACTATGAAAAACCCAATAAGCTACTAAAAAGGCTTCAGGTTTTAGCTTCTCTCATTTTGATCCACTGGTCTTTTCTTGTGAAAATTATTTCCCAAGCAAATGTATCTCTACTGAATCATCCTCCATTTAGAATAGAGGTCGGTTCTTCTTGTTTCCTAATCTTGTGTTGTGAGTTCAAATGGCTAAATCCAGGTGATGAGATAGTGGAGGAAAGCTGGCATTTTGTGTGGTTTCAAGTGAAATAATCACAATCCACTGTGTGGTGTAGGAATATCTTAAATATGCATAGGAATGAACTTCGTAATTCCTTCATTCTCTCGATAATTTCACACTAAAATGTGGAGCAAATTTTGTTTCCTCTAATGTTTGGCATCATCTTTGGTTTGACAACTATTAGTAGTTTTAAGGTCAATATGTTGAGCACCTCATGTCCTCTAGTATTATTTGACAGTAATGTTTTCCTTTATTTCTAGTTTTGGGTAAACATAATTTTTTTTCACCTCTGTTTGTGTGTGTGTGTGTATAATATATTCTTTCTTCCTCATATGTCCTTGATATACATAAGCGTACATCTCCAAGTGGCAAATTGTACTCTTAATGACTGTATGTGGTGAAACTAATCAAATAAACAGAATGTCAACTTTTAATTTGAACTCCCAACATGGGTTACTCATAATAATATCATAGAATGTTTAAGACTGGTATTTTCATCTCATAATAACAATATGATTTCAATGTTTACTGCAGGATGCTCATGAATAATCGAAGGCTGTTACCAATGCTGCTGCCATGAAAGGTAGAATTTTCCATTTGACTAGAAGTTTGCTTTAATATGTGTTGCAGGAAATAAGTTTTCCATAATATCTTGAAGTTTCAAATTTATCAAACATACATGATATTGAAAGGAATAGGATAGTCAATTAAAGATCAACCTAAAACGTAATTTAGTTTGGAACATGCAAAATAGTTTTTTGTTAATATTTGGAACCAACTTTATATTATTAATCAATTTTTACTTTGCTTTTTTTTTTTGCTTGCCCCTTAGTTTTAGCCATCAGCTCATTTATCAATCTTGGTTGTCCAATTTCTACTAATTTGTCGTTAAACATAGGTTATTGGTTGGTTAGACCTCTATTATGTAATTATAGTTCGTTTCCAATTCTTAGCGATCAAGCAACGGATGGAGAAGGGTGTTGATGAAGTTGGAAAAATGTCCCGTTCCATAAAATCAAAAATTGATGAATTTGTCAAAGATGTGAGCCGATAAATTACTTGTCTTATTAAATTTCAGTTCTAAATAGTTCTCTAGTATTGATATATTATTGTTCTTTTGTTCAGAATTGAGGTGTAGATAAATCAAGAAAAGCAACTATAGTGTAATTTTGACTCTTTATTTCATACTGTATTAATGTTGCATGGTAAATTTATTAAAATTGGTAGTCATTTTGAGCAATGTTGAAAAAACTATGTTGAAGATCCCATGTTAGGCTAGGCACTAGCACTTAGACGAGGGTACATGATATGGGTCTAATTTTAAGAATCACATCTAAGTAGGTTCATTTATTGTTTACCTGCCATTAATGCACTTAGTTCCCGTATGTAACACTGCGGAAAGCTAGGTCACTTTATGCAACAAAAAGGGTTTAAAATATCATTCGATGTGCTTGAAAAATCAATACGTTGATCATTTTGATGAATATCTCCAATAGAATCTGCTATATCATGCTGTTAAACTAAACCACCATGTCCAATATTTAGTCTTTGTTTAATCTACCAAAATTCATTTTCTTTAACCCCAGTTCATTATACCATAAGAATGACCACCAAGGAGAGAGAATTGAAAGCACATTGTTGTTTCCAAGTTCATAAATGTTATTTATTCAATAATTAGGAATCCAATGACATTATACTATAATAATATGTTTGGTAGACTTTGTGAGTTAGAAGGGGCTTGTTGCAGGGGATGCTTTCATATTTCTAAGGTTTAGTGCAATCTTCACATCTCTATCTCGATTCAAACTTATTTTTTTAATTTATTCCTTTGGTGCATATCTTGATAGTTTTTTTTTTCTTTTGAGGGGATAATAGTTTTCTTGTGTATTTTGTTGCCCGTGGATTTAATTTGGTTAGTTGTTCATTTTGATGATTGATTTCGTTATCCTATTCTTTTCTTTCCGTTTGTTTTGTACAAAACAACATTAAGGACAATGTTTATTCTAAGTTCGGGAGTGTCGTATATGATTTTGTTATTTTTATTTATATTATTTTTTTTGTTATGTTTGATTGTGTGATGTGGAATCTTTTTTCTTTTTTTTTTTTTTTTTTTTTTTTTTGTGTGTGTTAGTTGGATGATATTGTTTTGAACTACTTCTGATTGATTCATGAATTGTGATTAGGTAGTGCTACTTGTGTTTATTTTGTTACTATGCTTCTCCATGTAAGACTACTAATTTTGAGCACAATAGTCATGACGATCATTAGTTTTGGTTGGTTATATAGATATAATAGGTTGATAGAATTGTGGACCTAAGTTGTTAAAGCCAAGACTACCAATTAAAAACTCGATCACTTAACCAAATTGAAAGGATAGTTTGGGGGTGGTTGAACTGGTGTGGGGAGCTATTTAGATAGGTGGTGATTCCGTGCATGTTTAATATTTGTGTGGAGTGTATTTGTCTTTCAGGTGGAATCTAGGCATTGATTGTATGCTAGGAGTCTAATCCCAACTACTTGTCAAATAAAATGTATTGCACTAGTCATGGCAAAAAGGGAAAAAGTTGGCATGTTGTCATGACCGAAAGCTACCCTATAAAAGATCCCAATGAGGACATTTGAGAGAAAAAACTATAGGAAGAAGTGGCATGGCATTGGTATAACTGATGTTTGAGCGAAATAGCTACAAGTGAGAAAAAGAGAAAAAATAGTTGGAAGAAGCAGCCTGGCATTGGTATCACCTATGTCTGAGCGAAATAGCTACCTACAAGTGAGAAAAAGAGAGAAAAAACAGTAGGAAGAAGCGGCCTGGCATTGGTATCACCAATGTCAAAGCGAAATAGCTACCTACAAGTGAGAAAAAGAGAGAGAAAAGAAAAGTGAATAAGCCCGACTAAGCATTGGATACTAAATTTGGGATCTAGACAACTAGTGTGTTTGACTTGCTTAGTGAAAGCTTGAAGGTTGGGATACTCAGGTTTACAGAGAATTATCACAGATCTAGATAGTTGCTTCATTTGGTTAGACCCAACCAAACTTATGAGAGAAAAGAATAAGTGTTTTGAGAGCAAGCTTAGAATTAACACCCATGTGGGAGATTGAATATCAAGATGGGGGTGTGCATCTCACGAGAGAGAGAAAATATTTGACTATTGAGGGTCGGAATATAACCAACCTAAAGGCCTATGGTGATTGAATTGACTATACACACACATTGGTCGAACATTAGATAAGTAAAAATTGATTTTGGTAGCATTAGTTATAAGCATTTTATGAATTACGTTAGAAGTTTCAAAAAACTTGAGTCAAATACAGCAGGCTATTTAACAAAATTCCTTCTTTGTTATTTGCTTGTGTTTGAGTAGATAATTTTGCTCAGGACGAACAAGGATTTAAGTTTTGTGGGTATTGCTCTATGTTATTATTTCTTAAATTTTTCGTGTTATTTTTTGTTTTCAAATTTTTTTGAGGGTAATGGAGATTGTGGTGGTCTACCACGGGATGAGCCTAGTGGGATCTTTCAACAATCATAGTCTCTTCTCTGCATGAATACGTGTTCTTAAAAATTTTGATTTCTATAACAAATGCTACATCCCCTCCATTTTCTAACCTCTGTTGTTGCTGTTGTCCTATTTGATTTAAATTTTCATGATAATAGTGTGTTTTTAGCCTCTTCAACTTGATGTCGTTAGGCTCTATCTTGTTTTTACTTCAACTCTTTATGTTCTTTATACTTTTTTCCCTCTTTCACGATTTTGATATTTAGATTTATATATTGGTTGCATAAAAATATAAAGGCGAAATGTGGGAGTGTAACGAATGAATTTGCAGTGGAGTTGCAAGTTAGGAACCTGTAGGATGATGATAAACAGGGGCATTATTTAAAAGTGTCATTTTAAATTAAACTCATTATTAATAAAAAGAAAAAGAAGAAATTTTCATTTTTTTTATTTAATTTGGTGAATTGTTTATGTTTGTTCCATTCTTTTTTTATGTGTAATTATAGATCAGAATTCCTTAAATCTGTCTCCCATTTTTATAAATTTAAATTTATTACTTCTTGTCTTGTAATTAATTTGCCATTCATTTCTTAACTTTGTTTCTTGATTATGATTAACGAATTCATCACCATTAATTAGGAATGTTTAATTTGCTTGAATAGTATAAGTGCACCGTAGAAGCCGCACAAAAATCTTGATGTCAGAATCATATTTATGCACAATAGCTTAAAGCGTATATCTCACTCTTCTTCTAAGTGTAAAGTGGATTGGATTGGATTTATTTAGTTACACTTCAAACACCTTTTTCATCTATGTATTTTTTTTCAATTTATGTTTTGAAAAAAAAAGGGATCATATTAAACAACTTGCTCATGTAGCAAACTTGGAGAGTAGGGCTAGTCATTAAAAGTTAATTGTCTTTTGGCTTGCAACGAAAGGCCTTTGTGTAACTTTCCTTTTTAAGAGAGACTCATACAAACACAAACTTTAACTTACCTTCCATTTAACTTGTGGCATTTTCACTTTTCTTAATTTTGTTATTTGTACTAAGCCCGCAGAGAAATTTCGTGCTGTATTTTCGTTGGATTCTATATTTGGAAGGTAATTATCTCTTTCCATCACCTTTGGGTATAATAACCTTTCTGCATATTCCCTTACTTCTTTCCCTGCCTGGTTATATCACTCTTTGCATTGATTGTGGCTACTGCTTGTGTTTGGATTCCGATATGTTTCTTAACTTTGCTGCTTTTTTTCCCCTCTCATATCCATAAGCCACAACCAATGAGGTTGTGGAACTGAAACCTCCAAGAAGTGTGTAGTTGGTTGAGTCGAGTTGGAGTGGAGCTTGAGGCATAGGCACTTGATGTTTGTGATTCAACTAATGAAGCAATTTGGGTATAGAATGTTTAGGCTCTAATGCCACTTGAGGAATACAGTGATGGTGGAAAACTGTGAAAATAGCACTACATATTGGACTGCTATAGAAAATGTATTCATGGGTTGTTAGAGACTGAATGTAGTGTGCCATCTGCAGAGTCCTAAACGAGTATAGTAGCTATCTATACAAGATTACTACATATTTTTGAAATCTAGAATTATTGTGATATATACTTGTCAAGGTGTTCTCCATGTCACATTCCAAAGAATACTAAAATGTTGTTTCTAATGGAAGCTCAAAATCCTTGGTTAGGCTATAAATAACATTGACTAAACAACAAGATAAAGTATCATCATAGCAGAATGTTAGGTGCCCAATTACTCCCTTGAAGTAGCAAAATTTGGTGAATTAATTATATGTAGGCCATTTTGACCATTAAATTGAAAAAATTGATATGATAAGGTCTATTTAAGATCTTTGCGTTCATGTCCAATTTTTTTGAGTTCTTGTAAGCTCTTTTGTGCGTGTTGCGTGTCTGAGCTTGCATTCTAAATTTGGCACCTAGGTCTATTTATGAGCGAGAATTTCTTATGATTGACCATTTAAATCCCAACAATTCTTGAGCAGGAAATAATTTAGATTAAATCTGCTTAGGTTGTGAGGACTAACAATATGGCTTTAGAGATGTCTGTTTGAAAAATTTGCATGATAAAGCAATACCAAATTCTGACCCTCCCAACTTGTCCTTCATTAGTAACAAGGACTTTTATGCATTTCGTAATTCAAAGATTCCATTTTCCCGATCTTGAATCATACTCTAACTTTCTAGTTGTATAATTGAGTATCAACAATGTTAAACTCATTCACCAAATAAATTTTGGGCTAGAAGAAATATTGCTAACATAATAATTCGGGCAAAGTGTGAGGCAAAGATTTGTGTATAGGTGTCTATGCTTTATTTATTTATTTTTTGTTTGTTTGTATTTTTTATTTTTATCTTCATTGGTATTACAATCTAAACTTTTGTTGCAGATAAGGAATTTTCACATTGCAAAAAGTGAAGAGGACTTTGATTTCTATGTTAGTTTTATAAGTAGTATGTTATGTCATTCATATGTGTCAACTAATCAAATAAGTCTTCAAATCATGAAAGGCCTCGTATATGCTTGGAAGAGCTTTGACATCTATTATGTGGGGAACCATTGCCGACAGATATTGTCGAAAACCTGTGATAATTATAGGCATTGCCTCAGTGTCAGCAATTACTTCCTTTTGTCTTTTGCTTTTAAATATGTTTATTTTGGATGTCACATGACTTTTGTTCTATTAATTTGAGAGTTAATTCTAAATTTGCTATGAGAGATAGTAAAACTCTAACAGTGTTTAGTTTGGCCACCGGTGAGAAAGTTTCTTGGTAGTCTATGCCGTATGTCTGTGTATATCCCTTTGCTCACTAGTCTCGCCTTATATCGATCAATGGACCCTTCAGCATTGTATTTCATGGAAAAAACCCATTTGCATCCTACTTTCTTCTTTCCTTCAGATAATGAGATTAACGTCCAGGTGTTATATTTCTGCAGAGCCTCCAATTCTTCCTTTATTACTTGAACCCATCTTGGATCTAATAAGGCCTCTTCAATGCTTTTAGGAATATGGCACGAGGATAGTTGATGCAAAAATGCTTTGAGAGGTTCAGATAATCTTTGAGTGACATATAATTGGCAATCAGGTACTTGGATCCTTTTTTTTTTCCTACATTCGGAGAGTATCGATTTGGTGGCATGCCACGGTTCTATCTGAAAAGTAAAACTTAACTCGCAGAAATATCCAAGGCATTATTATGCGTAGGTGTGGTAGGAGAGCTTACTTTAGGTATATTCTCAGGAGGAGGCGCTTCAGGTACTAAGGAGTGGAGAGATTCATTGAGCTCTACATTTTCAGATTCTATTGATGTAGGTTCGACTCTTGGAGAAATCTCATCACCTGAAGAAATCTCAATGTTAGGCTCTGGCTCTATTATTTCATTTTCAACCTTTGTTGTACTGAGTTGTTTTGATCAAACTCTGGTTCTAGCCACTCAACATTTAACCAATTCTGTTATTCATCTCGGAGCTCTCCCTGAAGATGAGAATTGGATACTGGTGATGGGAAGAATGTGTCTGACTCTAGGAATGTAACATCTATAGTACTGAAGGTTTGTTTAGTGATCGGGTCGTAGCACCGATACCCTTTTTTTATGTAAGGCAAACCACAAAAAAAGGCAACGGACTGCACATGGGTCCAACTTGGTACACTAATTTTTATGAAGATGAACAAAGGCAACACAACCAAAAATTCGAAGAGGAATCATCAGAACAATAGGCAAGGAAACATGTGTAGAAAGAACTTGCAGCGGTGTCTTAAAATCTAAGACTTTTGAAGGCATGTGATTCAAGAGATGTACAGCCGTAGAGACGGCATCATCCCAATAGTGACTGAGCACATGTGCCCCAATCAATAGTGCTCCTGCAGTTTCTAAGATATGCCGATTCTTTCTCTTGGCAATGCCATTTTGTTGTGGAGTCTGAGAGCATGAGGTTTCATGAAGTAGACCAGTACGCTAGAAGTAGGCCTGAAATTTCTTGTTGACATATTCACCACTATTGTCAGTACGGAGTATCTGAATTTTGGATGAAAATTGTGTTTGAACCATGACATGAAAGGCTTGAAACACGCTAAACATATCATCTTTATGTTTAAACAAATAAAGCCATATCATTCGAGTACAATCATCGATAAACAATACAAACCACTTACGACCAGACGAATTAGTTATTGGGGAAAGGCCCCACACATCAGAATGGATTAGAGCAAAAGAGATATCACTTATATTCAGGCTTACTGGATAACAAGCTCTATGACTTTTAGCTAAAATTCAAGCATTGCATTTAAAGTTAGAGGGCTGTAAATTAGAAAATAAATTCAGGACTAAATGTTTCAAATAGCCAAATGATGGGTGCCCCAAGCGACAATACAGTAGCCAAATCTGTTTCTCCATGTTACTGATCAAGTGGTGCATGTAGTTAACTCTGCCTGTGCTGAAGTCATCCATGTAGTATAGTTCCCCCCTCTTAGTACCACGCCCAATGATATCCTTGGTGAGAATATCCTGAAGAAAACAAAATATAGGATAAATTAGCGCCGCACAATTGAGATCTTTAGTAATTTGACTTACAGATATCAATTTGTTTGATAGGGAAGGGACAAGTAGAGTGTGAGATAACGAGATAGAGGGTGAAATAGTCACTGTTTCAGCCCATGTAACCGGTGATGTTATCCTATTAGCATTTGCAATACATGTTCTTCTTGGTTGTGTGATATAGGAGAAATCATTGGAGTCAAATGTCATTTGGTCTGTAGCTCCGGAATCAATAATCCAGTCATCATCACGTGGAGTAGAGCTAAGAAATACATGTCCACAGTTACCTTGATTGTGTGGAGGCGTGGGATCATTTGGTAACTCTTTTTTAGGGAGAAAAGACAACTCAGTTCAAGATTGGCCATAGCAATACGATTCGTGCTTCAAAGCAATAGTAGCACTTTCACGCTTTTTTTTCATGCCCGAAAATCGGTCCACCAATTTGGATACTCAACTAGTATTGAAGCGGTGTTTCACGGGTATGTTTGGTGCTCCAGCGGTGAAGTACATTTTCGCCATCGATTGGGCCTTAGGCATAGAAGTGGGGTTCGACTTTCCACTTGTCTTGAATCCTTTAGATGTCATAACAGCAAGAGGTGAAGGATCTGCACTCAAAGTCATTACTGCCTGTCTAACATCTTCTTTTTGAATATGAGCATAGGCTTGTTCAACCGTAGGGAATGGTTTTAACTATAGCACATCACTCTGAACCTTGTCCAGTCGGTCATCCAATCTATTAAGGAAGATGTAAACTCTATCTTCCTGGATAATTGAATTATATTGCTTGATATAAGCGGCACATTTCATTAGGTTAGGGCGACGAAAATCAATTTCGCACCACAAACCTTGAAGGTCATTATAATATTTTTCAATAGGTCCGCCAGTTTGTCTCGTGCGAGTCACACGACGCTGAAGATCATACACTTGAGAAGCATTAATGCCATCAAAATAAGTTGTAGCAATGGAATCACATACCTGTTTTGCAGTTGAGAAACGAATGAAGTTACCTATCAATGTAGGATCCATAGAGTTAATCAACCATCCCTTGAGAACAGCATTTTCAGTTCCGAAAAAGTGGATCTATTTCTGAAGGCTGGGGAGAGTCTCCATTGATGTATCCCAACTTGTCTTTGCCTGATGTATACATCTCAACAACTTGGGACCATAGAGCATAGTTGGAGCCATCCAACTTAATGCCGATTGGAGCAGCAGGAGAATCTGCTGGGTGAGATGAGGAATGGGTTTTGTTCAAGGCTTCTGTTATCTTGGTTGTCCAATCCTCAAGAATGGACTCACTCAAGTTGGTAGTTTATGCTATGGAGTCTAGCAGTCAAGAAAAAGGGGAAAAAATCTGGTTAATGGATGGATAAAGCAGAGATCCCAAGCCGGTGCTGCTTTGATACCATGATAACAATTGATAAAAAATGATTTTCTATATTTGTGTGTATTTTGCAGAACTAATTACAACCATTTATATAGACACAAAGAGAAGAATTAGGAAGCTATTCTAGGCTATAATCTAAGGCTATAATCATAGAGTTTTACAATTTTAGTTTTCCTAATTTGTCTTCATTTGACAGCAATTTTAAGTTTTCCTAATTTGTCTTCATTTGACAGCCCACGCCAACAAGATGTACATGATCATTTAATGGTTAGAAATAACTTATTATGGGCCAAAAATAGGAATTATTTTCTATTCACAAAAAAATCAAATCTGGGGACTCCGGCTCCCATGATTCCCCAATTTGCTGAATATTGTCACCATAATGTATAAATTGAGCAACAGTTAGCTGTTTCCCTTTTTTTCTGGGGGGAATTTTAGATTATTGCAATAAATGAGATTCTATTTCTATATGTTCTGGGGCATGTTCTGGTGCATGGCCTTCAGAAAAAGTTGTTTGTTGCTTCTTTTGCTTGTTTATGCTGAACTTTCCTAACTCTCTTAGTGGCAACCATCTTTCTTTAACGTGGAATATTATGATACAAGTTATGATGGAAAAATCCCAACCATAGATTTCAACAAAACTGTAGGAGGTGACAACACGAATCATTTGAATGGTAACATACAGTTTTGAATTGTGGGAATACTATAAGAACTTTGTGCACTATCATTATTTGCTCAATTTAACCAGAGTATAATTATTTCCTAACGCTATATGTAAAGTGTAGTGGGGGCATGGGAAAGCTTTTCTCCTAAGCTATTAACTTGTATCTAATATCTTTCCAAATTATCCCAAAAAAAAATTAACTTGCAAGATGGATCAAGTGATGCCTTCACTTGTAACCTTAGCATGTGCAAGCCAATGGCATGAAAGGAAAACAAAATGCTTAATCAAAATGGTTGTTAACCTAAGATTTATGATGCTCAAACCCATGGCATAAAACAATACACGTAATTGGTAGCTCATCCATTAACTTATTAGCAAATGAATCTGTAATACCAAAATGATACTACCATTCTTATTCATTATCCAAAGTATCCACGTCTCAGAAAAAAAAAAAAAAAAAAATGTTTTGACTAAGGTAGTAGTAGTTGGAACAAATTAGAGTTTAATTAATATGAGCAATTTATGCATAGCTGTTCAAAGTACTTCATACCAATGCTTTGAAAACATGACCAACAAGTTTATCGGTGAATTCATGAAACCTTAAGTGGTGCTTATAAATCTTGTCTAATTAAAATTGACAAAGTCGTAGCTTTGACTCCATTGTACCATTTGGCTTGAATTAATGCCGTACTTCAAGCCCCTCAAAGAAGCAAACTCTTGTACTCGCACTCACCAAAAACTTGGAAGAAATAGTGAACAACAACATGCCTTACTCTGAAGTTCATCGTTTCAAAGAAAATAAGTTTTCAATTCAATAAAGAAAGGAAATGGAAAAACAAACACCATCAAAGAGATTGGTTATATTACACGATTTCCTGAATTGTCATTTTTTGTAAAAGTTGATAAAATAAGTGGTTCATACGTTGTGGGTTCCATAAAATATGTGGTTAAAATTAATTGTTGATTTCGACTTCAACTTTTTTAAAAAATCAAAATTTATTTCAAACACACCCTTGATATGATCCCTTTTTTTCGAAGCATAAATTTAAAAAATATAGATGAAAAAGGTGTTTGACATGCAACTAATGCAATCCAATCTACTTTACACTGATAAGAATAGTGAGATGTACGCTTTAAGTAATTGTGCAAAGATATAAATCTTGGCATCAAGATTTTTGTGCGCCTTTCCACAGTGCAATTGATAAAATTCAAGTAAATTAAACATTCCTAAACAATAGTGATGAATTGGTTAATCATAATCAAGAAACCAAGTCAAGAAAAGAAAGGCAAATTAATTACAAGACTAATGAAGAAGTAATAAATTTAAATTTATAAAATGGGAGACGGATTTAAAGAATTCTGTAATTACAAATAAAACAAGAATGGAATAAACATATAAACAATTCACCAAATTAAATTAATAAAATTGAAAATTTCTTCTTCTTTTCTTTTTATTAATGATGAGTTTAATTTAAAATGCCACTCTTTTACATAATTTCCTTTTATCAACCACACATTTCAAGAAATCTTCAAACCAGAGAACTTGCCAAAAATAATAATGCAAATGGGCTTACCTCAAAAATCAGCTTTGCTTCAAAACAAACCTCTTCGCCAATTACTGGAAGAAGACAACGCAGCACTAAGAGCGATTGTAAGCAAATAATGATAAAAAAAGAAACAGGAAAAAAAAAGTGGAAAATGAATTTGTGCACAAATGAACGTCATTCCACAGAAATTAAGAGGGAAACACAGGTGATCAACTTACCCTTCGAAGCCCACAAAAAATTCAGGCAAGAAGATGTTCAAATACAGCCAAACACCTAATTGTGGCAAGTGAGGTGGTGCAAGAACAAAGTCAATAGAAATTTCAAGTGATTGAGAACAAGGGTTCTAAAAGAAGAGAAATGAGTTTCAGATGTGTTCTCTCTCTTTTTATTTTTATTTTTCTGTGATAGAGAATTGTTTCAAGAATAGATGAATGAGTTTTCTTTTCTGGGGATAGAGAACTAAATTACCTTCACTTCTTTTGGTATTTGCCGTGCAGCTTCGGGTGAGATGAGAAAAATTTTCGTTCATATGTGCAACGGTTGTGAAGAGAGAAAGTGTGTTGATTTTGTGAGGTGAGAGAATTTCAATTTTGAGTTTTATGGTTGAGAAAGTAAAAAGCGTATCAAGAATAGACAAAGTGCTTGTTTGGTAAAACTTTTGTAGATTACAAGTAGTAAGTCATATATTTTGAATAAAAATTATGAATCTTATAGAATGTGTAGATACAAATGATATTTGACCACCTTACAAATTTAGAAAAATACACACAAACATGCTAAAAGGAATTTACAAAACTTTTTGAAGGCATTTTAATCACGTTTTGAGAAAAAAAATGGCGATTTGATCAAATCTTTAAAACATGATCATGTTTCAAAATGTGTAATAAAAAGGGCTATTTTTGTTCAATTCACCAATTCACTTTTGAGGCCCATTTTAGCTAAAAACTACTACTAAATTCATCCACGGCCGAAGTTAAATTTTCAAAACTAAAAATAATTTTTTAAACATAAAATTTAACGTTTGCCAATAATTCGATTATTTGCAGTTTTAGTCCCTGGTCTTTTGGCTTGTCGCTCAACTTTACCGAATAAAATCCAAATCTCTGTTTCCGGGTTTAGTACAGATAATAACACATTGATTGTCATTATTCCTCCTAAGCTAATAAATGTCCCGGCTATTTGGAAATTTTCCAATATTTTCACTTAGGTACCAGGAGATATAAAAAATATTCAATCAAGTCACTAAAATTTTCAACCTTTTCAATTATGTCCTATTGAAAACATGCAAGTTTCTATGGTGTTATATCACGGTTGTTGGTGGTTGCGTCTGTGTTGATAGAATGGATTGGTTGGGAAAGAAGACTATTTTCTTGTTTCTTATCATTTTTCAATGTTTTACATAATATTTTCGTGTTTATGTTTTTTTTTTTTTAAATTTAAAATAAAGGATGGTTGTAGTCATTCTAAGAGAAGTAACTTTTTTAAAAGTCAAAATGATAGTTTATGTCCTTTGAGAACATAAAGTCACATCGTTATATGACTTGAAAATTCATGTGCTCTTTTTGAAAGGTTAAAGACCTAAATGCTCGTTTCTATAAAAGTCTATTTTTTCCATCAAAGGGTACTTCTTTGAGCCACAGAGAGGTGACAGTTGTAATGGTTGTTGAGTTGAGCTAAGTGATGAAATTATTTTTTAAGTGCTTATAATTTGTAGATCCTATAAAATATGTAGATAATAAGTGGATAATAAGTTGTAGATCTTATAAAATATAAGAATAAAAAGTATGTTTAACCAATTTGACCAACTTACAAAGATATCCTCAACTCAGATTTTAAAGTAATTTTTAATATTTATGAATTTGATTAGAATTTTAGAGAATTTATCATACTTCAGCATAATTCTATATTATAGATTTTTAGTAGATTCTTATGAATTTGTAGTCTTTTTTTTTTTTTATTAAAAATAGTAATTTTACCTCTACAATTACTCAAATTTGTCAACATGAAATGAAAAAATTTTAAATTTCACAATACCATTTCAAGGTTTATTTTTTCTTTTTGAACCATATTAAGTTAGAACGAGCAACATGCTGTAGAATTAATGTTGACAACCCAAATCAGCAAAAAAACAAATGTAATGTTTTCTTTGTTATAAACAGACTAATAGTCATAGAAAAAAAAATATAAATAGACAGTTAATTCATATTCATTATTAAAAAGGAAAAATATTTAGCCCTCAATGTAACATGCCCATATGTGAATTAATTACCAAATATTTGACTGGTCTATTTACCTTACGTCAAAAAAAATTTTAAATTGCATTATAGTTTATCGGCTTTAAAAAAAAAAAAAAACAAATTCACTTATACCATAATCATCGAAGCTACAGTGTTAGATAAAATATTCATTGACTATCAAAGCAACCCCATACAAATTCACATTACTATTATAGAATGCTACTCAGGCAGCTGAATAAACTCCTGTAGTTTTCAGCTAACTCAACAAGGTTTCAACTACTATCGGGGTCATTTCACAAAATTGTCTATTGCATTTTTCCGTTGACTGTTGCCAATAATTCATGTGTTAGCTAAAAACTAAATATATTATCTGATTAAAACAATAAGGTTATCGATAAGTAGAAGTGATTAGGTGGAACAATGTTGTTGTCATTCATTTTCTCTTCAAATCTTCGAAACTTGAGTTGAATTTTATAATTAATTTGAAAACATCTAATTTGATTTTGTGAAAAACAAACTAAAAGAAAACAACATATTTGAAGACAAACCTCGTAGTAATTTTTGTGATGAACACGCTGAGTCAATCGTAATTGTACAAGAAGTCTCCCTTAAATTTGCTTGCGAGCAATTAATCAGAAACCTGGCCAATGTGGTTTTCACTTTTTTTTTTTTTTTTGGAAATTGTTAAATTTAAACAACTAGAAGTATAAATAATCACGTTCAATCAACGTATGGCACATAAAACCACTTTCAAAATAAATTTACTAATTAATAAATGGGTAAATTACACTCACAATCCTCTTTCTTTCAACTTTGTTACAATATCATCCACGTGATTAGACTAGAATTCCTAAGGGATTTTGTCTTTATATTTATAAGTTCGAAATCAAATTAAATCTTTTACTTAATAAAATCTTTAGAAATCTACTTATGTTTGGTGATGCTAAAATTATTTTTTAAGTGTTTATAAATTGTGCTTCATTCGAAATATGTGAATAAAAAATATGTTAGTTTGATCAACTTAAATTACAATCACAGCCGTAAATGAGGTTTTCACCGCTATATATATATATATATATATATATATATATATATACACGCACGCGCGCACACACACACGTCTTTCCCAAATTAAGCATCCATCATCTCATATCTAATCTATTATATTATGTGTTCTAGAAATCATCATTGAATCCCACACATCAAATCCCACCATGGTAAGCTGTATATACTAGTATACCGTTTGTTGGCAGTGGGATTCGACCGTAGATGAAGAATGAGATGGATTTGAAGAGATGAGCTTGGAATATTTGTAAACAATACATTTATGAAATACATAGGATATCCAACCAATTTACACCTTCTACAACTAATTTATTCAACGTAATTTGTAAGCAATATCATTTATTCACGTAATGTCAATAATACATTGGACATCCAACCAATTTACATCTACTACAACCAACAACACAAAAAAATTTGTAAGCAATTTGAGTTTGTTTCTAGGCAAGCTTGACCCAAATGTATGAAATCACATTCCCGAGGCAACGCGAGCACTTCCTGACACTTTATGGCTCATTTGCTTCTCTTTCTCTTGCTATTTTGTCCCATTTAATGCAACTTGTATTGTACTTGAAGATTTAGTAAACAAAGACATTGAGGGTTTAAATTCTTCACTATATATATAGCAAGCAAACCAACGCAATTTAATCATGGAACTTTAGTTAAGGAATTTTCACAAACACCTTAAGGGTTTTGTGAACACCATACTAGAATAAGTAAATTAGAGATATTTAAGAGCCCAATAATGAAATAAAAAAATTACCCAAGTAATGACAACTATAACTCGACAAGTATTACTGCCCAATCTCCATTCATCACGATTTCAGATTCTGGATTTTCGAATTAGGGCTTGGAATGGGTGAAATATAATTGTATAAATGGATTTGGGAGAAGAAGATTGGGTTTTGCTTCAATTTTGGAAGTGGAAAGGCGCGTTTGGGATGTGCTATTTTGCTGAGTCGGTCGGAGTTCACACCGTCAGCCCGCCACATCAGAAAACCATCTGCTAGGTTAGATTCTCCATTACAAGTTGGCATAAGTTGGTTAACGGGTGGTGGATAGGTAACATGGTGGAAAAAAGAGTAGACATTGAGATACTTTTCAAAGTTGGATGGTTAAGTAGTAACCTGGTTAAATTTCAATGGCCAATAGTTGATTTTACCTAGCTGTATATACCAGTATAAGCTTAACCAAACAATCTCTATTAGATAAAAAAAAATTAGACAATCGTTCTCAAATCAATATATGTCCCCGCCCGTTTCTCTGGCTGAATAACTCAAAACTTCTCTCTGTTCCCCTCGGCGTGCAACCCCAATTCCAACCAAAATCAAATCCCAACAATTTGTAGGGTTTCCATTCTATGTTTCCATTTTAATCAAACCATAATTTGTTCTTTCACCTTTTCCCTCTGTGAAGTCCGAGTGAAGTAATTATATTTGATGGAATTTCATGAAACTCATTGCATCTGGGAATATAGAGGATGTTGAAAAAAGGTAAGGATATTTTTATTATTTATTATTTCTCTTATTCACCGCGATTATGGATTTTCCAATCAAACATGAAATCATGATCAGAGGTTGTGAGTTGTGACTTTGCATTGATTTGAAAATATGGTTTATATATCTATGAATTTTACATTCTTCCCATTTTATTAATTATTAACTTTAGTTCCTCGATCCATTATGCATTGGATGGGAACAAGTTAGTATTATTTTGCCAAATTCTGCAGCACCACTTGAGTAAAAAAAAAAAAAAACTATGTAGTAGTACATTTTCACTATCATTTGATTTCCATTCTGAATTGAATGTACCCACTGTTGGATTTTAATTATTCGACCAAATTGTTTTTTTTTAATTAAATGGGTCCAGCCCATGAGAACTTACCCTTAGGCCTGTCATACACAAAATCGCATTCCTTCATTAACAAAGAAAATGACAAACAACTTGGCAATATGAGTTGTGTCTTACCTTGCTTTAGTAGATGACTTGGATATAACCTCATCTCTTAGAAAATATCTATCTATGCTTGCTTTGCAATGTCTTTATCTTCTTTCTTGAAAGTATATGAATGCTTATTTTGAAATAGATTGAAATAGATGCAAGAAGAATGTTTTTCATACTTTCCTAATTTCTCTATTGTTGTACATGAATGAATGAATGAATAAAGAAGATGAAATGAAGAAAAATAAAATAAAGATGATGACGGAGGGGGTCAAATTCTTGCATATGGGAGGACATAAAAATACTTCCATAATGCATAATAAGAATGTCATTTAAAGGGTTTAAAAACAAAAAAGTCATTTAAAGATAGTCGAGATGCTACTTAATTTTATTTTTAAGACTTTCATATTTGACCTTTAAAATTGGCAATATAGCATAATATAAACAAAATTCATCTTCCCTAGCATATATAGTGAACACGGTGGACATGTTCAAAACTCGATATGATGTTTTTTTTTTTTTTAAAAAAAAAAATAGAGTAAAGTTTGTAAGTTAAGAATTTTTAGATTGTTGTATCAAACATGGAGAGTGAAAATAATTGTTAGAAATACGATAACTTCGAAATATTTAATTATGGAATCGAATCAAAATGAATTGTTCAGTTTCAAATCAAATTGGAAATGATGATCCCATTTATAAGATATTGTGCTTAATTTTTATATAAAAGCTGTGTCATAGTTTTCATAATTTCCTATTAAAAACTTTTCAAAGTATGCAATATAACATCAATGAAATTTAAAATTCAGCTTTATCCAAAACATCATAGATGAAATGAACGAAAATATTTGATTAAAATGTTAATTGAAAGCTCAGTCAATGATAGGAATTAAGTAGGCTATAAATGATTTGTAACTCTTCAATAATTCTTACAATTAGAAACTTATGATATTCTACCATAAAATCTGATTTTGTTTTTATTATGAATGAGATAATTATGCTAACTTGTATCTCTAACTTCTTGCAAAATTTTGAAAAGTAGGAATTTAAATTAAAAAGGATTAATTAACATAATAATAAAAAGCAATATCATCATTTTCAAAATTGGGCTGGCCCAAAATATCATTATGGACCCAAATTTTTTAGAAGTCCAAATTAAATTTCTAAATCCCTATAAACATAAAATAACCCAAGCTAGTCATTTCTCATAATGCAAAAATATATCATGCTTAAATTGTAGTTCTGTCCCTAAAAAAATGCAAAATTGCAAATTGGCCCCAATCAAGGCAAAAATTGCAACAAGTCTTCCATCAAATAATGTATGTATAACTTTATTAACCTCAAAATACTTTATTTGTTAATATATATCCATAACGTGAATTTTTTTATTAAATTTCATTTTGGTCCATGGAACTTTTCAAAATTGCAAACTAAACCCAATTGAACTCTTAGAAATCAACATCTGCACTTCCCATTATTTTCCCTTATAATCCTCATATTAAATTGCAATAATAATATATATCTCGAAATTCTGGGATAAAATATTGTAAAATCGATGTGGCAAATGGGTTAGTCGGCCCGTCCAGGCATGACATACGATGGGCCACACATGAAATATGGCCAGTCCTAGCTCGATTTTACACGGGAACATGTGCTGTGTAAAATAACATAATATAATTTATAACATATTCAGTGATACAAAATATCATTTGTAATATCTATATCGGACAGTGATACACAATATCATTTGTAACATCTGTATCTGACCGTGATACTAAACAGAAACTGTTACAACTGCAAAATCAACTTTAAACTTCAACAAGTTTGTATTAATATACACATTGGACTCTAAAAACCTATTGATATTGTATAACATCAGTATGATACAAATATGTAACACAATGTCAAATTTAACAAATAAAACTCATGATTTCATCATTTGTAACATATGTAACATAAGTGATAAAGAATACCAATTCATGTAACACGTGTTGTGTAAAATAACATAATATAATATGTAACATACTCAGTAACATATTTAGTGATAAAAAAATCATTTTTAACATCTGTGTCAGACATTGATACACAATATCATTTGTAACATCTGTATCAAACAGTGATACTAAATGCTGTTACAACTGTTACAATTACAAAACAAACTCTAAACTTTAACAAGTTCGTTGTCTCTTTCGTTTTGGTTGATTTTATGGGTGTAGAAAACGTTATTCGTCGGTGACTGGAAGTGTTTGACCTCAGTATGATTTCTCTTTCAGGTGACGCTGTCTTCGACCTTGTAATTCTACAATTTGGAGTCTCCATTCTTCAACTGAGATAAAAAAATTTGTGAAGAATGCACTACGATTTCGAGATTTTGGGAGAATATTTGCTAACATTTTGAAAGATTTTGTTCCAGTTTGTAAATGGGGGAAGTTTATGTCCGTTTGGAGGGGTTTCACTTTAATGGGCGTGATTATCTAGAGGGTTATAAGCGGTTAATTTTAATTAAAGTTTAAAAATTTATTTTAATTCATTATTAAATTAATTAATATAATTACGACCGTATGGAGTTTTCTCTGCTATGGAAAGAAAAAAGTAATTCGACGTCTCATCTCCTCCAAAATTTGTTGAGCGCTTCAATCCACCTCTCTACTTCGATCATCTTTTTCGACCTTTTCGACTAATCATCTTCAAAATATGCTCACCTCCTCAATCAATCTCCCTTCACCAATCATCTCCAAAATCTGTTGTCACCAACTCAATCTATCATCATAATAAAGCCTACGGTCGGATCTCACTGCAAGAAAGTGGTATACTAGTATTAACAATATAATATTTTTAAAATAAATTAATTAAGTTGATAAAATTGAAATTATTTTTAGATTGTAATTAGTGGATGTAATTTGGGGAAATTGCACCCCTTAATATCATTTGGAATATAATTTCACATTTTGAAAAATATTAAATAATTCAATTAATTAAATAAATAAAAATTTGAAAAATTCAGTATTTTAGGAATAAATAACATGCAACAAATTTTTTTATAAATATTAACATAAATGGGCTTACTTATGAAAATTTTGCATGTAATTTCCACACAAATTTATCCCACCTTCTGATAACAAGGAGCCCAGTCAGTCAGGTGTGAAGTCCAAATTTATCCCTCTTTGTAAACAAGGCCACACAGTAATCTACCACATTATTCTCTCTCTTCGTCTCGTTCTCAAGCTCTGCTTCTCATTTTTTTTTTTTTGGGAAAATTGTCTAAAAGTCACTTGCAAGGGACTTGTTTCAAATTAGGTCAAAATAAATTTCAAAATTGTCAATAAGTCTTTTCTCATTTGTAGGTAGCTATTGCGCTCAGACATGAAATGTCCGGCCGCTTCTTCCTACTATTTTTTCTCTCTTTTTTCTCACTTGTAGGTAGCTATTTTGCTCAGACATCAGTTATACCAACGCCAGGCCGCTTCTTCCTACTATTTTCTCTCTTTTTTCTCACTTGTAGGTAGCTATTTCGCTTAGACATCAGTTATACCAATGCCATGCCGCTTCTTCCTACTATTTCTTCTCTCCAATGTCCTTATTAGGATCTTTTATAGGGTAACTTTCGGTCACGAAGACATGCCAACTTTTTCCCTTTTTGCCATGACTAGTGCAATGCATTTTATTTGGACGAGTAGTTGAGATCAGACTCCTAGCATACGAAAAATGCCTAAATTCCATCTGGTAGTCAAAGACAGTCCACACAAATATTAACATGCACGGAATCACCACCTATCTAAATAGCTCCCTACACCGGCTCAACCACCCCCAAACTACCCTTTCAATTGGTTAAGTGATCAAGTTTTCAATTGGTGGTCTTGGTTTTAACAACTTAGGTCCATAATTCTATCAACATATTCTATCCATATAACCAACCAAAACTAATGATCCTCATGACTATTGTGCTCAAAATTAGTAAAGTCTCACATGGATACGCATAGTAACAAAATAAACACAAGTAGCACCACCTAATCACAATTCATGAATTAGAAGTAGTTCAAAGTAACATCATTATTAGCCGGCAAGGCTATCCAACTAACACACAAAAAATAATAAAAAAAATGACTCCACATCACACACAGTCAGACATAACCAAAAAAGAATATGAATAAAAATATCAAAATCACATACCAGACCCCGAACTTAGAATAAACATTTTCATTAATGTTGTTTTATGCAAAACAAAGGGAAAGAAGGAAAGGGGATAACGAAATCAATCATTAAAATCAACAATCAACCAAATTAAATCCACATGCAACAAAACTAATGAAGTTTGTCTATACAAGTTGACCTAATACACTTCACATACAACTTCCAAATTCATGTCGTATTTGCTCTTGCGGTAGGCACCCTTCTAAACATCCATCTCACAAGTTAAAATGTTCGCATCTCATTATTCACAAAGTATGCAAATGGTCACCAAGACAATGTAACAACTGTAACAAAAATTGTATAATACTGGTTACAAATGATGGCCATTTAACATTATATTAAAAGCATTAAAGAAAATGACCAAAAAAAAGATCCACCAAACACCAACAACAGTTATGTCGCTCAAAATTTTATAAGTAATTGATCAACTCATGCACAAATTTGTCCATAGAATTATCAATTCAAGCATGCCCATGCCTTCTAATATTAATTCAAATAACAAAATGAATTCAAGAACATCTGCAAGCGAAAACAGAAAACTACAACAAACATAATAACAAATCCATGCCAAAAAGACAAAATTCATACAATTTATGCCCAAATATTTTGCAACAATCTAAACAAATTTTCCTTAACAGGTTTCCCTCAAATGAATGTTCCCAAGGCAAAGTGAAAACTACAATATACCACAGAAAACGTTGATTAATGCATATTGGGAAAAAGGTCGACTAAAAAATTGAAAGAAAAGAAAAATAAAATAAATAACAGAACTAAATAACAAAAAAAATGTACTAAATAAGATATAATAACAGTTTCATACCCAAACAACCAATTTCTTATGATTTATGCCCCAAAAATTACCTTAGAATTGGCCAGAGTAAACCCTAGGAAACCAATCTATTCAATACACAAGGACCCCAAATGAATATGATCCAAACCGAAAGAAAAAATCTAATCCTAGCAAGGACGAATAGAAACACTCGCACTTTTCTTGGAGGAACTGCAGATTTAAAGACTTTCCCCACCACACACAAGAAGAGAGGTGAAAAAATCAAATCAATGACTTCAACGAACTGAGAGAAACCGGCCAAACATTGGATATACGGACCAAACTAAGCATATTCGTTCAATTGGGAATGAAGAGAAGAAAAAAAAGGGTAAATTCAGGATCGGTCACTGTTTGGGCACTTATGGACTCTAAAGTCATATGCTCAAAACTTAATTCAATTAAAGTCACATTTTAGAGCTAAAAGACCAACATACCCTTAATTGTAAAAAAACGCTAATTGTGATACTGTTTTGTGGTGATACTGTTTTGTTGTGATACTATTTTTTGTGGTACTATTTTGTGGTAATACTGTTTTGTGGTGATACTATTTTTTGTAATACTATTTTATTGTGATACTGTTTTTTTGTGTACTATTAAATCTATGATTTTGTACTACTAATAAAATATTTTAAAACAATATTATTCTCTTGTTTATTCTCTACTGATTAATTCGTCTACCTACCATTAAACACCTTATATATTTATACTTATTTATCCAATGAGAATTTATGTCCTAATTGAATGTCAAACATGTTCTAATTCGAGGAAAGAATTAGAAACATTGTTCATAGTTTTATCTAAGTCAGATCTAGAACTGCTACTCTTGTCTTTAGATGAGAACCCTTTGCATGACTTCCCATTAACTTGAGAATGATTGGCAGTTCTTCTTTCTTAATCTTTGCATTGCTCTGAAGTATGTGTTTGCTTTTAAGGGACCTAGATACTTTGGAAGAGCTTTAATTTGCAGCAAAAGGATGTACATTTATCCTTGATACTGTTTTAGAGGATTTGTGATACTGTTTTGGATCTCGGGATGTTTCTTAACCTTGCTCTATTAGTCTCCATATAAGATATGTCATTCAATTTACATCCATTTTGAACCTATGTTCATAGTCAAGTTTTTTCTAACAAGAATGTCCACAAGCACACTTTTATCTTATGAAAATTTCTTTACTTGAGTGTTGGCTTGTGGATAAAACTGGAGAGGTAAGATTAGGTGGCAGACAATTAGATTTTTTTGGTGATTGTACAAATTTTAATTATTATTCAAATTAAATTCAATGTTAGATACACATATGTTGTCAAGTATTTTAAACATGATATTCACCAATTTTTTACTAAATGTATCTTGTATTGTATTCATACATGTAATCACTTTTATGTATTAAATTTCATCCAAAACTATAGTTAGTTAATCTTTTCTTTTTAACTTTGCAACACTGCTAAGAATTAAATTACAACTATCACACGTGCAACATACGTGCCATAACTAGTATTTATATAAATATTAGTATCATGTTGGCCAAAACATGATGAGCATAACCGGTTAAACTAGAGTCAAATTAAAACATTAAGTCTAGTGTTTTAAAACTTGAAACGGTCCTAAAGTTAAACCAAAAAATTGGTGACTTGACCAACAATTCGGTTCGGGGTCTACAAAAACCAAAAACCCGTCGGATTTTTATAAAAAAATCGATGACCCAAACCCATTAACTCGGCACGTCATTGCTATTGAAATTTTTTAAATTTTATTTAAGATTTAAATAGTTCCCTACTACTTTAGGCTTTAGTTTTCACTCTTTTAATTGCTTTTTTCTTTGTTAATTTTAATTTATTTTGTCATTTTTATTTTTTAACACGAGTTTTTGGAATTCATGTTGAAAATCTTTATCTCCTTAAGTTTTGGAGTAAATATTGAAAAATAGTGTATGATTAGTTCAATCAATTATATTGTCATTATTTATTATTTACCAAAATCTTATCTTAAGATATATAAAAGAAGAATAGCCGTCAAAACATTTGCAAGGTTTTTCCCTTCAAAACTTGCCTCAATTCGTGAGATAATGTAATAAATAATATACTTAAGTCAAAATATTAGAAATGTGTGATTCAATATTTTTGAGTTTAAACTTCCAATGTATTCTTAAAACATGTATTAATATATTATTGTTTAATTCAGCTAATTAATGTGCTTGAAGTTTCATTCATTATTAATTACAACTATTCTAGAAAGTGACATTACGTGTTTTCAAGGTTGCTAACAGTAGTAATATTCCAATGGTAAACTTGGATAATGGAAATGAAAAAATATTAACATTAAATATAACAATTTAAATATTAAATTCTGAAAATCTTATAAATATAACAATTTACATTAAATAAATTTATTAAGCTTCTCAAAAATGAAAGTAAAAGATGTCTGGAAATTTATTGTTGTATTAAATGCACGTATATTATTAATATGATAAGAAATTAATGCAATCAACATATATACAATTTAGAAAATCAATTTTCAAATTATAATATAAAAATTAGTGAGTTATTTAATGAGTCCGCGCCAAAAATTATGCCGGAAGCACTTCTTAAAAATTAGAAAATGATAATAAAGCATTCTCTTAAATTATGTTTATTTTTTTTTTCCACGTTAACTAAGAAACAGTTAAAATTAATTGCAATTTATAAAATATATATATATACACAATCTGACTGTTAAATAGAGATAGGAAAACTCATTCATTTGATTTAAACAAATGATAAGATTTACACTGTTAACTAAAAAATCAATCTAATAATATTTGTATCGATTATTAAAAAAAAACTTATCTATGAATAACCAAAAATTATTTTTCAAATTATAATAGAAAATTACTCAATAAGTTTTAATAGTATATTATTTATATTATATATTAAATAATGTTAAAGTATTTATATTATATTTTATATAATAATAATAATTATTTATTATTTATATTTATGCAGAGTCAACAAAAAAATATAATTAAATCAAATGATAGAATTTTAATATTTTATAATATTAAAATTTAATTAATTTAATTAATTAATTATCCAACTTCAGATAATTAATAATCAGTATTCCAATATAATTTAATCAGAATGAACTTTCCAATGTTTCAATTTTCTATAATACTCAGTACAATGAATAAAATTATGAATTGACATTTTCAATTAAAAAATACACATATTCCAGAATAAGATAAATTCGCATCAATTATTAGTAATAACAAATTTGAATGCTACATTAATTAATCAATATAAGATTTAGAGTATGTAAATATTATTAATTGTCTATAAATAGAAAAACAATAAATTTGCAGAATATCTTTAACGCATGCAATATGCATATTTACAATTTAGAAAATCAATTTTCAAATTATAATATACAAATTAGTGGGTTATTCAAGATCTAAAACTAGTCAAACTCTTCTTATTCACGTTGCCTTCTATAAAATTATCCTCCAAAATAGGAAGATCCGGTTCGCAAATGAAATTAAATATTACTCAAGCTTAAAAGAAAAAAGAAAAAAATCAATTGAACACGATATGTATTAACAAGAAAAATGCATTTATTAATTTTGTATTATCATTTGAGGAATGAGCCAATCATTTGTAATTTTGTATTATTAAATTTATTAGGCCAATAGGTCCAATTGCCTTATATTAAATTGATATTAGGTGAATTAATCTAGTTTCCATCCATTAAATTGATATTAGGTCAAAGTTAAATTGCATATTAAAAAATTAAAAAAAAAATCTAAAAAGTTAGGGGCTCCAGGTCTCCCCTGGGACCCCCCAGCTCCACCCCTGGATGGCGATGGCAATGTTCGACTGAGATTTGGCAATTGCGGAGTGTCCGACCGACTACGAAGGATTTTTCATGGTTCTGCAAGGAGCCAGGGTAAATTTTCGAGTGGATGAACTTTCCAAGGTGGGGATTTGTCGGGTAGGTGGCTCGTGGTGCCCAAGGTTGACAGCCAAGTCTTATGGACTTCTTTATGCTGCAACATTCATTTGTATCCTATAAATAAGTGGTATTTAAAATGGGAGGTGAGAGTGCAATACAAGGGAAACACGGTGGTCGAAAGCTTTTATTGTTTGTTTCAGGTACTAATAAGAGGTTTTGGACTAAGCCTTACGAATTCAATTCAAGCATGTAATTTCTTAAATCAATTCTCTCACTTGGTGAAGAATTGGTTTACCTTGTCGTTGCAGGAATTCAGTTTGTCATACCATATCAAAATTTATGTGGGCTCGCTTTTCCTATTCATGTGGCATGAGTATGGAATTTGATATTTGTCTGAGAAGAGAGGTCATATGACCGGAGACTAAAATAAGTTTATGACTGACTTTGAGCTGCATCTCTTTGTTTATGTTTGTTGGCTTCTAGTAGCAGTTTTATTTGATGTGGCTCATAGACCCATGCCTTTTGATTTTCAATACTAGTACTGCTAGGTCGTGTGTTGAGCAATGTGAGAAGACTGGATGTGTGGGGAACAAATGCTTTCTAACACTGCAATTTTTCCTCTGATGGAAACCACGTTGATTTGATTAGAATTGCAAGATTTGGAAAACCCATTCTTTCGGTCTTAAGCAAAATAGATCTAGTTTGACTCCAAATTCATTTTTTTGTTTTTAAATATGTAAAAAAAAATATTGTGGCTCGGGCTGGCCCATTGGCCTAGTGGCCCAAAATTGGACTGGGCTGGCCCAACATATTAATAACCCGTTTAAAATCGAGTTGAGCCAACCCAGTCCAGTCCAGTTTCATGTTGTGCCAGACAATCCATTTGCCACCTCTAGCTATGACTATTAATAAGAGTTATGGTTAATATTTCTGTGGGATTACATGTGAAAAAACCAATTTTTAGATTAACTCTAGTGGAGACTCTTTAGTGTTTGTGCACAATGTACTGCAGTGAGTTTCTTTGGTTTTTATCATAGTAATTCAAGTGAATTAATCACCAATATAGTTAACCAATAATTTTATTTTAATTAGGTAGTTAATCTATTTCATAAATGACCTTATTTAATGTACTTTAATTCTTTAGTTTATCAGTTCTTATTGGACACTTCTTGGTTCCTCACCTCCGTCATCATTGTTGTCTATGTCAAATATTGTTAAGTTCACATTTATCCTTTGACAATTGTTTCTTAAGGTATCAAGGGTTGTGACCGAATGTTAAACTTCTTTATGGAAAATAATAATAAAATCTGAAAGGTTGGATGTGCATCCTATTACAACTCGATATTTGGGTAACTTCCTTTATGCTAATACTGAAATATTATGTAAAATTGTGACTTCCCTTTCTTTGCCTTCTGAAAATGCGGTGGACAAACAACGCTGGGGAGCGCTGCCGTTTTCTGTCTTTTCTTGGTAGCTAGAATCTTCATACACTGCGGGAAATCTTACTAGGTTATTTTATCAAGTTTTCAATAAGTTGAATTTCTGCCTGCTTTTGATAAATAGTTGACCTGAATGATATTTCCATGAGTGTTATGCATATAATTGTTCAAGTGGAATCAGAATACTTTCTACATAATTTAAACCAGTTATTGTGAACGTCAATTTGATTCTCCCTTCCCCCATCTTTTTAGGTACAATATGACTACATTGTATTGGAATCTGTGAGTCATAAATTGATTTTTGGATGTCTTGCTTATTTGGTGGCACGTTTGGCATCCTTTTATGAGCTTGTTGGTAAACTTAAATTGTCTTGGTGGGCCTGAAAGAAGTGGCAGTGTCACCATTGTTGGTGCCGTTTCTCCTCGAGGAGGAGATTTCTCCGATCATGTTACATCGGCAACACTGAATATTGTTCAGGTAAACATACTGAATAGCTCACTAATTCATCTTCAATATGCACGCCATGCTATTTCTTGTGCTTAGTTGCTATATTTCAGGTTTTCTGGGGTCTAGACAAGAAATTGGTGCAGAAGAAACATTTCCCTTTGTAAACAGGCTCATTTCTTACTCAAAGTATTCAGGGGTATGGTTTTGATTTCTTCAAAATTATGCTTTATTCTCGGCACATGTTCTGCTGCTCTAAATACTCTCTACACATGCTGAAATTTGTGTTTGTGTTTTCAGGCACTGGAATCCTTTTACGAGTAGTTTGATTCGGATTTTATTGACATTAGGACGAAAGCTCATTCAGTTCTGCAATTAGGACGAGTTGAATGAAATCGTGCAGGTATTTGTTATTTTAGTTTCTGAATGTCCTTTTGTTGTGATAGAGTGGGACTAAGAGTAAGTTCTTTGTGTTATTTTCAATATACTTTTATATCAATTTGCAAATTAATGCTATTATTTTCGTCAATTTAATTCAAATTGCGGTGTAATTAGCTATACTTGGTATTGATTTTCACTTTTTTGCGGTCAATTTTGATGAATAGAGTTCATTGACTTAAAAAACAATTTATTCAAAGTTTTAATACCAAGATAAATTGTCACACACTACCATCATGGAATTGGATGGCAATATCACCCCTGCATGTATTTTAACAGCCTTATGATATGTAAAATTCCCTTCCTGTTTTGAGAAGAAAAATATATGCATAGTGAAATTCAGATTTATTGAATTTGTAGATTATAAAGCTTTTGTGTTTTGCAATTTACATGTGTGAAGTAATTGAATGCCTATCGGATTGGAAAAACTTCCTTCTATTGTATATGGTGATCTTATACTAATATTATACCGAACTACAAAATTTGGGATTTAAGGCACAAGGTAGCAGGGAGATTTCCATTAGTATCTTTTATGGTAAATTATAATTAGCTTAGCTTATTTTTTGCACCTCCTAGATATGCATTCTTATTGGGTACATATTTAGATGAATCTATTAGATGAAGAAAATGAAGGGAATGGCAGCACCTGCATTACCAGGTTATCTTCTCATCTCCTACTCTCTCTCTCTCGCTCATACACATACTTTTATATTTTTATTCATGTGTTTAGTGTACAGTGCATGGTTGGCGTACTGCTGACAAGAAATTTGGTATCTTTGTTATGATGCATGCAGGTCATGTTTGGTTAGCTGTATTAAGCAATTGAAGCTATATACAATAATTAGGATAAAAATATAAGTTATATAATTGGGTATAATTTTATTTTGGAACGGGTTCTTATTCTAAACTAGTTACTAGATAAAATTCATTCTTTGAAACTTTAGTCGGTTTGTATCAGGCCTGAATGAGGCTAATTTTGGTATAAAATTATTCTTATTTGACTCATCCGGACAATGATCTGCGAACTAAACATAGCCACAACGTATCTTATTAATCATTAAATTGTCACAATTTTGAAAAAGAAAGAAAAAACATAGCAAAGTCTCCTTAGTTAATAGAGAACAAGCCAGGTATATGTAAACTTAAGTCTGTTTGCTTGTATAAATATGATTTAATATTCTATGCATGACGTAATATAGGATCTGTTACAAAAGAAAAATGCATAAAAAGTTATGGATAGTAATGTAAGTGCAAATGGTGCTCTAATAGTCAATACTCAATAGGTCATAATCACTAATCTTTAATATAATTTTGTGAAAATTTCTTTTGTGATGTTGATTAATTGAACAGTTATTTTAATATATCTCGATTTGTAACTTTTTATTATTATAAATAATATGGCCTTCAATAACTCAAATAGATTTGTCCATGGGTGACTCTAGCCCAATACAATTGCCCTTTTCAATTCTCACATCCTTTGTCTTCTTGAATTTTTGATGGGCAATATTGGCTGAAAAGCTTTATTTATTTTTGCTGTAAAAAATGCAACTGTCTATTACATTCTCCATATTTATTCTTTTTCTCCATCGATCATCTACATATAGTTAAACTCATGAACTCTTGTTTCGTCATAGCAAACTGATTATCCGATACTTTTTAATTACACTTTAATTTGTGTTTAATAAACTTCTCCCATGATTTCATGTTATGGTTATAGAGATTAATACCTATTTCTTTCGTAATAACATGAATGTCTTATTTATTTTTATAATAGGCACCGTATTGCTCTTTTTCATTTGACGTGGCAGATTTTTATTCTTAACATCTTATTTAACAGTTTTGTCAACTATACAATAACCACCTCGTCTAAAATCTTGAAACTATGATACGAATTTCATCTGGGCCAGTTGCTTTTCTCATCTTCATGCTCTTCAGAGCCTCCTTCTCCTAATTCTTCTCGTATGATTATAGATTGACATTCCTATCTACGATGGATTTCTACATATCTCTTTATAACATACAATAAAATGAATTATAATACAATTTGGAAAAATAAACACTGATATATACCGTGTATTTCATGCATAGCTCTTGATTATTTTTGTTTGAGTATTATATTCAGTGCTTTAGCAAACAAATTTTCACATTGTGAATTTTGTACTTTATAATTAAGCATTCAATTTTTAGCATATGAAACTACCTATTAGGTTTTCTCATTCTTACACGTCTTATAATTTGTACTTTTCTTATTTCTACTTAAATTATCAAGCTTGAATGTGTTTAGTTAATGCTGCTTTTTATGCTGAGAGATGTGTGAATTATGCTGTTTTGGTGATTTGTGTGTTGTTTCTCACTGATGAAATGTTGCATTGAATATTATAGTTTTGTAGGATTCTAATGTGTGATATAATTAAATGATTAACAAGTAGACTTGTTCATCTGTTTGAGTTTGAGTAAATTCTTTATTTTCAACATATTTTTATTTGGGTCTTGCTTAAATTTTTAGATATGGATGTACCTTTTTATTTTTATTATGATTGTATTTGAATAATGCATTAGTATGTGTTATCATGATTTTATGTTTAATGTGGCAATAATAGTTTTCTTGTGTCTTTTGTTGCCCGTGGATTTAATTTGGTTGATTGTTCATTTTAATGATTGATTTCGTTATCCCTTTCTATTCTTTCTATTTGTTTTGCATAAAACAACATTAAGGACTATTTTTTCTAAGTTTGGGCGTGTAGATGTGAGTTTTTTATTTTTTTTATTTTTTGGTTATGTTTGATTGTCGGATGTGGAGTCTTTTTTTATTTGTTCAGTTTTTTTATGTGTGTGTTAGTTGGATAGCCTTGCTAGCCAATGATGATGTTACTTGGAACTACTTCTAATTCATGAGCTGTGATTAGGTGGTGCTACTTGTGTTTAATTTTTTATTATGCTTATCCATGTGAGACTACTAATTCTGAGCACAATAGTCATGATGATCATTAGTTTTGGTGGGTTACATGGATAGAATAGGTTGATACAATTGTGGACCTAAGTTGTTAAAACCAAGACCCCCAATTGAAAACAGGATTACTTAACCAATTGAAAGGATAGTTTGGGGGTGGTTGAGCTGGTGTGGGGAGCTGTTTAGATAGGTGGTGATTCCGTGCATGTTTAATATTTGTGTGGAATGTGTTTGGCTACCAGGTGGAATCTAGGCATTGACCGTATGTTAGGAGTCTGATCCCAACTATTCGTCCAAATAAAAGGCATTGCACCAGTCATGGCAAAAAGGGAAAAAGCTGCCATGTCATCATGAGCGAAAGCTACCCTATAAAAGATCCCAATGAGGACATTGGAGAGAAAAAAAAAGTAGGAAGAAGCGGCCTGGCATTGATATAATCGATGTTTGAGCGAAATAGCTACCTACAAGTGAGAAGAGAAAAAAAAGTAGCAAAAAGGGAAAAAGCTACCATGTCGTCATGAGTGAAAGCTTCCCTATAAAAGATCCTAATAAGGACATTGGAGAGAAGAAAGCAGGGAAGAAAGCGGCTGGCATTGGTATCAGCGATGTCCGAGCGAAATAGCTACCTACAAGTGAGAAAAAAAGTGAATAAAGCGGTGCATGAAATGGAAGATGCACTATAAGCCTGTCTGAGCCTTGGAAACTAATTTGGGGATCTAGACAACTAGTAGGTTTGACTTGCCTATTGAAAGCTTGAAAGCTGGGACACTTAATTTAGGGAGAATCATCACAGATCTAGATAGTTGCTTCATTTGGTTAGACCTAACCAAACTTGAGCGAGAAAAGAATAAGTGTTTGAGAGCAACCTTAGAATTAACACTCTGGGGTAGAGATTGAATATCATGATTGGGGGGGGTGTGCATCTCACGAGAGAGAGAGAGAGAGAGAGAGAGAGAGAGAGAGAGAGAGAATATTAGACCATTGAGGGTTGGAATATAACCAACCTAAAGCTTATGGTGATTGGATTGACTATACACACACACACATTAGTCAAGCATCAGATAAGTGAAAATTGATTTTTGTAGCATTAGTTAGACACATTTTATGAATTACTTGAGTAGTTTCAAAAACATGAGGCAAATAGAGCAGGCTATCTAATAAAATGATTTTTATTGTTATTTGTTATTTGTTATGTGTTTGAGTCTGGACGAACAAGGATTTAAGTTTTGGAGATATTGCTCTATGTTATTATTTCCTAAATTTCTCATGCGTTATTTTTTGTTTTCAATTTTTTTTTGACTCATCAAGTTATGGAGATTGTGGTGGTCTACCATGGGATGAACCTAGTGGGATCTTTCAACAATCATAGTCTCTTCTCTCCATGAATACGTGTTCTTAGATAATTCTAATTTCTATAATAAATGCTACATCTCTCCCATTTCTAACCTATGTTCTTGCAGTCGTTGCTTGATTAAATTTTCATCATAATAGCGTGTTTTTGGCTCATTCATTTGTAACTGTTTTTACTTGTGTTTTCATTGTGTATGTCTGTTGCACAACTTCTTTTCTTTTTTGTGCTATTTTGTATAGAAGGTTTTTAGAGAACAAATCATTGAATCTTGGTTCAACTTGATGTCCTGTCTATTAATAAAAAAGCTAATTCATGAAATGCATACTACTAAGTATTATTTTCAAAAAAAAAAAAAAGAAAAAAAGAAAAACGAAAACTAGTTGATTAAATAAATCATTTTCATCATTGTGTTCTATACATTAGCTACATCTACTAAAAGATTCAATGAAATCAATCTTTTGCAATTACATATGGCCATGTTGATTTTTGTACACATCTACTTCTACTTCATGTTATACTTGAATGATGTTGCTCTTGTGAATAGGAGCTTCTTTAGAAGACATGTTCAAACCACTTATGTTTTGCATTCAAAATGGATTTTTCAATATAGTTTCTCAACCTAGAGAGATTCGTATAGTATTAAATGGGGGAAGAAATCAGCTAATAGTCATGGGTTCCTAGCCTATCGGGAATCCAGATTTTATTATCGTGTCGTAAGGGGAAAAAAAAAACAAATCGGAAAAGAAAAAATCTTTTTTTTTTAATTTTTTATTTTTATTGAATGTGTTCATTCATTTTGACAACTTTAGTATATTTTCTCATAGTGATTTATTCTCTCAATATTTTTGTCAATTTGCATCACCTCGAACTGTACATTCATCCCCCCCTTCTTAACGTCTTCATTTCTATTACTTTCGTCTCATGCACATTGGATGAGACTACACATCCTGGTTATTTATTGTACTTGTAATCCTTATAATTTGTTTTCACGATTTTTCCATTGGACCTGCTGCACTTGTTTAATTAACTCTTTTTGGCGCCTTTGTGAGTTGGATAGAAATTTTAAAAGCTGATGTTTTGACCACTAAACTCTTCATCGGTTTGATTGTTGATGCTATACAACTCTCTACCATTACCATGATGATTGTCAGAAGTGCAGCTTTGAAGATGGTCGAGGAAGTTCGTAGGCAATTTAACACTATTCACATTCTCATGGAAGTTCATGTAAAGTCTTGATTATGCCACTTGTGTCAATATCATGTCTGATGCATCAAATAAGGATATGATTCCCCGGGTTCCCTTGTCATGTAGACGCCTCTCATTTTTTGAAACCCTCTTTGGAGTCAATTTTAATGTTATGGCTAATGAGTTCTTGATTACTTGGCTTTGGATGAAGATGTTGCTTATGTATGAATTCTGCTGTTTATGTTTGGCTTCTGTCTTGCTACTGTCTGATGGCATGTTGAGTGCTCTGATATGGTGGATAACATCCGATGCATGATAATATTTTCCAACATTAGAAGCCCCCACCCCACTTCTGTGGAATCCCTGTCGTAGCTTTATTCTCTGATTGAACTTTTCAATTCAAAGCTTAATACATAACAAATATTATTTTCTTTTTATGTGCCAAACGTGAAAACTAACCTCTTTTATAATTGAAGGCCTATCGGGTTGACAAAAACTTCCTTCTATTGTATATGGAGATCTTATGCTAATATTATACCGAACTACAAAATTTGGGGTTTAAGTCACATGGTAGCACAAAAGATTTCCATTAGTATCCGTTAGTAACTTTTATGGCAAATTATAATTAATTGAACTTATTTTGTGCACCTCCTGAATATACATTATTATTGGATATATATTTAGATGAATCTATGAGTAGTGCTTAAATTATAGTTGGTTGAGAAGTACATCAAATGAAGAAAATGAAGGGAATGGTAGCAAATGCATTGCCTAGTTATCTTCTCATCTTATACTTTCTCTCTCGCTCGCTCATACATGTGCATTTATATTTTTATTCATGTGTATAGTGTACAGTGCATAGTTGACGTGCTGCTGACAAGCAATTTAGCATCTTTGTTCTAATGCATCCATGTCATGTTTGGTTAGCTATATTAAGCAATTGAAGTTATATGCAATAGTTAGGATAAAAATATAAGTTATATAATTGGGAATAATTTTATTTTGGAACAGTTTCTTATTCTAAACTAGTTACTAGATAAAATTCCTTCTTTGAAACTTTAGTTGGTTCGTGCCATGCCTGAATGAGGCTACTTTCAGAATAAAATCATTCTTATTTGACTCATCTGAACAGTGCAAACCAAACATAGTCACAATGAATTTTAGATAACATTATTATATGCTTTTTATGAATTTTGATCATGCCTTGCTGCTTCTTTTTATGCCCCATTGTCGATTTGCATCAGTTTAAATATCATTCACGAAAGCATTTTAGATATCTGACACTACATTGGTGTAAACACGTGTCCACAATTTTCAAGAAATTCTCAAAACCTGCCTTGTGCATTTGGTGGATTAAGGAAATGAGGAGTTTTACATTGTCGTAGTATGTGTATGCTTCCCACACGTGCATAACAGAGATGAGTACCTTATAACCTTTCTATAAAACTTTGTATCACTTATGTGTTACTTGATTATAAACTTGTGCAATTTCTTTTTCAAGCAAGTTATGTTAAAACAAATATGTCCTCATTAAAATGTGTAATAGATTGTTCGTGTTAATTTCTTTGAAAAAAAGAATGTGGAACTCTTGGGATATATTTGTCATATATGTTGCTCTGATAGCCCAATTTATAAAATAGACACCTCCACGTTGTCAACCAAACACGAAAAAATGATGACTATAAAATGTCATAATGTCTGCAGGTTTTCCCCTTGCTTTTGTGGAATTTGCAATTCATATATCTTAGCATATTTTAATTCTTTGGACCTCTTGCTAAGCAACCAATTGGTTCACAAATTTCTACATAGGTGCTAGTTGTCCAGGAAAAGAAAGAAAAAACATAACAAAGTCTCGTTAGTTAATAGAGAACAAGCTAGGTATATATAATCTTAAGTATGCCTGTTTGTATAAACATGATTTAATATTCTATGTACGACATAATATAGGATCTGTTACAAAAGAAAATACATAAAAAGTTATCGATAGCAATGTAAGTGCAAATGGTGCTCTAATAATCAAATGGTGCTCTAATAATTAATACTCAGCAGGTCATATTCAGTAGTACTTAATATAATTTTGTGGAAATTTCTTTTGTGGTGTTGATTATTTGAACAGTTATTTTAATATATCTTGATTTATAACTTTTTATTATTATAAATAATATGATCTTTAATAACTCCATATAGATTTGTCCATGGGTGACTCTAGCCCAATACAATTGCCTCTTTCAATCCTCACATCCTCTGTCTTTTCAAATTTTCAATGGGGATCTTTTTTTTTTTGGTTGTTGTAAAAATCCAATTGTCTATTATGCTCTCCAAATTTATTCTTTTTCTCCATCGATACCTCGTTTCTTGACAATAATCAAAATCCAAATACCTAAATCAATTATTTTTATGGGTAATATAATCATCTATATTAATTATATTATTATCCTTATTCCTACTTTGTCTTGGCTTTACTTTATTTAAAACCTTTAGATTTCAAAGCACCTCTTCAAAGTTGTACTTGTTATTTAACCCTCTTATGGTATCATCAATTAAAACTGTGTCATCACCGTATAACATGCACTATGGAAGATAGGTTTGATATATTTGTAAGCTCAACTATGATTAGTGTTTAGAAATTATTTACTACTATTGCCACTACATGTCAAGCTAATGACCGCTCTTTCATATATATTTTAATCATATTGATAGGATTTTAAAAATCAATAAAAACCATATGGTGATCATGTTTCGTTTTTCATATGTGTGAATTCTATTTTTGTGTCGTTTCTCACTGATGAAATGTTGCATTGAATATTGTGGTTTTGTAGGATTCTAATGTGTGATATTTGTTTAGACATCAGAGTTAGAGTCCACCACAAGTTTAAAATTTTTTATGGTTGTTTTGAATTGAGAAGGACTGTTTGCATTGGTATCTGTCATTTGTTTTTTTTGCATTTACAACATTTGACCGTAATTTTCCTTGACCGTGTTTGAATAGTTAGATTTTGATATAATTTGTTATATTGGTATGGTTCGGAATTGTCCATGCAGGCCTACTTTGTTTTTTTTTTTCCGCTTTTTCTTATGTCTCTCTTTTCTCTTATTTTCTTGATAATAATCTTAACTAAACACACTTCAATTGTTTGATATTGATTCATCTTATCTAGGATTTGCCTTTCTGCTAAATAAAATTAAATGATTAACAAACAGCCTTGTTTTATCTATTTCAATTTGAGTAAATTTTTTATTTTCAACATATTCTTATTTGGCTCTTGTTTAAATTTCTAGATATAGATGTACTTTTTATTTTTAATGTGGCTATATTTAAATAGTGCTTTAGAACGTGTTATTATGATTTTATGTTTACTGTGAGGGAATAATAGTTTTCTTGTATCTTTTTTGTTGACGTGGATTTAATTTGATTGATTGTTCATTTTGATTGATTTCGTTATCCTTTTCTCTTCTCTTCGTTTGTTTTGCATAAAGCAACATTTATTCTAAGTTTGGAGGTGTGCGTGTGGTTATGTTATTTTTATTTTTATTATTTTTTGGTTATGCTTGATTGTGTGTGTTGTGGAGTCTTTTTTAATGTATATTGTTTTTTATTTTTTATTTTTTTTTGTGTTTGTGTGTAAGTATGATGGCATTGCCGGCTAATGATTATGTTATTTGGAACTACTTTTGATTCATAAACTGTGATTAGGTTGTCCTACATGTGTTTATTTTGTTAACAAGCTTATTCATGTGAGACTACTAATTTTGAGCACAATAGTGATGACAATCATTAGTTTTGGTTAGATGGATAGAATAGGTTGTTGGAATTTTGGTTTTGAGTTGTTAAAACAAAGACCACCATTTGAAAATTGGATTACTTAACCAACTGAAAGCATAGTTTGGGGGGTGGGTTAGTCGGCGTGGGGAGCTATATAGATAGGTAGTGATTCCGTGCATGTTTAATATTTGTGTGGAGTGTCTTTGGCTACCAGGTGGAATCTAGGCATTGACCATATGTTAGGTTTTGATTTCAACGACTTGTCCAAATAAAAGGCAATTGCACTAGTAAGAGCAAAAGGTCAATATTCTTTATTTATTTTTTTTATTTTCTGACTTTTGGTACCGTAAAGAATAGCAGGTCTAATAACTGCTCGGTAGAACTAGCGTTTTAATCTTATAGAATTTTCCTTTTACAAAAATTTCTTATAACTCTTCTTCATTTCTTTCAACCCACTTTAGTCCTATGCGTCATATATCCTCTTCAGTACCTCGTTCCTCAACAATAATCATAATCTAAATACCTAAATCAACTATTTTTATGGGTATCATTATTCCAACTTTGTCTTGGGTTTACTTTATTTAAAACCTTTAGATTTCAAAGTACCTCTTCAAAGTTCTATTTGTTATTTAACCCCTTATAGTATTATCAATTAAAACTATGTCATCGCTGAATAACATGCACTATTGAAGTCAACTTTGATATATATGTAAGCTCATCTATGATTAGTGATTAGAAATTAACTACTACTATTGCCACTACATATCAAGCTAATGAACGCTCTATCATATATATTTTTAATCATATTAATAGGATTTTAAAAATCAATAAAACCCATATGGTGATCTTGTTTAGTCTTTCGTATTTCTTCATCAATCTCTTAAGAAGTGAATGGTTTCAATAATAGATCTAGTTGTTACAGCCAAATTGATTCTCCAAAACTTTTGAATTACACTTTAATTTGTGCTCAATAAGCCTTTCCTATGATTTCATGTTATGGTTATAGAGATTAATAACTATGTAATTCAGTAGTAATTTTAATATCTTCTTTATCCTCATAATATACCTTTGTATTGCTCTTCTTGATTGACGTAGTGCTTTTTTATTATTTAAGATCTTATTGAACAATTATTTCAACTATATAATAACTATCTCATCTAAACATCTAGAAATTATGATACAAATTTACTTCGGGCTAGTTGCTTTTCTCATCTCCATCCTCTTCGTAGTCTCACTTTCCTAATTCTTCTACTATGATTCTAGGTTGACATTCCTATCTACAATGGAATTCAACAGATCTCCAATATTCTATTCATAACATACAATACAATGAATTACAATACAATTTTAAAAAATAAACTCTAGACATACTGTGTATTTTATGTATAGCACTTGATTATTTCTAGCCGAGTATTAGATCCATTGCCTTAGCAAACAAATTCAGTACTTTATAATTCAGCATTCAATTTTTAGTTTATGAAACTATCCATTAGGTTTATTCATTCTTAATTCTATGTCTTTTCTTTTTTTCTACTTAAATTATCAAGCTTGAATATGTCTAGTCAGTTTTCCCATATTGATGACTCTGGGTATGAATATGTTGCTTTTTATGTTGAGATTGTATGAATTCTACTGTTTTGGTGATTTTTGTGTCGTTTCTCACTGATGAAATATTGTGTTGCATATTGTGGTTTTGTAGGATTCTAATGTGTGATATTTGTTAAGATGTCTAAGTTAGAGTCCACCACAAAGTTTAAAATTTTTTATGGTTGTTTTGAATTGAGAAGGACTTTTTGCCATTGGTATTTGTCATCTGGGTTTTTTGCATTTACAATTTTTGACCATAATTTTCTTTGACCATGTTTGAATAGTTAGATTTTGATATAACATGTTATATTGGTATGGTTCGGAATTGCCCATGTGCCCACTGTAATTTCGATATGGACTTGCAGGCCTACTTCGTTTGTTTTTAGCTTTTTCTTTTGTGTTTCTCTTTTCTCTCATTTTCTTGATAATAATCATAACCAAACATACTTCAATTTTTTGACATTGATTCATTTTATCTAGGATTTGCCTTTCTACTGAATAAAATTAAATTTGGAGGTGTTCATGTGATTATGTTATTTTTATATTTATTCTTTTTTGGTTATGCTTGATTGTGTGTGTTGTGGAGTCTTTTTTAATGTATATTGTTTTGTGTGTGTGTGTGTGTGTGTGTGTGATGGCCTTGTATTTTTTTTTACCATGCAATCATGTGAGAGTACTAATTTTGAGCACAATAGTCATGACAATCATTAGTTTTGGTTGGTTAGATGGATAGAATAGGTTGTTGAAAATTTGGACTTAAGTTGTTAAAACTAAGACCACAATTTGAAAATTGGATCACTTAACCAATTGTAAGGATAGTTTGGGGGTGGTTGAGTCGTCGTGGGGAGCTGTTTAGATAGGTGGTGAATCCATGCATGTTTAATATTTGTGTGGAGTGTCTTTGGCTAGCAGGTGAAATCTAGGCAATGACCGTATATTAGGTTCTGATTCTAACTAATTGTCCAAATAAAATGCAATTGCACGAGTAAGAGCAAAAAGACAATATTAGTTGAAAGTTTTTTTGTTTGGAATCTAGGCATTGACCGTATGTTAGGTTCTGATCCTAAGTGCTCGTCCAAATAAAAGGCAATTGCACTAGTAAGAGCAAAAAAGCAATATTAGCTGAAAAGGTTTTTTTATTTTTTGTTTTTGTTTTTCCCCTCACTTAGTACCATAAAGAATAGCCTGTCTAATAACTGCTCGGTAAAACTAGCGTTTTAATCTTATATGATTTTTCTTTCACAAAAATTCTTATAGCTTTTCTTTATTTCTTCCAACCCACTTTAGTCCTATGCTTTATATCCTCTTCAATACATCGGTCCTTGACAATAATCAAAACCCGAATACCTAAATCAAATATTTTTATGGGCGATATAATCCTATATAGCAATTATATTATTATCCTTATTCCTACTTTGTCTTGGCTTTATTTTATTTAGAACTTTAGTACCTCTTCAACGTTCTACTTGTTATTTAACTTCTTTATAGTATCATCAATTAAAACTATGTCATCGTCGAATAACATGCACTACGGAAGTCAGCTTTGATATATTTGTAAGATCATCTATGATTAGTGATTGGAGAAAAATTATTAAAAACCATGTGGTGATCTTGTTTCGTTTTTCATACTTCTTCATCAATCTTCTAAGAAGTAAATGATTTCAATAATAGATCTCGCTGTTATTGTCAAACTGATTCTCCAAGACTTTTGAATTACACTTTAATTTGTGCTCAATAAGCCTTTCCCATGATTTCATGTTATGTTTATAGAGATTAACAACTATGTAATTCTAAGTAACTTGAATGTCTTCTTTATTCTCATAATATGCACCGTATTGCTCTTCCTCAATTGATGTAGCAGCTTTTTATTATTTAAGATCTTATTGAACAGTTTGTCATCTATATAATAACCACATCATCTAAACATCTCGAAATTATTATACGAATTTACTTCGGGCTAGTTTCTTTTCTCATCTCCACCATCTTCACAGTCTCCTAATTCTTCTGTTATGATTATAGATTGACATTCCTATCTACAATTGAATTCAACATATCTCCAATATTCTATTCATAACATAAAATAAAATGAATTATAATACAATTAAAAAAATAAATTCATCTACATATTGTGTATTTTATGCATAGCACTTGATTATTTCTGGCTGAGTATTATATCCATTGGCTTAGCAAACAAATTTTAGCAAACAAATTTTCACATTGTGAATTCAGTACTTTATAATTCAGCATTCAATTTGGTTTTTTCATTCTTAATCCTATGTCTTATATAATCTGTACTTTTTTTTCCTACTTAAATTATCGAGCTTGAATATGTCTAGTCAGTTTTCCTCCTCTATTGGTGACTCTTGGCATGAATATGCTGCTTGAATTCTATTGTTTTGATGATTTCTTTGTCGTTTTCACTAATGTATTGTTTCGTTGAATATTGTTGTTTTGTAGGATTCTAATGTGTGATATGTATTAAGAGGTCAGAGTTAGAGTCTACCACAAAGTTTAAAAATTTTTATGATTGTTTTGAATTGAGACTGTTTGCCATTGATATCTGTCATCTGGGTTTTTTGTATTTACAACGTTTGACCATAATTTTCTTTTACCATGTTTGAATAGTTAGATTTCGATATAACATGTTATATTGGTATGGTTTGGAATTGACTATGTGCCACTGTAATTTCGATATGGACTTGCACACCTAATTTGTTTGTTTTTAGCTTTTTCTTTTGTGTTTCTCTTTTCTCTCGTTTTCTTGATCATAATTTTAACTGAACATTCTTCAATTGTTTGATATTGATTCATTTTATCTAGGATTTGTCTTTTTGCTTAATAGAATTAAATGATTAACAAGCAGACTATTTTTATCTATTTCAGTTTGAGTAAATTCCTTATTTTCAACATATTATTATTTGGGTCTTGCTTAAATTGTTAGATATAGATGTTCTAAAACATTATTTAAACACAGCCATAAAAAAAAAAAAGCATCTATATCTAACAATTTTAAGCAACTATAATTGGAGAAAGTTGGACATCAGGGATTGAAGTATATTCATCATCTCTTGAAACCGAACATCCTTTATCGATCTCACAACTTGACTCGCAACTATCTATTATATATAAAGGAGTTTTATGTTATTAAAGTTCGAATAACACAACTTCAGTACATAATATCGTGATTAGATTCTTTTTTGTTATATATATATATATATATAAAATTGACTTAACTTATTTTAAATTTCAACTCGGCCCAGTATGATTATATGGATCGCCCTTGGTTAGCTTTACTAACAACTTTATAAAAAAGAACCCTTCATAAGCGGGGAAGAAGCTGGTGCTTCAAACTTGCTGAAATTAAGAAAGAAGAAACACCACAAATGAGAATGGAAAATTGATATTTTATACATTCATAGTGAGCCTATTTATAGGCAATGGCTGTAACAACTTTTACAAGAAATTAGTAACGTTAACAGGAATCTAGGACCTATCCTTAAGATTAGATATAATTACTTGCCATCCTAATTACTAGGTAAAAGTTATTGACCAAGCACTACACATGCATGCTAATTAAAACAAAAAGTAATAATAAATTTCTGACATTTTGTTCCCTAAACTCAAAATAATAAATTTTAGTTTAAATGTCTTTAAAAAAGCATCATCCCTCAAATTGAATCCTTTGAATTGTAAATGCCAAGTAATTTCCTCTCAAAAGAAGTTTGATAAATAAAGTTAGAAATAATCACGTATCGCTTATTAATCAATCATTGTTTCAAGACACCAAATTAGTATTATCTCATAAAAAATATTTATTTATTGAAAGAAGATGAAACCATATGCAATTTGCACAATTATAATTAAGTCTTTTTTGTCGTGAAATTTTAAGTCGACAAAATAAATCATTTTTTTATGTCATCTCACTAAGTCTACGCATCAAATAACTTTGATATAGTTTGTAATGATTGAAATATAGTGCATCCAGATAGAAATACCCCAATAATGTAGGCTTCAAACACGAAGGATATATATTGTGTTTACCAATAGAAACACCCAGATTGTTTTTTGTTTTTGTTTTGTTTTTTTTTTTGCTTTGTGAGATTGGTTTTTTGTGGTGGTTTTTGACAATTTTTATGGTAATGTAGTTATAGCAGTGCAAATTGGCGTCAATGGCAGTGGTGCAGGTGGAACAACTGGCGGCGATGATAGTGGTGGATTCTTCCATTCTCTCCTCTCTTATGCGTTATACAAGTTGAGATACTATCGTCTCAATACATTTTTGACACTTCGACACATTATTCCTTCTTTATTTATTGTAAAGATAGTGAAAAATGAAAATGCGTGAAAAACCTAATTAATTTTAATTAAGTATAAAAAATTATTAGTAGGGCCTGCAATTTTTGCTCTAGTACAACAGCTTAAAGACAAATTAGTGCTCTTTTTGATAATTAACAAATATGTAATGTAGCTTGCATCTCACTCACATATCAAACACATAATTTGTCTTTATTACCATAATTTTGTCATGATGTGATTGCCAATTTTCTTAATAAGGTAATATTTTCTTTCTATATATTTACCTTTTTATAATTTCTCGATTCATCGACTACTAATACCTCACTGTTATCATAATAAATTGTTATGCTCTACCCTGTTGTCATCCATACCGAGATATAGGAATTCATTTCATATGCTCTACCACGTCTAAAGTGCTAGATGTCTACTCTTTTGTGGGGGATGTATAATGCGAAAAGCAATAAGCATCCTTCTTAAAACCTTACATGCCAAAACCTTATTTATCTATGGAGCTTATCACAAAAGCTACCCGTTTGTTCTTTATATCATGCAAGAGTTGGATCCCAAGAAAATAACCAGCTTCGCCCAATCCTTAGCATCAAATTGTTGGTCAACCATGATTTCAGTGATGCTAATATCCTTACAACATTTTCAATGAGTAGAATATTGTCAACTCGATGTACAAGAAAAAATTCCTTGTTGTCAACTATTCTCTTGTAGGCGCAAGGCTCGTCTACATTTTGATCAAAACTAGTCTTGATCTCCTTATCAAACCATATGTTTTCTTATATAGAGGCTTGCTTCTATAAATGGACCTTTGTAATGTCTAGATTTTATTTTCGTCTTACAAACTCATTCGGTTGCTTCTTTCACATCCTTTCCACTCCCCACTACGAATGGAAGAAAATGAGAATATATAAGACCTATGTATAAGTTCAAATGCATTAACTTGATATAAGCCGGAAGTTAGGAAAAAAATGCCTTGGGCCCTCAACTTTCTGTTCTAATATAAAAAATTCTCATACACCCCAATGGAAAATGGGCTTCAAAACTGATACACTTGCTAAATCTCTTTGATGTTTTGAAAATCATCAAGCTTTAGTCTTTCGTTTCCTGATAAGATTTGCAAATTTTTCGCAACCTTTCAATGACTGTTTGTATTTGGTTAGATATACCTCTATAAAGACGTCTTTGTGTTGCCTCATCCATTCCACAGGGTTCATCCACTTGACAGGGCTAAATGATAGATCATTAGACATGTCTACATCAATCTTCTTCAATTTGGGAATGTCAAATTCCGTTGGTTTACCAATCACTATTCTAATATCTCTATTACGCAACGGCAAGTGGCCTTCTACTAAACTTATATTTCTCAAGCATAACCTGCAAATAGGTAAATCATTACCTAACTGTCAAATACAAAATGCATAACCGAAATGAGATGTGACAAGAGTAAAGAAAGCTTTCAAATTTGAAGTACTTTTTTCTTTAAAAATGGTGGTACTAAGAGAACAAAAGTAAACCTAGTCATACTTTTATTAGCATTTGTTTGCAAGTCAACCTCTTTTTAAATAGTTACAAAAACCATTAATACCAGGACACGTAAAAATCTCTATAAGTGTGCCAATTAAGAACTGCCAAACACAACTGCAACAGATATTCATCAATTGATATCTTCTGAGAGCATGTCTAGAAAGATCCTATCATATGATGGCTAACTAATGTTTCGTCCAAGTTCTAAAATTCCAATAATATTGGGGATGTGCTTGTGTAAAGCATAAAATAACTATATGACATTCTCATTGGCAACAGAATTTCCCAAAGGGAATATCCTTCATAATACAATTTATTCAGAAAACATTTCTTAAGTGTCAATCCTTGGTTTCTTTCACTTTGAGACAAATGAACTATCATTTTATACTCCAAAAAAATCCCAATTATATAAATCATACTAAAAGATGTAGTGATAGTTCATCTGAGAATTTTACTTAGAAAGTTGTAAATAACCCCATGGCTATAGAATAAAGGATTATCATGAACGTACACCGAGGTATTGACAGTGACTTTCGAATGTGACAGAACATAATGCAATAAAATGAGATACAAACAAAGAAAAGGAGCGTGTTACCCGTGCTGAAATCTCTCAAACAAAACAGCTAGGATGTATTCTTATTTGGGATCTTCAATAGCTAGATTTCCAAGGAATCTTTGTGTAAGTTTTCTCTAGATTACTAGCCACTGGTTATTTCAATTTATTTTACAAGCTTTTCTAGGCCAAGGTACTCTAAAAAATCCATAGATTTATAGTAATCAGATTTTAGGCTTGTCATTTTGCATGCCATTATGTCTTTATTAATATTGGGAGTTTTAGCACAGTCAGGATATAATAAAAATGAAGTTCTAGTTGGAGTAGGAGACCAATTGAAATATCTCAAATTAATAGTGCTCAGTTTTAAGAGAATATTTGAAAGCTTTTGAAGCTTCTTCCATGTTGAGTGATGCCGCCCAAACTGTATGAGCAGGGAAATGCCTAATATCTTACTTATTTACTCCCTGTTTCTCGAATTTCAGTATTTAAATTTCAAATCACAAATAGTCAGACTACAAATTATCAACAATCAAAAAAGAAGATTATGACTGGATCTTACCTTCTTCAAACACAAATCAATAATTCCCGTTTCCATAACCCTAGAAAAATGAAAAACTAAGGCTCAAAATCCCATATGGCAAAGCTCTCAAGTAAATCTTCACCAACTTCAAGAACAATCTCGTGTTTGATCTTTTTCTTGGACTCTTGGTGCTCTAGAAGTTTTCCATTCTCTTACTATCTTAAATAATTTTTGAAGCCAACATTTTCTCTTTTTTTTAAGGCTTTCAGCCAAAGAAGTGGAAGAACACATTCTTAAGATCCTAATTCCTTCAGAAATCAAACTTGTGGTTTATGTTAATTCTATTAATTGGAAACTTGACTCCTGGATCAAGTAGCTTCATTTGGTGAGCATCCAAGCACAAGTTTGCTTAAGCCAGGGATGTAGTCAAACTTAGGAAAACTGGGTAAATTTACAATTTTGCTGAACTAGGAAGTTTTGGTTGGATATAAACATGGTTGTTACCAGAAAATTTGGTATAATATCTTTCTTTGTGCTTTAGAAAAGCTGGTGAATCAAAGGCATTAACAACTAATTAAAATTTCATTAACTGATGAATTTAAAAGAAGCTAAAAAAGACAAAAAATCAAGACGAAGACGTCCCAAAATGTAATGGATTATCAAGATTCAATTTCGAACATGGTTAGTGACATTGCCTCGTGTAGCAAAAGAGATGATGTCATCAATCAATTTTACCATAAGCTTAGTAAAATTTAGTTCTAAAATTTTGGTGTTATTAGCTCCATCTTAACTTTGACCTGATTATGAAAAACTTAATCCATGATTCGAGAATGAGGACATTATTAGAGCTTTAAGTGATAATGAATGTGTCGTAAACATGAACTATACCAAGAAACTGTACAATGATTCTTCTCTCTTTATCCACAAAACGCAATACAACAATCATTTGCTTTTGCTCTTTGATTGACAAATCATAAGGCTCGTCAAATAAAATACAAAAATAAATCATTCCAAGATCATTAATGATTGCATGAATTGTTATTTTAAGATTTTTCTGTGTATTTTTAATACAATATTGATATTATCATTGTGATCAACAATATAAATATAAGCTCAGATTGTTTGCTTGAAAGCTAAGTTAGTGTCATCGATAACATGCTAGTGACCAAATGGTGTTCTTTATCCTAAATATTATTGAGCTAGACGGAGTGTTGATGACACTCAAACCAATAATCTATATACTAAAAAATATATCTATAAAATCCTATATATTTACTCAATGTTTCAATAAATTTATTTTTGCTCGATTTTCTCTTAAAATATCTTTATGCTTGAAAATCCTCCAACATCATTCACCAAATTGTTAAGAATATCCAAAAGAAATGTTTCAAAATTGACCTTATTTTGGAGGAAAAAATGACTGGATTTTCGTCAATGCAAGTGAGTATAATGATGAAGGTGGGAAATACTAAATATACATTAGATTCAACAATCAGAAATGTAGATGGCTCATTGTTTGATAATCACAAAAATATTCAAGACTCAGTTGTGGAATATTTGCAGCACGTTCTTAATACTGAACATATTTAGAGCAGCAATGATATACTGAGATGCATACTTAAGTTGATTTCCACACAAGATAATATTATTTTAAACTCTTTCCCCGATGAAAATGATTAGGAAGATGTGTTCACCATCCATAAGGACAATGCAGATGGTCCTGATGGGTTTTCAGCAATTTCTATCAAAAGTGTTGGAAAATTATAAAATCAGACCTAACTAATGCCATCACAGATTTGTTCAAAGGTAAGTGGCTTAAACAAGTATAAATTATAACATGGGAGAACATACTGCACACTGGTATTTGATGAAATGCCTCCAAAATTTGATCAAATGGCTATGGATGATAATGTAGTACATTTGAAGTTATGACAGCAACTAGTAATTATGACAGGATGTAATACAATTGTGGAACTTGGAAAAGGATTTGGGAAAATGATACAACCTGACTTTCACTACAATGAAAAGCCATATAAATCTCATCAACAAGGTCCAACAATCAGCATGCTCAACTGATGGAAACAAATACTATGGAAATCATATAGAAAAATAGAAAATGATTATATGTACAAACAAACTATATAAAACAGAAAATGAAGATATACGATGGAGATACAAAAAAGAAAGATTGACAGCAGTTCATTGAAAAATTGGATATTATGAGTGTAGCATACTAATTAACATTTGGTGTATGTGGAGTGCAATGAAATTCTAGCCACTTGTAGAGAGGCATAGTTGCTAAGTTTGTATTTTTGCATGTAAATGTGTAATTTATGTCTTACTATATTAAAATTTTAGTAGTAAAATTTTTGTAGATTTAAAAGGAATAAAAACCTGAAAATTTCCTTGAACAATACACTATAATGCATAAGATACAGCTAGTAGCAATAAAAATAGCATAACCATAGTAGTAGGAAAAAATTGTAGTAGTTCAATTGGATCATATTAACCCCAACCTCATATCAGAACTAGAGATGAATAAGGAAGTAAAGAGGGACATAACAATCCCAAAATATTTAGGCATGTACTCAGGCCACAAACAATATAAATTAAAATAGTAACTAGTGATCAGAAGTGGGAACCAAGCTTAAGAATTCAATTATTTCACCATCAAGAAAATATATAGAATAAAATCAGTGAAATAGGGAAACTCCAAGGCAACTGAGCAATAGCAGTAGGAGGAGGGAAAATCATCCATCTTTGTTATCCTTCAGTAAGCTAGTGTATGAAGCCTTAGCTAGACTATTCAGACATTGCTCAAGATTAACTTGATGCACCTCCAACCCTGTTTGCTTGTTAATCAGGGATCTAAAACCTGATTGGACTGTTGGTGTGAAGATTCTTAGTTAAAAGGAAACCTTCAAAATTTTGATTCATTAACTTAAAGAATGTAGAAATCTCAGCACTGTGAGAAGTTAAAACTCTAAAAACTACATTCAAGAAGTTGAAAAGCTTATCCAGTTTGTCACACATCCCTAGCTTCAGTGGTAAGTTACCATGCACGAGAAAATTAGCCCCTTCGTGAAGTTGAAGCTCTCCTTGGAACAAAAGTAGCATTTTCTTCCTCCGAGGAATCTAACTCATCAATCATTTCCAAGTTACCATTCGTAAACACATAATCCATGTGTTCTAAAGTACGTTGGTTCAGTTTGAGTTAGGGAGAATAGGATTAGGGGAAGTCTCTTTCCTTGAAAGCATTGATGTTCCAAAAGTATAATAGCAGAAAGCACGACTTATCTAAAAACACAATGTGTACATCTCTGCCCTACATAAAAGCAATAAAAGAAATTTCCAAAATTTTGGGAATAATATGCTGCATTCCAATTTTTTCGAGAATATTGAAAAGAAATTGTCCAAACACATCCATCCAAGTGCTCCTCAATCCCTTAATTAAAACAACAATCAACATGCACACATATGATAGTAACAACATGAATTCAGCCGTCCCTCTCATAATTTCAATCAAAACATGGGAGAAAATTAAAATATCATTCAATACATGTATACTTACCTGACTTGAATACAATGCATGGGCAACAGAGCAATTGAAGATTATCGGAAAGCGAGGCTGCAGATTTTGCTAATTCATGGTCAAAGAAAAATAATGACAGTTTGATTTAGGGTTAATTACACTAATGATTCCCATTATTTCAGGTTTGTAACAATTTCATCCACATTCAATTTTTTTAGCAGATATAATCTCCCATCATTTTATTTATTCGCACAGATGATGGTCCCCAAATTACTATTTTGACAATTCTTTGACAAATTTGCCCATTGACTTAAATAAATTAAAATGATAGAAAAAAGAAAATACAAAAAAAACATTGCAATTGGGCTCTTAACCTTTTCAAAAAAAAAAATCCTAAACTATTTTATTTTATTCAGATAAGTGTTGTTTCCCAACTAAAAAGGAATCATCTTTTTCAAACCTTTTCAAAAGTACAAATTTTTCAAACTACAATTCAATGGAAGCTTCATCTCCAAGCTCTTGCCTGCCAATCCAAAACCACTGCAGCTACTATCGAAATCAAATTTCCCTATAATTAGCTTATTAATCAAAAATATCAATGGAATTCGACCGATAAAGCTCTCGTCGTCATTGGAGGGTAATTATGACGATTACGGGACAAAAATTCATGTCAAAAGGGAAGCAGAGAGCGTGGGAACTGAAGTCAGCACTTCTATTAAAGACGACCTGTTCATGAGTTTCTTTCGCGAAGTATGGCCGTATTTTCTGGCACGCATTCTTCTGATTTCTGCTGAAATTGTTGATAGCCCTCATTTGGATCCCATTCTCATGGCACGTTTTCTTTTAGTTAATATTTTCAGATTTCTCGTAATATATTATGCGTATTAGCAGCAAAATCTAAAAGATTGACTTTTGGGGGCATTGTAGAAAGTAGAAATTGTGTTGCTTTTAGTAGATTTCTACACTTCCTCTTTTTTTTTTTTATATCTTGGACTGTGCGTTCCCTTTTACTTGATATCCATTAAATTGTGGATAGGAATCATCTAATTGAACGAATTCTAAGTACAGGATATTTCTTTGCTCCACGGAATGGGAATCAAGTTTGTTATAGTTCCAGGGATGACCCATGTCCAAATTGATAAGCTTTTGTCTAAAAGAGGTAAATAAATACCTTGCCAACTTCAAAGTTTATGCATTTTAATGTATCACCAGTGATTTTAAAACATCTTTCATATGATGGTGGTGGTGGTGGGGGTGAGTTGAAAAAGATGATTCTTTTTTTGTTGGAGAAGACGTATCTGTATAAAATAAAATAGTTTAGGATTTATTTATACTTTTGAAAAGGTTTAGGGCCAATTGTAATGTTTTCATTGTATTTTTCCTATCATTTTAATTTATTTAAGTCAATGGGCAAAATTGTCAAAGAATTGTTAAAATAGTGAAAAATAGTGATTTGGGGACCATCTATGCGAATAAATGAAAAGATGGGGATGATATCTGCTACAAAAATTGAATGGGGATGAAATCGTTACAAACTTGAAAGAATGAAACCATTAGTATAATTAAACCTTTGATTTATGAAGTTAGGCTCTCAGAAGGTAAACAATTATGTGGATGAAAGTTCATCATGATTATGTAGACCATGGCAAATAATATGAGTGTTAAAAATTAAATAATCACTGCAACAAATGTTGATTTTATGACAAATTTCGTAAATTATAATTAGAGTAACTAGAGATTGTTGATTTATTTTTATTTGCTGAGGAAAATACAATTGACCCACAAATTATACTCAAGCACCAAATCTAATTGAAATTAGTATACTTTAATACCCATCTTTGGAATAAATCCCAACACGAAAACAAGCGCTTAGCGCATTTGATGCGGAATTAAATGAAAGCATTCTGAAGAAACATTATGGTTTTTTTTTTTTTTCAATTTGGAAATCAAATTGATTTTCTCATGGAATTTCTGGATATCAGTCCACCACCAGAAAAATAGACACGGAGAAAATCACACAGACGATGGTATTTTTTTTTTTTTTTTTAAGTTTTGATTTTTTGAAACTTAATTTGGAATTTTAAGATTAACAACAAAAAGAAAATAAAAAATTAGGATTAGATTGAGCATACCTGTGTCGTCAATTTATATATCAAACAATCTTTGATAAACAAAACAAAACAAAAATAAAATAAAATCAGAAGGAATCTAATGAAATCAAGAAATGATCCTTTATGACATTTATATCGAGTACAATTCGTGGGAAAACCATCTTCATAAATATTGGTTTTTCTTGGTGAGCACTATTCAAATTCCTCGTCGGTCTGGGATAGGGATGGCAACGAGTCAGGGTCGTGGTGGCCTCCCCATCTCTCGCCCTGCCATTTTCTAGATGCATGACGAGACGGAGATTAAAATATTATTTTCGTCCTGTTTACTTTTTTTTTTAATATTTTTCATTTATTAAATTAATTTAAATTAAAAAACATAAACTTTAAAAAAAAATTGAGACGGGACGAGGTTGGAGATCATTAGTCAGAGATTGCAATTTAAAATTATCGTGTCTCTATTCTGAAGGACTACACGAAAAATGGATGGTTGAAGGAGAAGAAAAATGCATCTTATTTTCTCTTTAAGTGACAATATTGACGAAAGATATGCAAACAAATAGTGTTATTTATAAAATCAAACAAATATATCTTCTAAATTTCATAAGTTTAACCGCATTATATTGAATGAACCATTATTTAGTAAGAATTTTTATAGTTGGACATTCCTTTTGAATGAGTTAATGAATTTGAGAACTCAAATTGAAGAAATTGAATTAGATCGAACCGGAACTAGAGTTGATCTCTTCAGTTCTATATCGATCCCATACCATGAGATAGGACTAAATGTTCCATTTTAAATATACACATTGCTACTCCGTTCGGCTCAGTAACCGAACCATGCCTACCCCCAACATTCATCTGTGGAGATTGACATATAAAATTGATATCTTAACTAATTTAACTATATTGTGTTGAATCAAATTAATTACGATCATCTTATTTTCAAATCATTGTTGTTATTCCAAATATTACTTGAACCATACTTTTATTTTAAGTTAATTTATTATTTTAACCAATCAATTATAATTTATAAATTGAAGGCTATTCAACAATTTGAAAATAGCCACAGTCCATAAAGATTTTAAAACTTTTATCTCTTATAATTTTTCAAATCATTTTATATTTTTTAATTTTAGTATTTTTATTTTTTTACTTCAAAAATTAAAATAAAATCCCTTCAAAGAAAAAAAAGAAGATGCGCAAATAGTCTGCATTGGGATTCCAAAATTGGGTAAGGACACATCACAACAACAAAAAGGAGAAGAAGAAGCATCGTAAAAATCAAACTTTTTACCCCTAATCAGATTTCCCTTCTTCTCCTGCCTCCCTATGCTCGCAAGAACTCCCATAACGAGAATAAAGAAACAAGAACCCCACTCCCAGACCCATCACCCAATTAAGGTCGGATTTCCAAATTTTGTATCTTGTATTATATCCGCATTTGACACTTACAAGTTACAAAGAAATTGAATTATACCACTAAGGGATAACATAAATTGAACCATTGTGTGTATTTAAATATTCATATTTTGTGGAATATTATCTTAATTAAAAAAAGTATTCAACTCATCGATAACAGAGAATTTTATCACACAAACTGCTTCTTTATTGACTTTTGAAATTAAAACTTGATAACATGAACAATGAGAATTTGTTGTATTAATATTTATTGCAAACAAATTTTGGGTCACGAAAGAAGGATTTCAAATAGAGTATTCCATGTATGTTTTTAATTCAGATTTCCTGTTGTATATTAAATTGTGTTCTTTGAAACCACTTCGATACTATTGCCAAGAGAAACTTTTGGGAAATTGACATTTGAGTTTGATGACATGATTTCCAATTTGGGATGTGGCAGTTAAACTGAATTTTAAATGGATTCCAATTCACATTTTTTTTTTTTTTTTGGAAAGATTGAAACCTAAAGAAATTTATTATGTAGAAAAAAAAAGAAAAAGTTGTGCAAATAGGCTATGTTGATTGTTTGTCTTAACTTTTATATTTTTTGTCTATTTATATGGGTTAATTCAAATGCACTATATAATTCGAATCCATTTAGCATCATCTAACTGTAGTGGACCTAGGATGATTGCAATGAAAAAAATAATCTTTGTCGTTAACCAGAATATTGAGAATCATTGATGATTGTTTACATTCCTAATAGGGTATTTGATGAGAACCACGGACTAGCTAGCAAGGGCTCATTACATATTCCCGTGAGGCCAATAACGAGATCAAGAGCCAAGAAAATCAACGACGACCTACAAGGTCTTGTCCAAGCTACGTGGACCGAAACCGACACCCAAATGTTGCAAGCAAGTAGGAGTCCCATTTCGTCTTAGGATTTTACAGATTCGGAATGAGAAACTGTCATCCCAATCAATCCAATTGGGATGCCCTGGACCTGACAGGTTATTTGGCTGAAACAGATATGCCAATGGCTAGAAGGTATGTATTGTTCTGGGGTATGTCAATGTTCAATCTTCGGTTCTTATTTCGTCGACCAATCCTTCCCAATTCACATCTTTGTTGAAAGAACTTCTTTTGTAATTCCTTACACAAGGATTCAGAAAATACCTGATCCCCACCTACACAAGAAAATTGTTGATAAAACTCCAAAATGGCATTTTCTATTGTAGCCCAAGTATTATATTTGGCTATTTACTTAAATCGTTGAAAGAATATATTTCTATGGAAAAATAGAAAGCTGGAAATTCTTGCTCCCATTGGAGCATTTGTATCTATATGTATCTGGATCCTGTTCCACGCCCTTTGAGACCCCGAAAAATGGACAAATGCAGTTCCTGCAGAGGAAGCGCAGCGGCCCCATTCTCTGCCCCGATTGAGATATCCTCTATTTCACTCAAGAAAAATAAATTGGTCAATGTTTCATGATTACTTTGTCCCACGCCAATCATTTACCTATAACTATTCAATATCCCTACGAAAATTTGATCAAATCGAAATGTTTCCGAGGACGAATCACCATGGGGTATGCGCTAGCACCCTTGACAGACACTCCAGATGGAAGAGTTAGAATGGCAGTTCTTGCATCGCATTACCACTTGTACGGGCCCCCGTCAATTCATTTGAGTTTCATTCCTGCAAACGTACTCCCCAGGCAGGATACTTAAAGCATTAGCTACAGCACTGCATGGGTCAATACGCACAGCGCCTATTATCCATCATTTACGGCTAGGACTACTAGGATATCTAATCTCATTTACTCTCCTAGCTTTAGCCTCTCTCTCGATGTCGGTGTCGATTCGGTGTCGATTGTCGGTGTCGGTGTTTGTCGGCCCAACACGGTTTTGAATGAGAGAAAGAAGTGAGGAATCCTCTCTCCCGTCTTATCCGCTGAGCCTAGCTGAGTTGCCTGTGTGAGGCATTTGAATTTTCCCGATACCGGAGCAGCTAAAAGAAGCAGTACAACAATCCAATTGCAATTGCTAAACGATCTAATAAGTACCTTGTGTCAGAATTGAGAAATTCTATCACTCGATCAGTTTGCTTTAAAATCGTCCACCTTGAACAAACTTGGTTGACGAACATCGTTTATGCGCCTCTAGAGATAAGATACGTAGGGCTAAAGAGAGAGCCAAAAAAAGGATCTTTCGTGTGTATTCATTTAGGACCCTGCAGATCCGCTCTTTTTCCTATTCAAAGATCAGCCCCCCATTACTTAGAAAAAGTGAGCCACTAGTTCAGGTACAAGATACTATCATTACAGTAGTTCAGGTACAAGATACTATCATTACAATCTGGAAAAATTTCAATTCTTCTGTGTTTCAGCAGTAACATATCTGAGGCCCATTCGCGTATTTTTTTTACACCTTGTAACTTTTCTTCAGCCACTACAGTTCGGTGGAGGAACTTTAGGACACCCTCGGGGTAATGTGCCAGGTACGGTAGCTAATCGAGTAGCTCAATTTCTTTGGATCAACCGCCTACCACCGCCGTGGTGGAGACTCCGGAGAATTAGATGGTCTTCCTGAATAGGCCTCAGAACTCTTATATGTCCAATGTTCATTATGAAAACTGATCGCCGTGCTATTGAACGTTTATTTTGAATTCGATAATTTTCTCATAACCAAGATTTTTTGGGGGGTGGGGGTTTCATTTCAGTTGTGGGATCATTAATATTTGATTAATATACATTGAAGCACTCTGGACAAAGGTGAGTGACCATTTGTACCAGTTTTCCAACTTTAAATTACAAAGTATAAATAAAAGGTATCACAATTTATTTCATATTCATCCCTAAGACTTTGAAATACTTTATTATAAAAAAAAAAAAAAAAAATCAATTTTCTAATTTTTTTTCTTTGTGCAATATTTCTCTTTTATTTTTCTTTCCACAAACTCTAGAGTCAAGATTAATATTATTCTCTTTCTTCAATGTGATTTTTTTTCCTTTTCAATATATTCTCCTAACTATTTTTTTTTCTCTTTTTTCTTTTTCCTTCTACGAACCTTATAACCATGATTAATTACCAATATGTTTGTTGGAAAAGAAATATTTTTATTTTTATCACTAGTCAATTTGAATTTTTTTTTTCAATTCTTCTAACTATTTTTCTATTTTCTTCTTTTTCATTCTATGAACCTTTAGACACAATGTGATTTCTTCTTCAATATTATCATTACCATTTTTTAAAAATCAATCAAAGTCTTTAAAATTCTAGATACACACACCCTAAGTATTTGTTTAATTTTCCTAAAAATCATATTTTTTAAAAACATTTGATAAAAGTTTATGAAATGTGTGGTTGAAAAATTCATAAAAATTGTGAGTCCTATAAAATATGTAGTAAAAAAATAATTGTTAATTTTGACTTTAATTTTTAAATTTTTTTTAAAGAAAAATCAAACAAAACTTAAATCTTATTACAATGGCCGATTTTTTGTTCTAATGTCGCTTAAAAATCTCCATTAAAAATCTCCGTTAAATACTTTAAGAGATTGCTAACGATATCAAAAATCCATGGAGAAATACTTTAAAAATCGTCGCGATTTTTAATTTCAATGACAATTTCGACTGCCATTTATACATGGTTAAGGCAGATGATTGGTAACTAAACTTTTAAATTAGCTCATTTTAGTCATCAAACTTTTATGTTTGATTTAGTTAAGTCACTACCTACATATTCATTAGTCTATCTAACGTTATTGTCCGGAATTGAGTATTTGGCATTAACTTGATTATGTGTTTTCCATATGCGATTTTTATGACTTGCTAAAGGTTTTTAACAAATTAAAACATTGTAATCTGAATTAGGGTTCATCATTGAACATTCATCACCAAATTACAGTGTAGGTGGTAAGTGCAACTTGTACACATTTATCTAGCGTCCCCTTCTTTACACAAATGACTTAGAAAAAATAATGAATTCACATGTTTAAGTAGTCATGTTTAGGTAGGTATGCATGATTTTGCTCAAGAGAGACTATTGAATAAATTACAGAAATTCTATTGGCAACGTGAATGAAATTGTTTTAGCGTGAAATGCGCAATAAATGGGATAAATTATGGTGAATTTGTGAATCCTAACACTTTAAATTCATCGAACTTTTCCGAAAGCAAGATTGTTACTATAAAAAATATAATCTAATCGACTTTTCAAATAAAGTTAGCATTAATGAATTTGGATAGTTAGTAACACAGTTTTCATGGGAAATATTTTATTACTTACATTGATATCGTACACTTACTATTATTACATGAACTAAAATTTTCTGTATTATTTTCCGTGGCTTATTTGAAAGAGCAATCTCGAGTATTTACATCTCTAAAAGTATTTTCTATCGAAATACTGCAATTTATTATTAGTGGTGATCGTGACAATGAATTATGTACCGGTGTTTATAATCTTCACTAATGATAGATAGCATTACACATTTTAACGAGTACCTCCACATAGTTGGATCATTTTTCCATGAGAAAATAATATCAGAGCCCAAATTTTGACATGTGTTGCATCTTGGAATCTTCAAAACATAACACTTATGTCCTCAATCTTTCATTTTAGTAGTACTTATTTTAAAGTTTTGGGGCAAACTGAAAGCAAATTAATGCATTTAGCCAAAAATAACCACTTACGCGGTAAATAACAATAACCAGGAGTTCATTTTCCCAGAAATCAAGCTTTAGCATTTTGTGCAAATTATAGGGAATTTAGGGAGTAAAATGCACAGTTAGAATTTTTTCGAGTTCAATAATTTCTAATTGGTGGTTTAGGGATTTAAATTCGTGGCATTATTTGATGACTTTAGGCCCATTTAGATGTAAAAGGGCTAGATTTTAGAGAACCGAGTTCGAAATACCCACTCCAGGACCAACCCCCTAAATAAATAATTTTGTCTAGCAATAAAAGGGACATAGAAATAGTAAATAAAATAGAATTTTGAAGATAAGATCCTTCTTTAATTAGATGAGTAAATGCCCTCTTTTCTTCCCAAGCAAAAGCTCCATTTGATTTTCAAGAAAAAGCTCTCTTTCTCTCTTGTGCTCCTAAGAGTGGTATTTATTATAGTGATTTGTCCTAAAAATGCCCTTTTGAAAGCCAAAATTTGCGAGAAAAAATGTCTACCAGCACGCAATGCCTTGCTATAACTAATGAAGTCTCAGATTTTCAAATTGCCTTCTTGCTATCTCATGGGTTTTGAACCATGCTACAACATGGTTAAGCCCATGCGATGTTTTGCCTCCAATATTTGCACATAAGGTCATCCATCTTTCTGTCATCTTCAATTCATTCCCTACTTTCTACTTTTATTTCAATCAAGTCCTTATTTACAACCCAGTTCCTTCAACTTTTAGGACTTGATACATAGCTCCCATTTCCATGTTTTTGTACACTTTTAGTCATTTTCAACCCAATTACTTTGTTCTCCTCCAATTGCCATCCAAACTCGGGTTTCTTTAAAACAAATAAATCAATACACAATTAAGAACACTCACACTCATCCATTTTGATGGCCTAGATAAGTGTAAAACTATACTCATCAAATATCCCCAAACTACTCTTGTTTGTCCTCAATCAAAACTATCTTGTGACAATCACACAAACAAACAAAACAAAGTCTCACTTAATAATATAGCTTGCTAAATTCTTCTACAAAAATACTCAATCAATTCACAAAATGTTTTTGATTTTATATGGAGAATTGAAGTGAAAGCATGGGTGAGATGCAATTTGATTTTCTGCTTTATTTAGATTTGCACAATACTACGTCAATTAGATTCTGGCTGAGGTTCTTGATTGAAAATCTAAAAATATTTTTTAAATCATATATTCCATTGCGTTTGATTTTCTGTATAAAGAACAAATTCAATTTTCGAAATAAACATAGATGACTACGATGATGACGCAACAACAAAAGTTGTTGGGAGTTCTTGAGGGTATCGCACAAATGCAAATTGTTGATTTGTTCCCCTCAAGTGCTTTTCATCGTTATTACGAGACAACAGATGAAGATATTATTCAAGATTCGAAGGTGAGTATTTGTCAATTGCAAGGAAATGATAAAGATTGGACGTAGTAGAGCCATAGAAAAAATGGGCAAAAATTAAATAGTGATTTTTTTTTGAAATAATATCACACTAAATGAAAATATTTTGATACAACATCCATTTCAATTCGAATATTACTTTCATCCCGAATATCTTCATTGCGAACAACATTACTTTCAATTCGAACATCAGTTTTATGCCAAAAAGCATCACTTTCAACATGAATCAAATACCACCACTTTCAACCCAAATGTCAACAATCCCACTAACACTGCTAATTTTCTTTCCATCAATATTTTTCACTTAAAAAAAGAAAAAAAGAAAATGAAACTTTCCAAATGTTGACATTAAATAAAAGGGTAATTATATCCCCACAACTCTTTTAAATTTTTGCACCACATTTTAATTACATTTAATATCCTTAATCTATGAAAATTATAGCACTCATGTCCCCAACTTTTTTTTTATTACATTTTTATCTTCAACTTTTCATTAATTAATACATCTTGTGTTTGATAATGGTTTCCGTTTAAAATATTTGTTCAGAATTCGTAAAAAGACTTATTTGTCTGTTATATTTTTAAAAAAAATAATAGATACAAAAGTACGATAAATTTTAAACACGTAAACAAAAAATCTCGACATAAACCATCATTAATGATGAAATATGCTAATTAATGAAAGTTGAAGATAAGTATTCGATTACAAAAAGTTAAAAATATAATTGCAACAATGAACAAAAGTTGAAAATCTTAAGTACAATTAAAATGTGGTGCACTTATAACAAATTGTAGTGTGAATATAACTACCATAAATTAAATAATATTTAAATAAGCAATTTCTATAAAGACTAAAAAAATCAACAAATTAAAATATCAATAATTAATAATGTCAAATTCAAAAAAAACAGGGGAGAAAAATGAAGTAGGCCTACTAGTCCATATCAAAATTATATTAGGTAAATGAGCAATTCCAAACAATACCAATGAAACAAATTATAACAATTTCGAAAATACCAATTTATTAGACACCATAAATTTCGGACTTGTGACTTGGGAATGGCTTGAAGCTGACGATGAATGATAACACGAGCTTTCCTTCCACTTCAAAGGAAAAGTGCTAGAATTTACATAATTGGTTTTGCTAGTTATCACTTTAAGCCATAAATGTCATTCAATTTCATTGAGAGGCAAAAAGGGATCAAATTCACAACGTCTTACTATACACTATGCTCTATTCCCTATGCACTATGCCCTAAGACCTAAGACATATGACCAAAGACGTGAGCCATGAGACCTAAGCCCTAATCCATACTCCTAAAGTCAGTGTGCAATTACCCACTTGTTAGATTCACCATAAGAGGTAAAATAGTGAAAACTGAGATCACAAACTAAGAAATTAAAAACATGCATGAAATATAAAGATATTAAAAACAAACCCACTAGTAAAAGTATACATTGTAAAGTACGACCTGAAGTTTCTTGGATCATTTTCCTATTCAAGTAAAATTTTACACAATTAGTAAAGATGCTAGTAATAAAGAACAAAAGCATAAAGACTAAAAAAATCAATAAATTAAAATATCAATAATGATTAATGTCAAATTCCAAAAATTTCCATATATAAATTAAAAATGGACCTAGTCCGAAATCCAAATAACTTATCCCAAAAGGTCCAAACCCCAATCCGATTTCAAATTTCAAATGTTCTAATCTAACGAACCCAGTCCAAACTGGCCCAAACCTAAGCCTAATCCCCAACCCAAAATGTTTTTAAGGGAAAATTGATAACTGTAAACAATTAAAGTACAATTTACATAAATCAATTCAGAGAAAAAGATATTTTTAAAAAATATTATGTTATTTAATCGTTATGATATGTTATTCAATCGATTTGGTATGTGGCTTAATTTAATGAATTACAAAGATGCCACACAATACTGATCAATAATAGTACTAGAGAAAAGAGTCACAATTACATTAGGAATATAGTTATTTAAATTAACCAATTCCTTAAATATCTGATTTTTCAAAATGTTTATTAATGAGTTGATTTCTCAAAACAAAAAATCTGGAGTGGGGTTAAGCCTAGTTATCTCTTTATATAGAAGTACATATATTTATTTTCATTGACAAATTTCAAAATGTTGGAGGGGCAACTGACCATCTTATCCTTAGTGGCTTCGCCATTGATTGAACTAAACAAATAAAAAAAGATTCTACATTACACACGAGTCACATAACCAAAAAAGAATAAAAATAAAAATAACAAAATCAAATATTACACCCCCAAACTTAGAATAAACGTTATCCTTAATGTTATTTTATTTAAAACAAATGGAAGAGAAGATGATAAGAAAATTAATACAATCAACCAACTTAGAGGCAACAAAAGACACAAAAAAACTAGTATTCCCTCACAAGAAACAACTATCATGAAATGAACCAAAGTAATAAATTAACAAATCAAAATAGAATCATATAAAAAAAAAAAATTATAATCACATGTTCTAATGCATAATTCAAATATAGAGATAAAAAAAAGTACATCTATGTCTAACAATCCAATCAAGACCCAAATAAAAATTTGTTGAAAATAAAGAATTTATAAAAACTGAAAGAAAAATCCCAAATAAGATGAATTAATATCAAACAATTGAAGATCGTAATAATGAAAGAGAAGAATTTGCATGCCACACAATACAGATCGCAATAGTACTAGAGAAAAGAGTCACAATTACATTAGAAATATAGTTATTTGAATTAATGAATTCCTTAAATATCTTATTTTTCAAAATATTTATTAATGACTTGATTTCTCAAAACATAAAATTGGGAGTGGGGTTAAGCCTAGTTATCTCTTTATATAGACATACATATATTTATTTTTGACGATTTTCAAAATGTTGGAGGGGCAACTGACCATCTTATCCTTAGTGGCTTCGCCGTTGATTGAACGTGTGGCCGTATTCAACTAACACACAAACACGTAAAAAAAACTAAATAAATAAAAAAAAAGATTCCACATTACACACGATTCACATAACCAAAAAAGAATAAAAATAAAAATAACAAAATTACATACGAAACCCCTAAACTTAGAATAAACATTATCCTTAATGTTGTTTTATTTAACACAAACGGAAGAGAAGAAGATAAGAAAATTAATACAATCAACAAAATTATATGTTTTTTGAACCATGCTACAGCATGGTTTATGTTTTGCCTCCAATATTTGCACATCAGGTCATCCATCTTTCTGTCATCTTCAATTCATTCCCTATTTTGTACTTTTATTTCAATCAAGTCCTTATTTACAACCCAGATCCTTCAACTTTTAGGACTTGGCACATAGCTCCCATTTCCATGTTTTTGTACACTTTTAGTCATTTTTAGCCCAATTATTTTGTTCTCCTCCAATTACCATCCAAACTCGGGTTTCTCCAAAACAAATAAATCAATACACAATTAAATAGAAAATACAATTAAGAACACTCACACTTATCCATTTTGATGGCCCAGATTAGTGTAAAACTATACTTATCAAATATCCTCAAACTTGAACTCTTGTTTGTCCTCAATCAAAACTATCTTTTGACAAACACACAAACAAACAAAACAAAGTCTCACTTAATAATATAGCTTGCTAAATTCTTCTACAAAAATACTCAATCAATTCACAAAATGTTTTTGATTTTATATGGAGAATCGAAGTGAAAGCATGGGTGAGATGCAATTTAATTTACCGCTTTATTTAGATTTGCACAATACTACGTCAATTAGATTCTGGCTTAGCTTTTTGATTGAAAATCTAAAAATATTTTTTAAATCATATATTCCATTGCGTTTGATTTTCTGTATAACGAACAAATTCAATTTTCGAAATAAACACAAATGACTACGATGATGACGCAACAACAAAAGTTGTTGGGAGTTCTTGAGGGTATCGCACAAATGCAAATTGTTGATTTGTTCCCCTTGTGTGCTTTACTGTTATTATGAGACAACAGATGAAGATATTATTCAAGATTCAAAGGTGAGTATTTGTCAATTGCAAGGAAATGATGAAGATTGGACGCAGTAGAGCCATAGAAAAAATGGGCAAAAATTAAATAGTGATTTTTTTTTTGAAATAATATCACACTAAATGAAAATATTTTGATACAACATTCATTTCAATTCGAATATTACTTTCATCCCGAATACCTTCATCGCGAACAACATCACTTTCAATTCGAACATCAATTTCATGCCAAAAAGCATCGCTTTCAACATGAATCAAATACCACCACTTTCAACCCCAAATGTCAACAATCCCACTAACGCTGTTAATTTTCTTTCCATCAATATTTTTCTCTTAAAAAAAAAAAAAGAAAATGAAACTTACCAAATGTTGACATTAAATTAAAGGGTAATTATATTCCCACAACTCTTTTTAATTTTTGCACCACATTTTAATTACATTTAACATTCTTAATCTATGAAAATTATAGCACTCTTGTTCTCAATTTTTTATCACATTTTTATCTTCAACTTTTCATTAATTAACACATCTTGTGTTTGATAACGATTTCTGACTAAAACATTTGTTCACATTTCGTAAAAAGACTTATTTGTCTGTTATATTTTAAAAAAAACAACAGATACAAAAGTACGATAAATTTTAAACACGTAAACAAAATATCACGACATAAACCATCATTAATGATGAAATATGCTAATTAATGAAAGTCGAAGATAAGAATTCGATTACAAAAAATTAAAAATATAATTGCAACAATGAACAAAATTTGAAGATCTTAAGTACAATTAAAATGTAGTGCACTTATAATAAATTGTAGTGTAAAAATAACTACCCTAAATTAAATAATATTTAAACAAGCAATTTCTATAAAGACTAAAAAAATCAACAAATTAAAATATCAATAATGAATAATGTCAAATTCCAAAATTTTCCATATATAAATTAAAAATGGACCTAGCCCAAAATCCAAATAATTCATCCCAAAGTGGTACAAACACCAATCCGATTTCAACCCAAACTGATCTAATCTAACGAACCCAGTCCAAACTGGCCCAAGCCTAAGCCTAATCCCCAACCCAAAATGTGTTTTAAGGGAAAATTGATAACTGTAAATAATTAAAGTATTTTGAGAAATAGCAAAATATTGTACAATTTGCATAAATCAATTTATAGAAAAAGATATTTTTAACAAAATTATGTTATTTAATCGTTATGATATGGTATTCAATCGATTTTGTATGTGGCAAAATTTAATGAGTTTATAAAGTAACAATGTAAATATCTATATTATATTTGTTTCACCATAATCTATCCTTACAATGTCACTAATTAATTACATAGGTCACATCCCTACAAATCACTTATCAATAAGTTCATAATATCGATAAATAGAGATCACATGTTTAATATTTATCAAAACATTAAAATTATATATAAAAAAATCATAAAACTAATCACTCGTCACATTAGCAACCACACAACATTTACTAATATAGGTCACACGTATTTGAAATTGATACATTTACAATCACGCAACAGAAATCACAAGATGTTAATATAGGTCAAGAAATTTTTATACTGAACATTATCATAAATTAGATATTGAGCAATATAATAATTAAAGAGAAGAATTGCATGCCACACAATGCAGATTGCAATAGTACTAGAGAAAAGAGTCACAATTACATTAGGAATATAGTTATTTGAATTAACTAATTCCTTAAATATATGATTTTTCAAAATATTTATTAATGACTTGATTTCTCAACACAAAAAATTGGGAGTGGAGTTAAGCCTTGTTATCTCTTTATATAGACATACATAGATTTATTTTTATTGATGATTTTCAAAATGTTGGCTGACCATCTTATCCTTTGTGGCTTTGCCAATGATTGAACATGGGGTTGTATCCAACTAACACACAAACACGTTAAAAAAACTAAATAAAAAAAAAAATTCCACATTACACATCACCAAAAAAAAATAAAAATAAAAATAAAAATAACAAAATCACATATCACACCCCCAAACTTAGAATAAACATTATCCTTAATGTTGTTTTCTTTAAAACAAATAGAAGAGAAGAAGATAAAAAAATTAATACAATCAACCAAATTAGAGACAACAAAAGACACAAGAAAACTAGTATTCCCTCACAAGAAACAACTATCAAGAAATGAACCAAAGTAATAAATTAACAAATCAAAACAGAATCACAGTAAACATAAAATTATAATCACACGTTCTAATGCATAATTCAAATATAGCAAAAAAAAAAAGTACATCTATGTCTAACAATCCAATCAAGACCCAAATAAAAATTTGTTGAAAATAAAGAATTTACTCAAACTAAAAGAAAAATTACTGATAAGATGAATTAATATCAAACAATTGAAGTATGTTTAGTCAATATTATTATCAAGAAAATGGGGAAAGAAAGAAACACAAGAAGCAGGGGAAAAAAATTAAAGTTGGCCTACAAGTCCATATCGAAATTATATTAGGTAAATGGGCAAATTCCAAACACTACCAATGAAACATATTATAACAATTTCGAAAATACCAATTTTATTAGACACCATAAATTTCGGACTTGTGACTTGGGAACGGCTTGAAGCTGATGATGAATGATAACACGAGCTTTCCTTTTCCTTCAAAGGAAAAGTGCCAAAATTTACATAATCGATTTTGCTAGTTATCACTTTAATCCATAAATTCCTTCAATTTCATTGAGTGGCAAAAATGGATCAAATTCACAATGTCTTATTATACACTATGCTCTATTCCCTATGCACTATGCCCTAAGACCTAAGACGTGAGCCATGAGACCTAAGCCCTAATCCATACTCCTAAATCAGTGTGCAATTACCCACTTGTTAGATTCACAATAAGAGGTAAAATAGTGAAGACTGAGATCACAAAATAAGAAATTAAAAACATGCACGAAATATAAAGAAATTAAAAACAAACCCACTAGTAAAAGTATACATTGTGAAGTACGACTGAAGTTTCTTGGATCATTTTCCTATTCAAGTAAAATTTTACACAATTATTAAAGATGCTAGTAGTAAAGAACAAAAGCATAAAGACAAAAAAAATCAACAAATTAAAATATCAATAATGATTAATGTCAAATTCCAAAATTTTCCATATATAAATTAAAAATGGACCTAGTCCAAATTCCAAATAACTTATCCCAAAATGGTCCAAACCCCAATCCGATTTCAGCCCAAACTGCCCAAATTGTTCTAATCTAACAAACTCAATCCAAGCTCAAGCCTAAGCCTAATCCCCAACCCAAAATGTTTTTTAGGGAAAATTGATAACTAAAAACAATTAAAGTACAATTTGCATAAATCAATTCATTGAAAAAGATTTTTTAAAAAAAAATTCTGTTATTTAATCCTTATGATATGTTATTCAATCGATTTGGTATGTGGCTTAATTTAATGTATTTATAGCATGCCACACAATACAGATAGCAATAGTACTAGAGAAAAGAGTCACAATTACATTAGGATTATAGTTATTTAAATTAACTAATTCCTTAAATATCTGATTTTTCAAAATATTTATTAACGAATTGATTTCTCAAAACAAAAAACCGGGAGTGGGATTAAGCCTAGTTATCTCTTTATATAGACATACATATATTTATTTTCATTGACGATTTTCAAAATGTTGGAGGGGCAACTGACCATCTTATCCTTAGTGGCTACGCCATTGATTGAACGTGTGGTCGTATCCAACTAACACACAAATACGTAAAAAAAAACTAAATAAATAAATAAAATATTCCACATTACACACGATTCACAAAACCAAAAAAGAATAAAAATAAAAATAACAAAATCACATATCATACCCCCAAACTTAGAATAAACATTATCCTTAATGTTGTTTTATTTAAAACAAACGGAAGAGAAGAGGATAAAAAAATTAATACAATCAACCAAACTAGAGGCAACAAAAGACACAAAAAAAACTAGTATTCCCTCACAAGAAACAACTATCTAGAAATGAACCAAGGTATAAATTAACAAATCAAAACAAAATCACAGTAAACATAAAATTATAATCACACGTTCTAATGCATAATTCAAATATGGCTATAAAAAAAGTACATCTATGTCTAACAATCCAATCAAGACCCAAATAAAAATTTGTTGAAAATAATATTATAATCACACGTTCTAATGCATAATTCAAATATAGCGATAAAAAAAGTACATCTATGTCTAACAATTCAATCAAGACCCAAATAAAAATTGGTGGAAAATAAAAAATTTACTCAAAATGAAAGAAAAATCCCAAATAAGATGAATTAGTATCAAAGAATTGAAGTATGTTTAGTCAATATTATTATCAAGAAAAGGCGGAAAGAAAGAAACACGAAAGAAACATGTAAAAAAAATGAAGTAGGCATGCAAGTCGATATCGAAATTATATTAGGCAAATGGGCAATTCCAAACAATACCAATGAAATATATTATAACAATTTTGAAAATACCAATTTTATTAGATGCCATAAATTTTGGACTTGTGCTATGGGAATGGCTTGAAGCTGGTGATGAATTACATAATCGGTTTTACTAGTTATCACTTTAAGCCATAAATGTACTTCAATTTCATTGAGAGGCAAAAAGGGTTCAAATTCACAACTTCTTATTATACACTATGCCCTATTCCCTATGCACTATGCCCTAAGACATAAGACATATGACCCAAGCCGTGAGCCATGAGACCTAAGCCCTAATCCATACTCCTAAAGTCCGTGTGCAATTACCCACATGTTAGATTCACCATAAGAGGTAAAAGAGTGAAGATTGAAATCACAAACTAAGAAATTAAAAACATGCACGAAATATAAAGAAATTAAAAACAACCCACTAGTAAAAGTATACATTGTGAAGTACGGCCTGAAGTTTTTTGGATCATTTTCCTATTCAAGTAAAATTTTACACAATTAGTAAAGATGCTAGTAGTAGAGAACAAAATCATAAAGACTAAAAAAATCCACAAATTAAAATATCAATAATGATTAATGTCAAATTCTAAAATTTAGTTTACATATATAAATTAAAAATGGACGTAGTGCAAAATCCCAATAACTTATCCCAAAATGGTCCAAACCCCAATCCGATTTCAGCCCAAACTGCCCAAACTAGTCTAATCTAATGAACTCTGTCCGAACTGGCCCAAGCCTAAGCCTAACCCAAACCTAAAATATTTTTTAAGGGAAAATTGATAACTGTAAAATAATTAAAGTACAATTTTGCATAAATCAATTCATAGAAAAAGAAATTTTTTAACAAAAGTCTGTTATTTAATCGTTATGATGTGTTATTCAATCAATTTCGTATGTGGTTTAATTTAATGAGTTTATAGCTTACCACACAATATAGGTCGCAATAGTACTAGAGAAAAGAGTCACAATTACATTAGGAATATAGTTATTTGAATTAACTAATTCCTTAAATATCTAATTTTTCAAAATATTTATTAAAGACTTGATTTTTCAAAACAAAAAATTGGGAGTGCCGAGTTATCGCTTTATACAGACATACATATATTAATTTTTATTGATGATTTTGAGAATGTTGGAGGGGCAACTAGCCATCTTATCCTTAGTGGCATCGCCATTAATTGAACGTGTGGCTGCATCCAACTAACACACAATCACGTAAAAGAAAAACTAAACAATTAAAAAAAGATTCCACATTACACACGATTCACATAACCGAAAAGAATAAAAATAAAAATAACAAAATCACATATTAAACCCCCAAACTTAGAAGAAACACTATCGTTAATGTTGTTTTATTTAAAACAAACGGAAGAGAAGAGGATGAGAAAATTAATACAATCAACCAAATTAGAGGCAACAAAAGACAAAAGAAAACTAGTATTCCCTCACAAGAAACAACTATTAAGAAATGAACCAAAGTAATAAATTAACAAATCAAAACAGAATCACAATAAACATAAAATTATAATCACATGTTCTAATGCATAATTCAAATATAGCGATAAAAAAATACATCTATGTCTAGCAATCCAATCAAGACCCAAATAAAAATTTGTTAAAAATAAAGAATTTACAAAAAACTAAAAGAAAAATCACAGATAAGATGAATTAATATCAAACAATTGAAGTATATTAAGTCAATATTATTATCAAGAAAAGGGAGAAAAAGAAACACAAGAAACAGGGGGAAAAATGAAGTAGGCCTACAAGTCCATATTGAAATTATATTAGGCAAATGGGCAACTCCAAACAATGCCAATGAAACATATTATAACAATTTCAAAAATACTAAATTTATTAGATACCATAAATTTCGGACTTTTGCCTTGGGAATGGCTTGAAGCTGATGATGAATGAGAACACGAGCTTTCCTTCTCCTTCATAGGAAAAGAGCCAGAATTTACATAATCGGTTTTGCTAGATATCACTTTAAGCCATAAATGTCCTTCAATTTCATTGAGAGGCAAAAAGGGATCAAATTCACAACGTCTTATTATACACTATACTCTATTCCTTATGCACTATGCCCTAAGACCTAAGACATATGACCAAAGACGTGAGCCATGAGACCTAAGCCCTAATCCATACTCCTAAAGTCAGTGTGCAATTACCCACATGCTAGATTCACCATAAGAGGTAAAAGAGTGAAGACTGAGCTAACAAACTAAGAAATTAAAAACATGCAATAAATATAAAGAAATTAAAAACAAACCCACTAGTAAAAGTATACATTGTGAAGTACGGCATGAAGTTTCTTGGATTATTTTCCTATTCAAGTAAAATTTTACACAATTAGTAAACATGCTAGTAGTAAAGAACAAAAGCATAAACAATAAAAAGAAAATCAACAAATTAAAATATCAATAATGATTAATGTCAAATTCCAAAATTTTCCATATATAAATTAAAAATGGTCGTAGTCCAAAATTCAAATAACTCATCCCAAAATGGTCCAAACCCCAATCCGATTTCAGCCCAAACTGATCTAATCTAACGAACCCAATCCAAACTGGCCCAAGCCTAAGCCTAATCCCCAACCCAAAATGCTTTTTAAGGAAAAATTGATAAATGTAAATAATTAAAGTACAATTTGCATAAATCAATTCATAGGAAAAGATATTTTTTAACAAAATTCTGTTATTTAATCATTGTGATATGTTATTCAATCGATTTGGTATGTGGCTTAATTTAATGAGTTTATAAAGTAACAATGTAAAATATCTATATTATATTTGTTTCACCATAATCTATCCTTACAATGTCACTAATTAATTACATAAGTCACATCCCTACAAATTACTTATCAATAATCTTATAATATCAATAAATAGAGATCACATGTTTGATGTTTATAAAAAAAAACTAAAAGTAATCACTCGTAACATTAGTAACCACACAACACATACTGATATGAGTCACACATACTTGAAATTGATACATTTACAATCACGCAACAGAAGTCACAAGATATTAATACGAGTCAAGAAATTTTTAGACTGAACATTATCATAAATTAGATATATAGCAACATAATAATGAGAAGAATTGCATGCTATCAATAGTACTAGAGAAAAGAGTCACAATTACATTAGAAATATATTTATTTGAATTAACTAATTCCTTAAATATCTGATTTTCAAAAATATTTATTAATGACTTGATTTTTCAAAACAAAAAATCGGGAGTGAGTTAAGCATAGTTATCTCTTTATATAGGCATGCATATATTTATTTTTATTGACGATTTTCAAAACGTTGGAGGGACAACTGACCATCTTATCCTTAGTGGCTACGCCATTGATTGAATGTGTGGCCGTATCCAACTAACACACAAACACGTAAAAAAAAAACTAAATAATTAAAAAAAAAGATTCCACATTACACAATATTCACAAAACCAAAAAAGAATAAAAATAAAAATAAAAAAATCACATATCAAACCCCCAAACTTAGAATAAACATTATCCTTAATGTTGTTTTATTTAAAACAAATGGAAGAGAAGAGGATAAGAAAATTAATACAATCAACCAAATTAGAGGCAACAAAAGACTCAAGAAAACTAGTATTCCCTCACAAGAAACAACTATCAAGAAATGAACCAAAGTAAGAAATTAACAAATCAAAAAAGAATCACAGTAAACATAAAATTATAATCACGCGTTCTAATGCATAATTCAAATATAGCGATAAAAAAAGTACATCTATGTCTAACAATCCAATCAAGACCCAAATAAAAATTTGTTGAAAACAAAGAATTTACTGAAAGAAAAATCCCAGATAAGATGAATTAATATCAAACAATTGAAGTATGTTTAGTCAATATTATTATCAAGAAAAGGGGGAAAGAAAGAAACACAAGAAACAGGGAAAAAAATGAAGTAGGCCTACAAGTCCAAATCGAAATTATATTAGGCAAATAGGCAATTTCAAACAATACTAATGAAACATATTATAACAATTTCGAAAATACCAATTTTATTAGCTACCATAAATTTCGGACTTATGCCTTGGGAATGGCTTGAAGCTGACGATGAATGAGAACACGAGCTTTCCTTCTCCATCAAAGGAAAAGAGCCAAAATTACATAATCGGTTTTGCTAGTTATCACTTTAAGCCATAAATGTCCTTCAATTTCATTGAGAGGCAAAAAGGGATCAAATTCACAACGTCTTATTATACACTATGCTCTATTCCCTATGCAATATGCTCTAAGACCTAAGACATATGACCTAAGACGTGAGCCATGAGACCTAAGCCCTAATCCATACTCCAAAAGTCAATGTGCAATTACCCACATGTTAGATTTACCATAAGAGGTAAGAGAGTGAAGACTGAGATCACAAACTAAGAAATTAAAAACATGCACGAAATATAAAGAAATTAAAAACAAACCCACTAGTAAAAGTATACATTGTGAAGTACGGCCTACCTAAAGTTTCATGGATCATTTTCCTATTCAAGTAAAATTTTACACAATTAGTAAACATGCTAGTAGTAAAGAACAAAACCATAAAGACTAAAAAAATCAACAAATTAAAATATCAATAATGATTAATGTCAAATTCCAAAATTTTCCATATATAAATTTAAAATGGACCTAGTCCAAAATCCAAATAGCTCATCCCAAAATCGTCCGAACCCCAATTCGATTTCAGCCCAAACTGATTCAATCTAACGAACCCAGTCCAAACTGGCCCAAGCCTAAGCCTAATCCCCAACCAAAAATGTTTTCTAAGGGAAAATTGTTAACTATAAATAATTAAAGTACAATTTGCATAAATCAATTCATAGAAAAAGACATTTTTTAACAAAATTATGTTATTTAATCGTTATGATATGTTATTCAATCGTTTCAGTATGTGGCTTAATTTAATGAGTTTATAAAGTAACAATGTAAAATATCTATATTATATTTGTTTTACCATAATCTATCCTTACAATGTCACTAATTAATTACATAGGTCACATCCCTACAAATTACTTATCAATAAGTTCAAAATATTGATAAAAAGAGATCACATGTTAAATGTTCATAAGAAAATCATAAAAGTAATCACTTGGTACATTAGCAACCACACAACACTTATTAATATGGGTCACACGTACTTGAAATTGATGCATTTACAATCACGCAACAAAAGTCACAAGATGTTAATACGGGTCAAGAAATTTTTATGCTGAACATTTTCATAAATTAGATATATAGCAACATAATAATGAAAGAGAAGAATTGCATGTCACACAATATAGATCGCAATAGTGCTAGAGAAAAGAGTCACAATTACATTAGAAATATAGTTATTTGAATTAACTAATTCCTTAAATATATGATTTTTCAAAATATTTATTAATGACTTGATTTCTCAAAACAAAAAATCGGTTGTGGGGATGAGCCTAGTTATCTCTTTACATAGACATACATATATTTATTTTTATTGACGGTTTTCAAAATGTTGGAGGGGCAACTGACCATCTTATCCTTAGTGGCTTCGCCATTGATTGAACGTGTGGACGTATCCAACTAACACAAAAACACGTAAAAAAAACTAAATAAAAAAAAAGATTCCACATTACACACGATTGACATAACCAAAAAAGAATAAAAATAAAAATAACGAAATCACATATCAAACCCCCAAACTTATAATAAGCATTATCCTTAATGTTGTTTTATTTAAAACAAACGGAAAAAAAGAGGATAAGAAAATTAATACAATCAACAAAATTAGATGCAACAAAAGACACAAGAAAACTAATATTCCCTCACAAGAAAAAACTACTAAGAAATGAACCAAATGAATAAATTAACTAATCAAAACAGAATCACAATAATCATAAAATTATAAACACATGTTCTAATGCATAATTCAAATATAGCGATAAAAAAAAAAGTACATCTATGTCTAACAATCCAATCAAGACCCAAATAAAAATTTGTTGAAAACAAAGAATCTACTCAAATTGAAAGAAAAATCCCAAGATAAGATGAATTAATATCAAACAATTGAAGTATGTTTAGTCAATATTATTATCAAGAAAAGGGAGAAAGAAAGAAACACAAAAGAAACAGGTAAAAAAGTGAAGTAGGCCTACAAGTCCATATCGAAATTATATTAGGCAAATGGGCAATTCCAAACAATACCAATGAAATATATTACAACAATTTCGACAATACCAATCTTATTAGATGCCATAAATTCCGGACTTGTGCCTTGGGATTGGTTTGAAGTTGGCAATGAATTACATAATCAGTTTTGCTAGTTATTACTTTAAGCCATAAATGTCCTTCAATTTCATTGAGAGGCAAAAAGGGATCAAATTCACGTCTTATTATACACTATGCCCTATGCCCTAAGATCTAAGACATATGACCTAAGCCGTGAGCCATGAGACCTAAGCCCTAATCCATACTCTAAAGTCCATGTGCAATTACTCACATGTTAGATTCACCATAAGAGGTAAAAGAGTGAAGAATGAAGTCACAAGCTAAGAAATTAAAAACATGTACGAAATATAAAGAAAGTAAAAGTATACATTGTGAAGTACGGCCTCAAGTTTCTTGGATCATTTTCCTATTCATGTAAAATTTTACACAATTAGTAAAGATGCTAGTGGTAAAGAACAAAATCATAAAGACTAAAAAAATAAACAAATTAAACTATCAATAATGATTAATGTCAAATTCCAAAATTTTCCATATATAAATTAAAAATGGACCTAGTCAAAAATTCAAATAACTCATCCCAAAATCGTCCAAACCCAAATCCGTTTCAGCCCAAAGTGATCTAATCTAACGAACCCAGTCCAAACTGGCCCAAGCCTAAGCCTAATCCCCAACCCAAAATGTTTTTTTAGGGAAAACTGATAACTGTAAATAATTAAAGTATTTTGAGAAATAACAAAATATTGTACAATTTGCATAAATCAATTCATAGAGAAAGATATTTTTTAACAAAATTCTGTTATTTAATCGTTATGATATGTTATTCAATTGATTTGGTATGTGGCTTAATTTAATGAGTTTATAGATTTTACACCTCTCCTACATATTATTTTATATGATGTTCTCGCTCGACAGATTCCATACACACGACAAATTCAGTTAATGTAAGATAATATCTCAAGGCTATAGAGAAAAAGCATCACTCTAGTACGTAAGGGCTATTGGCAACAGTAAATACAAATATTCTGGGGACTGGCTAGCAAAACAACAAGAGCAAGGAGGATACAACTGATGTGTCAGTATAAAGAAATAGATTGATAATAAATCTCTAGAGATGATTAAGGAGGAAAGGATGAAATAACTTACTTTATGAACATTAGTTACATCTGCCGCATCTATAGTTTTCCAATCAAATGTCAAGCTTTTCCTCCTGCAAAGAAGAAAACATGATGGGTATTAAGTAACACGTAGTGAATGAAGGGTTGGGGGTTGAATTGAATTTATTGAGTCAAGAAAAAGCAGTAAAGGGATAAATAAGCCAATCAGCTATAAGTGTTACTAGATAAAATATAAAATAAATAAATAAAAAACTAGTTCTCACTTTAGGCCATAAATATCCTTCAATTTCATCGAAAGGCAAAAAGGGATCAAACTCATAACATCTTCAGTGTAATCACGCAGAGAAATCTCCCCATTTGCCTTCACAAACTGAACCTTCAGACATGGGTATGAAGTGTAACGCCCATGTGGAACAATGGCATATGAGTTCCTCATCTTAAAAGTATAGCTTGAGGTGACAGGGAAAGTTTCAATAGAAGACAGTGCACTTTGTAATCTTCGTATTAGCGTTAAGAGTGGAAATTCATCCAAAGCAGGGTCGGTGAACGAAAACAATAACAGTCCAAATACCTCAAATCTTTTTTCTACAATTTGCAATAGATGGCCATCATTGTCTGTTTTTTCCCTAAGATGTTGTCCATTTGAGCAAACTCAAAGTGGATATGGGATATTTTTCATTGAATTCCGACACTATTTGATGCAATATATGATAAATATCTTCCTCCCATTGAGTCGAAGCAACATCATTCAAGGATCTATCCACCATGGCTGTTCAAGTAGTGGATAAAGTTCTGAATTTCTAAAGAACATTGGTTACACCTTTCTCAGCGTTCAAAGATATAAAAAAATATTTTGTCCGTATTGCTTCGCAAGATTCTGAATGGTGTCTCCCTAAAGCTTCCATTCAGAATCTTGCAAGTCAAAGTTTCCGGAGATCATGAAGACTGGCCTGCATCAAAAGCAAGACAAGGACATATGTGAAAGTCTCATGAAGCTGCTTTTTGACCTCCATCCTTTTCCAATTGCATTATGTTAAAAACTAGAGATGTGGACTGGGAACATTTGTATGGTGAAAGTAGAGCATCTATGGCGAAAAGGCCACCTTCCTTGATAAAGGAGTTCAAGAAATCACAAGGAAGATTGAGCACAACTGCATCGACAATCTGAAGAGCTAATAATATCATATGGTGATCTTTCCTAGTTAATACTCCAGCAAAAGAGCCGTCACCCAATACACGTGCAACTGCCAACTTTTAGATAAGAAAATTTATCAACAGAAAGCTAAATCATGTATAATAAAGAAGACACCCTTTTCACCTTACAAAATAACAGATAGACAGCGATAACATAAATACATATCCACTCCATATTCACCACGAGCTTGAGGATGAAAACGATTAAAAAGAATGCTGGGAAGGGATAGGAAGGGAACCGATTGGAAAAGAAATCAAGGGGCCACGTGAGAAATGCAGCCTGAATCAAAATAGGAAGTAAATCTCTTTGAAACTTCTGCAGAATATCAGTTCAGTCCATAAGAAAAGCTTCCTTGTCCGATGTTAATTGAGCATCATGTTCTCTCTGGCCACAGTGGGAAGGAGCTCATTCAACAACTTCAAAACTGTGCGCATCTGAGGAACAGTGTTAGAAGTAAGATTTATATCTTTACAACAATGATTACCACTATATTTCCAGTTTTTAAATTTATATCATTTCACTTCGAGAATATAAAATTAAATAAAAAAAGTGATTAGTGTAGTCAAAACAAAATTACATAACAAAAAGTTTAGTACAATCCTACAATCATGTTGTATTGTAGCTCATAACATATCTTTGTGCCGCTACCAACAACTATAGCCTAAACTAACAAGCCTTAATCGTTATCATTGTAATGTAGAACTCTTCTCTTCTTTAGTGGCTTTAGGTGGTGAATTACGGCTAAAAACTTTGAAGGGAAAAAGATCAAATGCTATTTGCAGATGAACAAATGAATTTGAAAATTAATCAAATTCAATGTGTGTTTGTATGAGTGAGAAAGACAGTGCACGTAGATAAATAACAATGCCGACCTGACTGTGAGAGGTCATAAGTGGATAGAATATGCTTTAAGTTGCCACTTATATTGAGATCAAAAAGTGTCTAGCAACAGTAAAACCAGAAACCAACTTGGCAAGTGATCTTATCAAACGGGGATTAAAATATTGTTCCGTCTGTTTAGTTATTTTTAATATTTTTGATTTTTAAATCAATTTAAATTAAAATAAAATTATTATTTGGGACGAGGAGAGGAAATAGGAGATATGCGAGATAAATAGTGTATTTATAAAATTAGACAAATAGATTTTTTTTTGCGGATCGTGATTCAGATAAGTATGAAATATCAGCTTACCAGATATGTTGGTTGGTGAATGGGGTAGTTTGACTCTTCAACTCTATGAGAGATAAGCTTGTCTTGTTGTTTCAAAGAAGTTTTAAGTTGAACTAGCCCAATTATATTTACAAAGTTCATTGCATTATTTCCCTTCTTTTAGCAAATCTTGAAGCATTTTGTCCAGCATATCTGGAAGAATTGGATACTTGTTCCACTATTTTGATTATACAAATGACTACACTTTAAAAAACAAGCTGAAAGAATATGTCTTTGATGCTCATCCGAGAAGTTCTTCTCCCAAAAGTCTGTCACTGCATTTATCATAAAAGAGGCATACGGTGTCTCCCATCATTTTACTGCATTTTTCACGTTCTTAATCAAGAAGAAATAGGAAGATATTCTAAAATATTTTTTGCCGATAATAGTGGAAAACTATTTTGGTGTATTTGGCACTTTTTATCTTTATTTTACTATATTTTATGATTAATAGTTTTGTAGATTTGCATTTGTTTAAAACTTATTAGACATTTGGTTTATTTGCTAGGTTATATGAAGAGTTTAAGATATTAATATAAGTTGGATTCTTAGGACATAATTATCCACATGTTTTGTTTTATGGATTTTTTTGTTACTATAATCTAGGACTATGCTAGCATTAGCATATTTTTCGAGGCACGACTGAAGTTGTATCAAAGTTTAGGTTGAATCACGGGTACAAACTTGATTCTGTAACCAAATTGAATTATCAAGATTTGGTTAGCTTCTAAGTGTTAATATCATTTTATATTCTTGAGGACCTTTAGTTTAGAAATCAATTTATATGGATATAATTGTTGTAGAAGGCAAATATTACATGTTAATTGGTCCAAAGAATCAAAAGCTTGGAATTTATTGACTATATGAACGAAAGAAAGAAAAGAAATGGGTTATTATAAGTACATATGTGAGTTGAAAGAAATTGGTTGTTATCGTCAAGTATATCTTGATGTGAGATGCTTTGTTTTTGATAAGATATTGGTTTTATTTAATTGTCCTTGTACCACAGACTCCCTAACTCCTGAACCATGGACTTGTGTAGGGGTGAAATCTGGAGATCTACGGAGAACATGTGAAAAAATTAATTTTATGATTATAAATTTTTACTTGAGAAATTAAAATAAAATTCATTTAAAAAAAAAGAAAGAAAACAACAAGACTATATAGCCCAACCAAAGGGTGTATGATATAATGCCCAATCCAAACTTGTTTAACCTAAAATCAAATCGTGCCTCTTTCATAAAGAAATTTCTCTCTCGCGAGAAAAGGGTCTTCCTTCTCTAACCCTCCGATCGTTGATTCACCACCCATCGTGGGCCAATGCACCATCATCGACTAACCCTCTTCTGTGTAAGCTCACTTTTGTAAAACTTTTAGTTCAATTAAATGAAAACTCACAACCCAATCTCGAAATTTGTCTCTCTCTGATCTCTCGATTCAATCGAAATCGCCACCCACCTCCGTAGAAAACCTTCACGTCAGCTTCGTTTTCGTAAATTTTTATAGTTGTACAAAAATATTTATGTGTTGAAAATTTAGAAAGTTCCAATTTTATGTATTGGAGGAGAGAAGACTATTTGTAAAATATATATAGTTGGACAAATCAGAAGGGCTTTCTTTGTCTTTGCTATGCCATTTGTAAAGGCAAATTTCGAATTACGATGATTGATCATTGAAATTGTGGTATTTGTAGTTAATTTAGTTATGTGAAGATCAATTATCTGTTCATATTCAATTATATAGGTGGCAATATTGTATTGTTGAGAACATTGCTTACAAAATCGAAACATGACATGTTGAACTTTGCTATTGTATATTTCTTACCAATGAAACAGGTTATCTTATTAAATGAACATGTGTGCAAATAAATGATCACACATGTAGTTTCTTAAATTATATTGTCTTTCTACATTAGATGGGTGGCAATGGGGTCAACAAAAATACGTGAAATGATGCATCACATACTTGGTACTTCAATGTGTTTTGAGTAAAGATGTACTTCTCTTTTACGTCCTTTAGCCAAATTGGGATGTTACGATTTATTTATTTTTTCTTAATTGCCAAATTTTTTATGAGACTAATTAATTTTATAAGGACCTGGAAGATTCCAAATTCAATTAAGATTCCAATTCAATTTGTTTTCTCAATTTGGTCCGATCCTCTCCTATTGTAATTTTTCTCATTGAAAGATAGGTACATGCCAAATTCCACACCAGTTTAAAGATAGCATTTCACTGAGGATAGAGAAAGAACATAAAAGTTATAAGAGAACTCTTAGTACCGGTGTTATTTATTTATTTATCGATGGTTGTTCTTATTTCTTAACATCGATTTTGCATGCCTCGAAATTGGTATCAATTTTACCTCCTCCCCCAACCCCAACAACATTGGAAGCAATATGAACCTTACGATCTTAAAGAAACTAGGCAAGCCTTTGCTTTTGGTTTTGTCAAGGTTATCTTGCTTTTTGCATCATCTTTGTAATCATGGCTATCCATTGCTATTATGTTACAAATATCAACACTTGTAATATTATTGCCTTTTAATATCATGTCCATGATTAGTACAACTGAAAATGATAATGTGGCTCACGCACTATCTCTATGCATTTTGCTTTGTTCTTTTCTCGTATAAAAATTAATGTGTCCAGAGGATTTGTTTATCCTTCTATAAAGTGTCTCAATTAAGCAATTTGTCCATGTTTTGATTCAACTATGATGAATTGGCGTGCTTATAATATATTTAGTTTAGACATCTTAATTTCCTCAAATTTATTATGCTCATAAAATAATATGGTATGAAGTATGTATATCCTTTGCAATATTATATCTACATACTTAGTACCATAATAATCATCATCAATTTAACGTGTTTCATGGATGAATTTTATCCTTTTTTAATAAGCCAATCACGTAATATCTTTCTAATATTTTTTAATGACTATTTACAATTTTTTCTTTTTCTATGTAGATTCCAGCGTAGATTATGCATCTACTCCAAGTTTATAAGAGATTGAGGATTATTGTGACACTTTCTTCTCAAGTTCTAGCATTACAATTTTAAGACAATAATATGAACGTTTTTATATATTCTGAAATTATTTATATTTGATTATTTGTACATTGAAGCATTCTTTTATTATGCCATGAGTTATTTTTAATGATGTAAGTTTGTACCATAGTAACAATTTAATGCAGAAAAATGAAAATTTATTATTATTGATAGTATTATGCAATGAATATTTATATTGTCACAAATTGATATTTACATATTGTGAAATGGAATACATAATATATATAAATAATTAAAAAATAAATTGTGCAACAATTATAGAGCGTTTCACAAATGTTGATACGACAAATTCTCTATGTGGTAAAATAAATTAAACTACAAATACAACTTGTCACATAAACGAGTATTCATTGTCATAAAATAATATTTGCAACAATTTTATTTGTTGTAAAATAGAATACACGACATACAAGTAAAATAAAATAAATTAGCAACAACTATACATCGATACACGACAAACTCTCTGTGTTGTAGAATATATTCAACTTTAAACATAACCTGTCATATAAACGAATAATCATTGCCACCAAATAATATTTGTAACAATTTTATATGTTATAAAATATAATACGCAACAAATATAAAGAGTCACAAAATAAATTAGGCAACAACTATATGTTGCACAAATGATGATGCGACAAACTCTTTATGTTGCTGAATGAATTTAACTGCACACAAAACTTGTTACATAATAAATTATACTACAAACATTGAATGTCATATTATATATTATGCAACGAAGCAATTTCATTGTAAAATAAATTACGCGACAAACATGACCTATTATAAAATGTATATTACTACAAGCACGTTTTGTTGTAAAATAGAATGGGTAACAAACGTTTTACTTTTAAAATAGTATTCATAACAAACATTTCTCCTCGCAAAATTTTATTTGGAATAAACGTTGCGACAAATTGACTTGTTGCCCTTTTAATTTTTCACGACATCTATGTATTGCAACGACATTATGGCGACAAATATGTTGTTGCCATTTCATACTTTTTGCGGCAAACAAAAAATGTTGTGAGTTTGTTTATGCGACAAGTGACTGATAGTTGTCGTAGAATATATTCTATGGCGCTTATAGCACGACAATGCCCGCAACAAACAACTTGTTGTCACTAAATTAATTTTGCAACAAAATCTTTATTTAAGCGACAATATTTTTTTGTCACAAAATAGGTATTTTTTTGTAGTGAGCAACAGTAAAACCAGAAACCAACTTGGCAAGTGATCTTATCAAACCCTTGAGAGGAAATAGGAGATTGCGGATCGTGATTCAGATAAGTATGAAATATCAGCTTACCAGATATGTTGGTTGGTGAAGGGTAGTTTGACTCTTCAACTCTATGAGAGATAACTTGTTGAACTAGCCCATATTTACAAAGTTCGTCCAGCATATCTGAAGAATTGGATACTTGTTCCACTATTTTGATTATACAAATGACTACACTTTAAACAAGCTGAAAGAATATGCAGTTAGAAAATGTGAAAAGGAATCACTTGAATAAGATTACACATAAATACATTAACAGACATGTTCATGCAACTCCATGAACCATTAATCTTTGTACTGAATATGTTCTAGCAGATCATGAATTTGTTTAATATGTTGTGCCTTTTCACCCTTACGTTATCACCATCTCTCCTGCAAAAGGATGCAGTTCATCATCATTGTTATAGTCTCTACCAGCATCGGCAATATTAATATTATTATAAGTAGGAGTTCATTCAAGTTATAATCCTCAGACCTCATAAATTTTATGAAAATGTGAGGGAAGATGTATAAACCACTCAAAGACGTCTCTACCTTGTAATTCTTCTATCGAACATCAAAGCCAAGAGGCTTTGCGGATTCTTCAATTATATTGATTATCTCATTCTCTAGGAATCTAGAGGATGACCTCGTTTCGCTTTTGAATTCTTGTCACCAAACGGAGTGGCCAACGAAACATAAATTATGGTAAACATCACCTCCTTCTTTATTGTATATACTTGTATAATTTCCTAAGCCGAATAATAAATTCTTATCTTCTTCTTGATAGTTCATGTAACATATTCCACTTGTGCGTGAATAATTTCACCTCCTGAATTGGTCAGTAACCTAATTGTTTGATTCACAATTGGTTTAAGAGAAGATATAGAACAATTGGTTTCAAGTAATTAACTATACTTATAAGTAAATAAGTTTTAGAACAAATGATCTTTTTAGGTCAAATTCAAAATTAAGTGTTACTAATTCTAAAAGAGTTATTTGAGGCCAAGTGAGAGCAACTGCCCTCGCTAGGATTTGGGAAGCTTTCTTTTCAAATAGAGTCCACACAATTTTTGCAAGAATATATGAATAAAAATGGGAATACGTAAGCAAGTTTTTGGCAAATTTTGTTAAAGCCAAAAGAATTCAGTCAGTTCCTCCTTCTTTGTTTTTGCCTGTGATTTAATTTGTTCCTATTAGCAAATTCAGGGCAGATGGAAAAAAATTTAGGAACTACGAATGTTCAAAAATAGGGCTACGAATGTTCAAAAATAGAAAGGTTGACCAAAATTGAAATTGATTATATTACTCATTTTTCACATAAATTTAAGAGTAACTTTCAAAAATATTTAACATTTTTTTCCTTAAAAGAAAGAAAAAAAACCTTACAAAATTATGTGTGAAAATAAAAAGTTACTTGAATGTAGACTTCTATTCATTTTTAAGCTCAGCCAAATATGCTCTTACCACACTTTTTTTTGCAATTGAAAATGAGCAAACAATATATGTGATCGCAATTTTCTATAACCTAAATCTCATTGACCTGCAAAAGCAGTTTGAAGGAAAGACAGGCCAAATGAAAGAGTCATATTATTGAGCAAGCATGTTCATATGTTGTGCCACTTCAGTTCATGATTTTAAGTATTAAAAATATCATAAACCTACCTGAATTTATCTCATTTGTGGCTCTCATCACCTGCGCATCTGGTTCGATGTCCACAATCAGGGTCAACAATATCTCAAACCCATAAGCAGACATGGCCTGCAATGGTAACAACAAATGCATCTAATGTAAAGTAATGTTAAAATTAGTAGTCATTGAACAAATAATGGCTTTTGTTATCAAGGGATCATAACCTTTTCAAGTTCGTCCGTCCTCCACAGCTCTGGCTATTCATTTTTCTGTTTGAAAGTAGAATCCAGATCAAATCATGGGACACTTGCTCTTATAGAGATTCACACCAGATCAAATCCATGACTATTGTGCTCGGCAACTTAGTAGAGCCTTAGAAACACAAGTAGTATAAACTATGACCAATCATAGCTAAATTCTGAAATATGAAAACGTGAAGATACCAGTACGTACACACATATCTACAGGAGCACACCTATGCACGCGTGATAGAATAGAAAACTAAACAATGTAATGCACTTTAGATAGATGCAGTACAAGAAAGACATATAAGGATGTTTACCCCATACAAAGAACACTTATTAAGTGCATATTATCTTCCAGACATTCACTGGACTTCAAAGTGTGTGCTTTTAAGCCTTATAAACTCCCAATTATAGTTCTACAACATGCATTTCTACAAGATTGTGATTGAAGTTAACGAGAGGTAGATCACATGCACAACAAAGACATCATAAGCACATAGCATTTTCTCTAATTATTAGTTACACCTAATAACTAACTTGACTCAATTTGACTCTACATCTCTACTTGAACACCTTGCATTGTTAGTTACATTATCTAATTATTATGTATGTTTCAGATGAACAAGCTAGAGGATTTTGCAACATTTTTGGAAGATCTCATTCTGACCCATGTTGTTTCTTTCCTAAAGTGTGGTGTGTATATCCTAGTAGGAATCAGAGCCAAACCCTCTTGAGAAGCGCAATTTATCTTCTCCTCAATTGTTTCCAGAAATTTTCTGAATTGTCAAACTTTTACAAGGAACTGCACAAAACCTATTCTTCTTGTCTTTTTCTTTACCCAATCCCCGAAGTCCTATATTACTCGTCTGCATTTTTAGATTGAGTAAGGTTCTCCATTACAACAAGCTTGAAATTTCTCTATTTTTCTATACCTTCTCGTTCATAACAATGGAAATGAATATTTAACATTTTATATAAGTATGATTTACAATGTTCTGAAGTTTGGAGCATTCCACATGGAAGAATTTTAGGCAATATAATTCTGGTTGGTCATAAGGGAAAGAGATTTTAGAAGACGACCTTATGTTGGAAGAGCGAAGATGAGTGCTTTAACCCTCAGCCTTAGTTGCTACCAATCTTTTCATACTGATGACAGAGTTTGAGGAGAAATTTAGCGAATAACTATTTCAAAAAGACGTTGCAAGATACTAGCAGAAGACTTTCTTTTAGACTAATTTAAATAGGTAGTAATTAACACAACCCACAAATACATGTATACATGGCTAGTGTGAGGTATATTTGTTGGCTCACACATGTTAAATTAGGCAGAATTAACACAACCCACCAAAATCATAACAAATATATGTGTACATGGCTAGTGTAAGGTATGTTTGTTAGCTCACACATGTCAATGTGTTATGACGTAGTTGCACGAAGATTAAATATCATTTTGTTAAAAAACGGTGACTCCTCCATTAGAAAGACCCAAAAAAGCACTGAGAAAATCATGCTTTCTGAAAATCTGTTGCATTAGTTTGAATTAAGAATCAGAAAAAACAGAGCTCTTTAAAAACTCATATAAAACAAACAAAATATTTTACAGGAGTACAAAAAAGAAAAATCAAAATTTCTATAATATTTACCATGTTATGTTAAAGAGAGATCAACAATTAAAAAAGTAGGAAACATAATTTTTAACCTTAAAAAAGCAATGTGAACACATACATCCTAGGAACTTTCAAAATTTACTTTATTATATATCAGTTTCAAAAACCAAATACTTTTGTAAAAATTGAGAAGGTAAGATCAAATAATTTAGCAAAGCAACCAAAAAGAAACAAGTTTTAGTCCATTAAGTACACACACCATTAGAGAGAGGATGCAGTCTTTCGTGCGTGAGTGAGAGTCAGAGAGAGAAAGCTTGCCCAGTACAATACAAGAAGGAGAGCTGCAACATACTGAGATGGTGATCAACCACGGACGAAAGTGCAACCCTCTAGTACAAAACTAAACAGGAAAAAGAAATGGAAATATGAGTTTCAAACGCTATAAAGAACATACGAACATATGACATGTGTTGTTAACAATAAGTGCGTGTTTGATCTAAAATAGTAGACAGTACTAAATAGTTGTTCTATGATATCAAATCCACATTACCATACATGCCACAAGTGCATTTGATATATGAAAGTACCTACACACTTGTAGAAAAGAAATCAACATATCTGAGAACAAACATGATAGCTCGAGATTGCAAGCAAGCAAGAGGTTGTTTGCGTGATATTTTTTCTAATACTTGCAAACAATGAACAAGATAGCAAAAAATCGGAGACCTAAAAGAAAGATTGTCTAAAACAACAATTATGTTGAAAATATAAATAGTAGTAGTTTATAAATTGATATTTTGCATCTATGCAAAGTTTCAGCAGCATGCATTCTAAATTCAGCAGCATACTTTCTAAAACTGCTCACACAATTGATAATTGGCTCCCATATAATGTTACCAATACTCATGTTTTTGCTTATCCAATGCTCGACCGGTGAGTGTAGTCAATCCAATCGATATAGGCTTTTAGGTTGGTTATATATCCCTACCCTAAATGGTCAATTATTTTCTTCCTCTCTCGTGGAATGATGCACACACCCCCAACTTGATATACAATATCTTACATAGGGTATTAATTCTAAAGTTGCTCCCAAAATACTTGTTGCTTTCCCGCTCAAAGTTGGTAGGTCTAACCAATGAAGTAACTATCTAGATATGTGATGACTCTCCCTAGATTTAAGTGTTCCAACCTTCAAGTTTCTACCCGGGCGTCAAACCAACTAGTTGTCTAGATCCCCATATGTATTATCCAAGGCATAGTCATTCAAGAACATTCATAAAATTTTTTTTTTGGCTCGCTCACTTGTAGGTAGCTATTTTGCTTAGACATTGGATTACCAATGCCAGACCGCTTCTTCCTACTGTTTTTTCTCTCCACTCTTTTTTTTTTCTCTGCTCACTTGTAGGTAGCTATTTCGCTCAGACATTGGGATTACCAACCTTAGGCCGTTTCTTCCTACTGTTTTTTCTCTCCACTTTTTTTTTTTGGCTGTCTGCTCACTTGTAGGTAGCTATTTCGCTCAGACATTGGGATTACCAACCTCAGGCCGCTTCTTCCTACTGTTTGTTCTCTCCACTCTTTTTTTTTTACTGTCTGCTCACTTGTAGGTAGCTATTTCACTCAGACATTGGGATTACCAACGCCAGACCGCTTCTTCCTACTGTTTGTTTTCTCCACTATTTCTTTTTTTTTTTGTTGTATGCTCACTTGTAGGTAGCTATTTCGCTCTGACATTAGGATTACCAACGCCAGGCCACTTCTTCCTACTAGTTCTTCTCTCCACTCTTTCTTCTTTTATTTTCTATGCCATGACGAGTGCAATGCCTTATAGAAACGAATAGTTGGGATCAGACCCCTAGCATATGGTCAATACCTCGATTCCACATGTTAGTCAAAAACACTCCACACAAATATTTAACACACACGAAATCAACACCTACCTAAATAGTGCCCAGCACCGGTTCAACCCTCCCAACTATCCTTTCATTTGGCTAGGTGATTGAATTTTCAAATGATGGTTTTACTTTTTAACAACATGGGTCCACAATGCTCTCCACCTATTCCATCAATCTAACCAACCAAAGCCACATATTTTCATGACTCTTTCGCTCACCACTTTTCACAATCTCACATTGGATAAGTACAATATCAACAATAACGTAAGTAGCAGTACTTAGTTGCTAATCATGAATCATAAACATTTCCAAACAAGCGTCATTATTGGCCGGCAATGCCATCCAACTAACACACAAACAAACAAGCTAAGAAAATATAAATATATATATATATATATATATATATATATATAAAATAATAACTTTTCAATTTTTTTTTATAATCAACAAAGACAGACCCAACGTCACACAAAATCAAAGTATGCATTTTTACAAATTTGATTATATAAGGAAATGAATACGAGACACATATCTATGTTAAGTTAGGCAAGAGGGTTGATCATGACATGACTAGTTAACTACTGGTTGCAGGTGACAAAAAAGCAAAAAAAAAAAACTGTAATCACACCCATCCGAGTTGCCTTGCCAAGATACAGACCTTCTCAATGCTCAGAAGAATAAAGACAATTATCATCACCTCTTAAAACTTACTTACTTCTCAATGCTAGGAAGAATAAAGACAATTATCATCACCTCTTAAAACTTACTTAATTTACTTACCGGCAATTTTTAAGCTTAGCTAAATATGTACTAGGCAATATCAAGCCCCAGTTTCCATCAACAACACAGAAAAAAAACAACAAAAGAAACACCAATCTCAATAATTTACCTCTAATTTAATAGCCCACGAGTCAAATCTTTATGTCACTAAATTAATACTCCTTCGACTGAATCACAACTATCATATAAGTAAAAAATGTTAGTTCTTTGCAAAATTTCATGTTTCCACGTGTTGAGACCCATAGCAGTACAAAGATTTAACACTAATCATTTTTAACCTTAAACAAAATTTCTATAATATTTGCCATGTTATGTTAAAGAGAGATCAACAATCAAAAAAGCAAGAAACATATTTTTTAACCTTAAAAAAGCAATGTGAACACATACATCCTAGGAACCTTCAAAATTTACTTTATTATATTTCGGTTTCAAAAACCAAAAACTTTTGTAGAACTTGAGAAGGTAAAGATCAAATAATTTAGCAAAGCCACCAAAAAGAAACAAGTTTTAGTCCCTTAAGTTGGGGAGAGCAAATTTCTAGCGGCCTTCTTTAATTAAAATGAAACGAGAAGTTCCTCTAATAGGAAATCATGTTCATCATTAGAATCTAAGTCGAAGTATACATTCCTATATCCATATACATCACACAAACACATAAACACACACACACACACACACAAGCACCCCATTAGAGGGATAGGATGCAGTCTTTCGTGCGTGCATGAGAGTCATAGAGAGCTTGCCCAATACAATACAAGAAGGAGAACTGCAACATACTGAGCTAGTGATCAACCGAAGAAAATTGAGCCACTAAATCGAGTAACATTGAAAACCGACCGCTCTCCCATTTCAAGTTTCTACGGTCCAATATAGCAAACATATAATGCAATTTTTCGAAAATGAGGGAGATGATCTAGTGGTCTAATACAATGCGCCCACTTTTTCATAAGCAGTTTTATTTTCCCTAGTGACGAACTCTTGTCCATGATCTTCATGGCATAGACATATCCCATGTCTTTCTTCTGCACTCTGACAACTTGGCAATATCATATAGTAGAAAGTTTAACTAAAATGCACAATTACAAGAGAAAAAATTATCAAGAACATAAACATTTACAAGCAAATTGTTGTCAACTCTCCCAAGCAATGAGCACCAACCAAAAGGTTAACATAATTCAACAAAGAAGCCTAAATGGTTGGGCAAAGTAAATGTAGAAGAGAGGAATTATTAGAGAAATTTTCCTAAGGGTCTAAGCTACAAAGCATAAGCAAATTATATATGCAGCAAAAAAGAAATTGTGAATAACCTGAACTTTTAGGTGCAATACCGGATCCATGAATCTAACAAAAATATGTAGATTTTAAGAAATCATTGTTTGCCATGAGATTATTTTCCTGCCCATCAATTTCTAACAGAAATCAACACAAAGCATCGGCTAGTTCAATCCTAATGTTCATTCTATGGAAATGAAGTTCAACATCAAGTAGCAAATGAATTCATGTTGTATGCCGAATAGTCAAAATATTTCTATTTTTTTTTTCTTCATATATTATCACAAAATTTTAGAAGGATAAGGTATAATAGGATGGCAAGAGAATTCACATATATGCTTATACGCTGTACCTTGCCCTTGTTGTTTGTTTGACAACTAAATCAAGATATATATCTTGACTTTTTCACTCAAATTTCGCTTCATATACGTGCAATAAAATTCATAAACAAACTTCCACTAACATGCTAATCAACAATTTAATCACTTGACCTCAACAGTAATTCTGGCAAAAGTGCACCTATATGAAAATCAAAATCTAGAAAAGAAAAAAAAAACAATGAGCTTTACTAATTGATGAAAAATATAAACAAAGAAAAAGGATAAAAATGGGAACAGAAAAATAGCCACATTAAACTACAAAGGTCCAAATAAAGTCGTATTGGAGTCAAAACCTAAAATAATCACACAAGAAATTATACAAATGCACACAATAAAATCATGATTGATCAATTTTTCAAAATGAAACTTAGTTGTAATCAAATCATTCCCCATTTTGATCGAAATACAATTAAAATAAAATGTATTAACATTGTAAACTAATTAAAATTTGTTATTATAAACAAAAATAATAAGGAAACACGTTCTTTATGCATATAACAAAGCAGACAAGGCAACTCTCAAATCAAATTTGTGAAATTACCTCTTTAATCGGGCGATCACACTTTAAATCGATTGCCTTTACACGAAAAACCCTTAAAAAAAAATCTATCGGAACCCAAGAAATCCAATGATCCAAACAAAATCCACGAAATCGCGATAAGAAAACCCTAATGACCAGATCGATTCGATTGGAACAAAAATTCACGCGAAAACAATCGCCACGAGGAGAAGAGAAAATGCATTTGACAAAAAAGTTTTAATGTAGAGAGAGAAAAACGTGGGTGAGTGTAATGGTAGATGCGTCTGTCAAACTAAAAATAAAATGGGCTAGATAAAACGAGGGAAATTGGGGCAAATGTCCCTCACCTTTGTCCTCATTGCAGAAATTATCCCTAACGTTTGTTTTTAGCACAAAAAACTCCTAATCTATTTATTTTAGTGTGTAATTGGTCCTTATTTGATTAAAAAAAAAAGCAAATATACCCTTGGTTTTAATTAAAAAAATTTGTAATTGAATTTCTAATCTTAATAAAGGGTGTAAATAGGTCCTATAATTTTATTTTTTATAAAAAATTAAAGAAAACTAACGAGTCTTTTTTTTTTTTTTTAATTAACACTTTATTGAAAAAATTAATAATGTATTAAATTGTTTTGTATATTTTACGAAATATTATAAAATAACAAAAATTTAAGCTAATAATTATTAATAAATATGTTAAATAAAATTATTTTATTATTATTAAGTAATTATATTATTTAAATTTTACATTTTTATTTTATTGTTACAACATAAAAAGAAAAATAATAATAAATGGCGTATATAATTTTACGACATTGTCATTTATTTTTAACATAAAAATACTAATAAAAATTAATTTACACATTATGTGTCTTTATTTTTGAAAGATAAATTAAAATATGAAGAATAAAATTAGAGCTCTAATATTTGTAGTTAATGAAAGAATAGCTCAATTAAATAAAATTATTTGAACAACAAGATTGTGACAAAATTATTTTTCTTTTCATGTTGTATATTTATTAATAATTTTGAGCATAAATTTTTTTTATTTTATAATAGTTTATAATAGTTTGTAAAATATAAAAAACAATTTAGTACATTATCAATTTGTTCAATAAAGTGTTATTTCAAGAAGAAAAAAACTCGTTAGTTTTCCTTAATTTTTTTATAAAAAATAAAATTATAAGACACATTTGCACCTTTTGCAAAGATAAGAAATCCAATTACAATTTTCTCTAATTAAAACTAAAGACATATTTGTCTTTTTTATTAAATAAGGACCAAATGCACACAAAAACACATAGATTAAGAGTCTTCTGTGCCAAAAACAAACATTATAGATGATTTTTACACTGAGGACAAAGGTGAGAGACATTTGCGCCAATTTTCCATTAAAACGATGTTGTTCTGAACTTTCATAGCTTCAAACCAAGCCATTTAGAGCCTGTTTGGTATAGTTTATAAATTAGTTTATTTAATCAAAATGGTTTATTTGACCAAAAAAATTGTCTTGATAACACATCATTTTTTACTATTCTTAGTCAAATAAACTAGTTTATAAACTATACCAAACAAGCTATTAATCACTCACGAGATAAAAAAATAAAAATAAAATTAGTTCATTTCGATATGATCCAAACAGTGTCGCAATACTCACACTTTAGCCTCTTTTTATTTATTTAAGATTTAAGATATACTAATTGAGGCAAATGCGTTGCACGTTTTATATTTACATCTGGATTTCAAGCAACGTTGCAAAGTTTAGGAAACAAAATTTTAAAATAATTAAAAAGTTATCTGAAATGTAATAAATATAAATTACTAAATATATGTGGGCAATATAAGATATAGTTAATAAAGTATAATTAAGTATGAACCATACGAAAAAATACAGCAACAAAAACTAAAATGTGCATCTATTTCAAAATAGAAGTATCAATGTTTGACCATATACAAATATGCCAATAAGTAATTCATAGATTTCATATATACAAATGTGGAACAAATAAATCCTCAAAACATTGGTTTCCTTGTCATTGTTGATTATATCCAAACACCAAAAATATTTGGGAAAACATTTCACGATAATTCACCAAGTGGAATTCTGTAAATTGCATCAAAGAAAGAAGAATTATTTTTCTAGAGTCAACAAAGAAAGGAAACAACTATAACATTTTCAACTAATGATCTAAATACAATCATCTTCTACAGGTTAATTTCACCAACGGTCACTGAAGTTATCTTAAAATTACAAAATGGTCACTAAAGTTCAAAAGTTTCAGTGGTGGTCACTGAAGTTAGAAATATTTTCACTAATGGTCACTTCATTAAATTTCTAATTTAAAAGAATAATGTTATTCATAGTCGCTCATTACTAGTAGTCATCCTACGTAGCATTACTCAATTGGATGAATTATTTATTCTAATTGAGTAATGTATTTATAGCAATTAATTATGAATAATTCACCCAATTGAGTAATGTCATGTAAGATGACTACCAGTAGTGAGCGACTATGAATAGCATACTCAATTTAAAATAGTGATGTGGCATGATGACGTGGTATTTATTTATTGCACGGTAATCCATGTACTTTATATAATATTCACTTTATTCTCTATATTTCAATTAAGTTCTTCAAAACTTGCATCTTAGATCCTTAATCTTTTCTATCTTTACACTTTGGTCTCCAAATTTTCAATTATCTTTCAGTTAAGTCCTCCAAAAATTGCATCTTAGGTCCTTCAACTTTTTATATCTTTACACTTTGGTCTCCAAATTTTCAATTATCTTTCAGTTAAGTCCTCTAAAAAATTGCATCTTAGGTCCTTCAACTTTATACATCTTCAAACTTTGGTCCCCCCAAATCTTTGATTTTAGTGGTCAAAGTAAGTGTAATTTTAGTGGTCAAAATAAGTAGACTTTCAATTAAATTCTTGACTTTACATTCGAATTTTTACCTAAACGAACAAAATAATATTATAGGGTCTGACCATTAAAATGTCTACTTTAGTGATCAACTCTAAGTGATAAGTGCAAATTTTACACTTATTTTGACCACTAAATAGTTTATTATTTAATTATATCATTTTGTTCGTTTAGATGAAAATTTGAGTGTAAAATCAATGATTTAATTGAAAGTACACTTATTTTGACCACTAAAATTGCACTTATTTTGGCCGCTAAAATCAAGAATTTGGAGGACCAAAATTTGAAGATGTATAAAGTTAAAGGACCTAAGATGTAATTTTAGAGGACTTAACTAAAAGATAATTGAAAATTTGGAGACCAAAGTGTAAAGATGTAAAAATTTGAAGGACCTAAGATATAATTTTTGGAGGACTTAACTGAAAGATAATTGAAAATTTGAGGACCAAAGTGTAAAGATATAACAGATTATGGACCTAAGATGCAATTTTTGAAGGATTTAATTGAAATATAGGGACTAAAATGAATATTATATAAAGTACATGGACTACCATGCAATAAATAAATTCCACATCATCATGCCACATCACCATTTTAAATTAAAAATTTAATGGACTGACCATTAGTGAAAGGATTTCTAACTTCAGTGACCACCACTGAAACTTTTGAACTTTAATGACCATTTTGTAATTTTAAGGTAACTTTAGTAACCGTTGGTGAAATTAACCCACTTTTACACTTTGCATGTAATAGGAATAGAGGTGGGAAATGGACCAGACGGGCCAGCCCAGTCCTAAACTAGATGGGCCACGCGAAAAATTGTGGTGGACTAGCCCTGGCCCAATTTTACAAGGGCCCGTATTTGCTGAGCCAACTCAATCAAATTTTGTGCCACAGGACTACTGGATCAACCCAACTTAAAATTTAATTTATTTTTTAAAAATAATTATATATATATATAAAACAAACAAAAAATATCTCCACCATCTTCATCTTACTCCATCTCCTCCCCCGCCTTGTAGCGTAAGTCACCAGATCGAGAAGAGGAAGGGTTCATTCTTCGTCTATTTCGCGCCGCGAAAACTAGGTTAACCAAGTACTAACCTAGTTTTCGCGAAAACCAGGCATCAAAAAAGGAGAGGGAGATTTCTCTTTATTCTTTCTGGCACTGGTGCTGGAAACAAGGGCCCCCACTGTTTGCTGTAGGCAAATGGAAGAAAGAGAGGCGGGTGCGGGTGCGGTGCGGGTGCGGGTGAATAGAGGTGGCCAAGAAATTTTACCGGGCCAGCCCGACTTCAACTCAATTGGCCCAATGAGTTAGTTGTATTAGGCCAAATTGGCCCGATTTTTATTTGACAATTTTTTTATTAGGCCAACCCGGCCCAAAATATGGGTTATCTGGGCTAGCCTAGTGGGCCGGCCCTTTTTTACCACCTCTAAATAGAAACAATTTACGGAGAGATACATTGCGCCTACGTCAAAGAAAAATAAAGAAAAAAGAATAAAAGTGGTAATTTAACAAATCAAGGAGAACAATAGCATAAAAAATGTTAGCACTTATCCCGTATCCAATAATAAAGATGTTTCCACACATCCGCTGAAAATACAGTAAGAGAATGCATTCTTAAAACGTAACGCCTTATGAGTAAAGGTAACTAATACAAAGTTTACTTTAATTTGTAAGACATCCACATGATGGACAATGCATTTATAGTAGAAAATGTAACATCAATTCCATTAGAAAAAGACTAAAAAGCCAATGCAATCCATGCTAAGTCACCCCTCGAGATGAGTAATTTTTCTCGAGAGTATCTAACTCTTATGAAAATGAACAAGTCATTTTGATAGTCCTTAGGATTGAACAATGGAAACTACATAATATTATTCATCAGACAATCATAAAGTATAATTCTAGAAAATTGATATATCCACGTCAAAAGAAAGTATGCAAAAATACATTTGGCACCTTTAGTATGTCTCCCTTTTCATTATTCTTTTGATAGATATTAGTAACCCTCTTTTCTAGTTTAAAGGTAAACTAGTGTACCACCCGTGCGATGCACAGGGTACACAACATGAATAATATCATAAATGTTGAAAAGTAAAGAGATTTTGAAATTGATCAAGTGAAAATCACTATAAATAAGCAAAAAGTCAAAATTTTAGATACAATGAAAAGAAAATAACACACATACAACAAAAAAATTATAATTTTGGAAAACTTCTATATACACTACATTCGTTGTTGTGAATTTGATGGTCATCCGTCTTTATCTCAGATTAGTATCTTCAATCCATTGTGCGATGTGACTCTTGACACAACAACATATAATTGCCCATGGCTGAATACCGGTCTTTTCAAATACAAACCTACATGCGATAGAGATTGTCTTTGACACTTATTGATTGTCATTGCATACGAAACAATTAGAGGATACTACCTCCTTGTAAATTTGAAAGGTAATCTAGGGTCAGATGGCATCAACGTCATTCTAGTTATAAAGACTGTATGCCTTGCATTGTGCCCAGCAAGAATTTTCGCTTCAAAGGACATGTTTGCCAAGTCTTGTAATGACCAATCTAGTTTCATTATATAAACCAACTGAATGATCTATGTTTCTCAATAACATCACTAGAGTGCCAATCTTCAACTCCAGTTCATGGTTAGGCACACCAGAACATTTGATCTCATTCAACCCATTTAAACGGACACAGAAATCAAAATCACTTTTTAACCACACACATTTCTCAAAATCACTTTATAACCACAAAAATCACCTCAAAACAACAAAATTTATCTTGATTTCTTTTACTGAAAATCATTTTTAGTCCACCTATGTAATTATCACGGTCTATCAAAAAGGCAAAACGAAAATAATTTTCAATCTTTTTAAAAAATAATGATTATCAAATTGTGAAAACGAAAATATTTTTCAATCTTTTAAAAAATAGTCTGTTCAAGATAATTACAATGTATTTCTTCTCAATGTGTCAACAAATAAATTAACACTCAAATCGGGTTTGACATATAATACACTATTTTAACACAATTTTCTTTCTCACATTTCTCTAAATTACTTTTTAACCAAGCACATTTTTTTAAACTACTTTTTAACTACAAATTTTAAATTAATAATATAAAAAACTAATATAAGACTCAAAAATAACACCCGAACACACCATAAGATATACCATTTTCAATATATCTTATCACCGGCCCAAAGATAAAAAAACAAATGAGCAAACACATGGACAACATAAAAATAAGTACGTGGCCCAATGTTCACAATTCGTGTTTAGACACATTTATTGCACTCCACAATCAAATGTAACCCTAAACCTAAAACCATCCTTTCTCTCCACTCTACGCCGCCTCAAACCCACAAGAATGTAAAAAATTTCCCCTTCCTTCAATCATGCCTAGGATTTTCGAAAACCATTCCTTGAATTGAAAATGTTTTATGATTAAGATCTTACTATGTTAGATTCCTCTGACCCACAGTTAAATTTTTTTTTTCTCCTCCCTTGTGTCGTTTCTTTGTAGGTCTGGTGTTTGGATCTGATTCTAAACATGGAGATACTGGATGGTGTTCTTTCGATCTTCATATTATATTTTTTTCATCCAAAACATGGGAAAAAATCCACGAATCATGCCGCTGGTTTTTCGAAAAAATCAAGATTTGTAATTAGAACCCCAGATCTGGAAAAAAGATGAGTAAATCCACTTTTTTTTTTGCAATATTGTTTTGGTGAATGTTCTTCCTTTTTTAGCATTTTTTGTATTTTTTTTGGAGGCCAGATCCAGTGCTTGTATTTTGTTTTACATTTTTTTGTTCGACAGTTGATCTTAATAATTTTTGTGTGGTTCTTTCAATTATTTTTTAAATGAAGGCCAGATCCACTGTTAATCAAGAATCTTACAAATTTAATTTTTAAAATTATCATGACTTTTAGAAATATGGTATTTAAAAATAAAAATAAAAAAATTATTTAAACCAGCATTACTTGTTCATTCGTCTGGACTTCATCATCTAAACAGTGAACTCGCTTCATAATCTCGACACTATGTTCGAACTTCATGAGAAATTATTGAATATTTTTTAAACTATAGAATCCATACTTGCTAGTGTTTTAAGAAAATTAAATAGCCACACTGTAAGTAAAAAATATTGGCTGTCTTTTAAAAAATTAAATTCTGATAGGAAATTGCTAAAAATAAATAGGTTTTATAATCCTTGTAAACTGTTTTTTTCCTTGTTTGAAATTGGCGGGGATTTTTTTTTTAAATTGGTAGTTCAAGACAACCCTTTTGAAGTGTTGCTCAGGTCACCAAAACACAAGCTTTAGAGGATATAAGTCATTTTTGGAAGAAGATAAGTTTATTTACATTAACATCATACTCTATTTTTTTACCAGCAAGTTATTTGATTGTGTTTATTTTGTGTGTACTTGTATTTTAATTGATAGAAAAATCATTGAATATAAAATTGCAGAAATATATGGGTACAAAATAAATTAATGAAAAAGTTTGTAGCCTATAATATTTATTGATTTAAGTTTGGTACAGATAAATTAGAACAAACACAATAAAAGATTAACTACTCACCATTGTTTACTTCTCCAAGTCTTCCTCTCTTGCCTGAAATAACCAAAGACTTTGTAACCTTCCTCATTTGATGATGATATATGACAATCAAACCAACAAATATTTAAACTAATAAATAAGAAACTGCATGTATTGTGTGCTGTAGAGAAATCTTCTTCTTTTTCAAACTAAGATTTGTTTGAAATGGTAGAAGAGATAAAATGGTGAGATGTAAATGTAAGCTATACAAATATAAGCTTGTATACCCTATAAATTTGCATTAAACTTGTTGCATGCTCTTCGTACTCACCAAAATTTTTAATAGCCAATGCAACCATAATGCTCACACGGGAAATCGTAAAGAGTTATTGACTATACTTTTAGTACCTAATTTTTATTTTTAATTTTTTTAGTTTCAATGTTTTCAATGTCCAATACACATAAACTGTCAACCTATGAAGCCTTTGCGCTTGGAAGGCATGTAACTTCCTGTTACTTAGTTTGTTTAATTGCTCTTCTCGAATCATGCATTTTTTAGTAGCCCACTAATTCAAATTATGTTTGCTATAAATTTTTAATTAGAGAATGTGTATTCCAATTGTTAAATGAAGGGGGATACGATTGTTCCTATAAATATTATTTAATTTAGATGAGAGCTCACTTCACATGCATGCTCACCCCATAAGGTACATGGGATACAATTGTTCCTATAAATATTATTTAATTTAGACTAAATCGGAAAAGTGATCAAATAAATGAAATAAAATAAAAAAATAAACAGCTCTACTCGGCATCTTGAACAACAATGTCCATTAGGTAAGTTTGATTATTAACTACTTCCTTACTCCTAAGAATCTCTCGTCCCACGACCTCGCCTATTAGATCTGGAAGCAAAAAAAAGTCTCATTAGAAGTTTAGCAAACATTCACAAAGTAGGTGATTTTTACTTGATGATAATACATAGATGTTCGAGTCTTACCGAACAATTTTGTGTCATCATTCTCTATAAACTTAAAGATTTCTTCAAATGGCTTGAATTTGTACATTTGCTTAGGAAAAGTCTCATCGAAAAATTCATAAACTTGTGTGTAGCTTTGAATAAAGATTCTATATTTGTGTGCCGTCATCTTGAACATCATACTGTTGGATGCAACAACGAAGCTGCGTATGGCATAAAGTTTACCCTTCTTCATCAATGGTTCAAATGTTTCAATTAAAGTTTGTCTAACAGTAGTGTGTATTCTATTCTATCACCCTGTAAGGAAACATTAGCTTTTATTAAACATAATCATGATTTTTAGTTTACAGTTATTTAAAGTCTGATTGTTCAAAGTCTATAAAAATAATTTATTTAAAAAAACTATAACTCAAAACAGTAATTGAAAACCAATTTAAAGACAATAACTCAAAACAATAACCCTAAAAATAATCATGTTTTCACTTATTCTAAGACTATGCAAATTAATTTATAAAAAAATAATCATGTCTAAACTCTGCCCAGTAGCGTGAAAATAATCATGTTTAAACACTAAATAAATAATCATGATTCACTTATTCAAAAAAAAAATGAAACAAACCAAACAACATCAATCTTTTATAAGGAATAAGTCATAAACCGAATGCAAAGTCTTATAATATCCGAAAGCAAACTTTTTAAGTATCTGAATAATGAATAATTGCACCATAAAATTAAAAAGCAGCAATGTATATCTATATAGCAATCATTATATTGAAAATTATTAGTTAAACATTTATTTATTTTTAGTATCTAACCTTCATATCTTGAAATACATATTCAAGTGTAGATCTTTCATCAGGATTGTCACGTGAAGATGTCTCGTATGCGCGCAGCACAAGGACCTCAAAGCCCAGTTCTTCTTTGTTGCGTTGACTTCATTCACAATGCTAAACATTGGAGCCATAGAGTTTTTCGATAACAAAAACTACAAAGGGGATAAAAAAAAAGGTCAGTCAAAGATCAATGTGATACGATAATATGAGAAACAATGCAGCCAATAGACAGAATTTCTTAGCAACATAATAGAAGAAAGTTACCTTTGCAATGAGGATGACAGGGGACAATTCTGTTTTCCAAACTGAGATTTGTTTGAGAGGGTAGAAGAGATAAAATTGTGAGATGTAAATGTAAGCCATATAAATATAAGCTTGTATACCCTATAAATTTGCATTAAACTTGTTGCATGCTCTTCGTACTCACCAAAATTCTTAATAGCCAATACAACCATAATGCTTACACAGGAAATCGTAAAGACTTATAGACTATACTTGTAGTACCTAATTTTTTTTTTTTTTTTTTTTTTAGTTTCAATGTTTTCAATGTCCAATACACATAAGCTGTCAATCTATGAAGCATTTGCGCTTAGAAGGCGGGTAACTTCTTGTTACTTAGTTTGTTTAATTGCTCTTATCGGATCATGCATTTTTATAGTAACCCACTAATTCAAATTATGTTTGCAGTAAATTTTTAATTAGAGAATGTGTATTCCAATTGTTATATGAATTAGTTAACATAGTTGGATTCTAATTAATTAGGTAGTACGCCTTAATAATAATAATTAACGTGGTTGGTCATATTTTAATGCAGCAGTCATTCATATACACGCCTACATAGTTTTCGGAATATGAGAAACTTTAATTCAGATTTCAATAAATAATAAATACTAAAAAAATAGAAAATGATAAACTTTTTGGGCGGGAAAATGAAGTCTGACTTTTTGATCAGACTAGCCCACTTATATATATATATATATATATATATATATATATATATATATATATATATATAGGTGTCCCCAGATTGGTTATCAATTATAAACCCCTCAATCAAGTGCTACAATAGATTAGATATTCATTGCCCCAAAAGAAGGACCTCCTCAATAGACTTGTCAATGTTGTCATCTTTTCAAAATTTAACCTTAAATCAGGGTTCTGGCAAATCCAAATAAACGAAAAAGATAGATACAAGACTGTCTTCAACGTCCCTTTGGTCAATATGAATGGAATGTCATGCCATTCGGTCTCAAAAATGCCCTCTCTGAATTTCAAAAAATTATGAACGATATTTCAATCCATATCAGAACTTTTCAATTGTTTATATTGATGATGTCCTTATTTATTCTGATAGTATAGAACAACATCTTAAGAACCTTCAAATTTTCCTTTCCATCGCCAAAAGAAATGGTTTAGCTGTTTAAGAAACGAAAATTGTCCTTTTCCAAACAAAAATTAAGTTTCTAAGACATGAAATCTTTAGAGGAACAATTACTCCAGTCAAACGAAGTCTTGAGTTTGCTTCAAAATTTCCTGACCAAATTTTAGATAAAACAAGCCTTCAAAGATTCTTAGGATGTGTCAATTATATTTCTGATTTCATCCCAAACATTAGGCAAACATGTGAACCTCTTTATCAAAGACTTAGAAAGGCCCCTCTAGAATGGTCCGATAGACATACCAAAGTGGTCAAACTTGTCAAAGAAAGTGTCAAGACCTTTCCATGTCTCAATATTGTTAACCCAAAAGCCTTTCTTATTGTTGAGACCGACGCATCTGATATTGGCTACGGTGGTTTTCTCACACAGTCGATTGATCAACAAAAGGAACAACTGGTTCGATATCATTCAGGCATTTGGCTTGGTCCTCAAAAGAATTATTCTACTTTCAAAAAAGAATGATTATCAATTGTTTTATGTATATCAAAATTTCAAGATGATCTTATCAACAAAACATTTCTTATCAAAACTGATTGCAAAGCGTCAAAAGATGTTTTACAAAAAGACGTGAAGAATCTTGTTTCAAAGCAAATCTTTGCCAGGTGGCAAGCAATCTTATCTTGTTTTGATTTCTCAATTGAGTTTATAAAAGGAGAGAATAACTCCCTCCCTGATTTCTTAACCAGAGAGTTTTTACAAGGTAAAAATGTCCAAGAAGCGCCCCCCCGACATTAAAGGAAGAACTCCAGAGGATTACCTCCTTGAGAGTTCTAGTTCTACAGCTAAAGTTCTGTCTTCTCAAAAATCCAAACATTCTTCGGGTTCTTCAAACCAGTTCTCAGAACCCTTCCTTCTCAGACAAAAGTTCCAGTGAATTACAAAAATGCCCTCAAACCTGATACCGTCCTGGATCAGGCAAACTTCCAGAAATCAACAACTAGAAATTTCAATATGTTACTAAAGGAAACACAATCCATGTTGCTGACTTCGAAGATGAATGGGCAAAATACCCTTCTCTCGAAGAATGTCTTTCAAGAATCTTTCCTCCATTTCTCAAAGACGGTGACCCGTTCAATTTTATTGACAAAAAGTACCATGTCCTCAATGAATTCTATTTCATACCACAGTCCATTCATCAGTCAAGAATGTGGTATGAAACCATTCTTAAAGTCACAAAATCCGCAATCATTTCTCATACTCCAAATAAGCCTAACATTCATTGGATCGATTTCTCAAAAATCAAAATCCTTCAAGTTCTCTCCCTCTCTGATTGGAAGCAGGAGCCCTAGGAACCAAAAGTTTTTTCCCTAAAAAATGGTCAAAAATCTCAGTTTTCATATTTTGATTATATTAAAGCATGGCATAATGTTTTTTATTTTCGTCCTTCAAGTCATTCATGATTTGTCCTGTTTGACCAAAATTGTCCACAAAAATTTCCAATTTTGTTTCAATCCTGGTGGTACTATTTTGGTGCCTAAGAAGGAATCTTATCCAGCCGCATTTCTACATTTCTGAAGGCTTCAATCTCTTCAAATCAAATACAGTCAATCTCGTCCCAAATGAAAATCTTCTTTTTCAATTCTGTAAGATTTTCAAAATCGTTTGGATTTTCTGTTGGGATTTCTAACTTCTCCCTATCTCTTCCGAGCTTTTTCTTACAAAAGAATTCTCTGCCGTTGCAAAGTCAAGTGGTGGAAAAAGTTCAACGACTCAAATGCTTGCTCTAAAGCAGTTCAATCCTGGATCAATCAACAATTAAAAACAAAAGCAGGTTCAAGTTCCTCTCAAAATGATTTTCTTGCAGAAAAGTCAAAGATTCTGGCTCAAATGGCTCAATTTTCTGACCCTGAGGTCTTCGCTGTCCTGGCATACAAGGCTGCTTCTATGACAAAAGCTGAATCAAGCAAAGGATCTGCTCATGCATCCGATGTTGGATCCAACCCAGAGTTTGATCAAAATGAGGATGATTGCCTCGGTGTTGATGTAGATTTCTTTGAAATGTAGCCTTATCCCTTTATCATTACTCTACAAAAATATAGGAAAAAACGTGGATTTGGTTAATTTCAAAAGAATATCTTCAAACAAAAGCTTCAATCATCTACAGTGACGTTGCCGACAAACTTTTCAAAAGTGATACAATGAAAGCAGATTCCTTTCTCCAAAATGTCAAAAGATGAACAGTCCTCCGATAAATTATTCAAAAGCAAATTCTTCATGGCCGACAAAAGGTGACAGACTTATCAAGAAAAGCAGATTCCCTTCAAGCATCAAAGACATCCTTAGTCTATTTAAAGAAGAAGTTTTCTTTGTAATAGGTAGAGTGTGTTTTTCCCAGTTTTCTTCAAGATTGTATTTTTCAATTACTTCTGAAGTTTTTTATCCTGTAAGTATGAAGTGTATTTCAATTATGTCTTGTATTTTCAAATAAGTGTTTCAATTATGAGTAGAACAATTGATGTTTCAAATCTGATTTGGTGTTCAATCAAGTTCTTTCATCAATATATTTATCAAGTTGAAAATCAAAGATTCTTAGAACAATTATTTGTGCACATGTTTGATCCAGCACCTCAAATGATTGATACTTTTCCATCAAAAGAAAATAGATTTCTCAAAATGACAATTGTGAACAATCGAATGGAATATCTCCGTTGCCAACATTTTCTTTCTCATTTTCCTAACTCAATGTTCCCAAACAAAGCCCAATATCTGTCAGAAATGTGTGAACCTCCACTTCAAACTATCCATGATTCTCCCCGGTCCTCTAAGTCGGTAAGGCGTTGAAGTACTCTGGAGTCTCTGAAGCGTTGGTCTGCCAAGAGTTGGTGTCCCAGATTGGTGGTCCCTTTGAGATTGAGTATTACGTCAAGCCAACCTATAGTCCCTATCTTCCTGAAGTAAAGTATCAAACTTCTTTTATCATGTCTTGGTCTAGGTCTTGGTTCAATAGATCTCAGAGCATGAGTAGTTCAAGTAGAGATCCCCTCAATAGTTTCAATAATGAAGACGAAAATGATTTAGAAAATACTCAACAAGGTTTCGAATCTCTTAATGTTAGAGAAACTCAAATTGCTGAAATTGAACAAAGGTTATATAATGGGTCCATACCAAAGGTTGATGAGAAAACAATCTATCAAATATGAACCTTTGATTTCAAATCAGATTATGCTATTAAAACATGCGAACAATCTATTTCTGTTCAGCCCAATTTAAATACAATTACGTTATTCTCAAGAGATGCTATCCTTCGTCATAGACAAAAATACAATTATCTTCATGTCGAATTAGTTCAAATTGCTGCCAAACCTCTGTTTAGACTTGGTTTAGATATCCCTATTTGTCTGACTCTTAGAGTTAAGAGATGGGATAGATTTGAAAAATCTTTACTCTCAATAATTGATTCAAATCTTGAAAGTGGTCCAGCTTACTGTAACTGCTTTCCTAATTTTACTTTAGATTTCTCTGATGAATCAATCATGAAATACTTATGCCTTGATCTTCAAACGAAAAATATTGATATGGATGTTAGATCTAAGGCTATCTGCATTATTTATCGTATTTATTATAAAGTCATGAGTACAAACATGAGTCCTAAAGCCCTTAGGTCCTCCCCCAAAAATGAAACCTTGCTTATTGAAGTTAATCCTTTACATTCAAACGTTGCTATCCCAAGAAGACTTGCGTGGAACGAAGTTACAAGAAATCCTCTTTGGACGTTCGAAAATGAACAACCTCCAATTAGAGAAATCCCAAGAACAAAACTTAAAGAGATCACTGAGTTGCCGGATGGAAGTGTGCAAGTTCAATTTGCTCATTCATCCTCAACAGCTCGCTCCTCTTTTTGTTCTTCTCGTTCCGAACCTTTCCAAACTTTCAAACAAGCTGATAAACAACCCTCTGATAAATTCAAAGGTGTTGATTTTACTCCAATTATACCAAAAACTCATTATTCTGAAGAAGATGAGGATTCGACCCATCGTGGTTCTGAATATCCCACCTTCTCTGATATGAAATCTTAAAGAAACCAATTAAATGTCATTTCTTCAACAATTGACAGAAAACGAGAATTCAAAAAGGATAAAGATCCTCAAGTTAGAGCCTTTAGAAAAAATCTAAAGAGTCTTCTCTCAAAAAAGGAAATGAATACTTTCTGGAAAGAATTCTATTCTTATCCAGAAGATATTATTAGTTTCTTTGAATGGATGCATATCAAAACTTACAACAAGAAACCAATCATTAATACTTCACAAGATAAATTCAAAATTTGGAAGACTTCCTCGGGGAACACTTCTAATCTGTTCATCCTCCTCTCAGGAAATTATCATCCCTAAAGATGATGTCAAAGTCATTACTTCTCCTCTCAAACAAATCTCTAATAAAGGAGAGAATGATAACCCAACAATCAAAGATATTAAAAATATACAACAACTAAATAATTATACAAATATCCTCCTTCATTTTGTTGCAACTCAATTAAACCAAATCGATTATCCAATCAAAGATGATCTTGTCCAAAAGGATAAAGGCAAAGATAAAATTTCTGAAGACAAACCCATCCATGATACCTCCAAAACACTTTTCAAACCTAATGAGAACAAAATCCAATTTGGCTCTAGCCCTTCAGATGTTCTCAATGAAATTGTCAAACAACTTTGAAGTAAGGAATCAACCAGCAAAGTTAACGTTATTGATTCTATCGAAGAAATTCAAGAACAATTTGAAGAATTAAAAATTAACAAACTCAACGGTAAAATTTTTGGAAGACAATCCCTTCCTCATTTTTACCCCAGGCCTACTTTTCCATATATGCTTCTTGAGGAACCAAAGATACCTCAATCTACTTACACTGGTCTTGAAGTAATAACTTAGAATATTGATGGCATGACCGAACATCAAATCCTTGAAACCATTAATAAAATGTCTATGGCTGCCTGTGCTTACTCGCAAGAAAGAATACCTACAAAGAAGCAGCTGCCAATATAATGAATGGTTTCACCGGTCAACTTAAAGATTGGTGGTATAACTACCTCTCTCTTGAGGAAAGAACTAAGGTCCTCAATACTGTCAAAAAAGAAGGTGATAATCTTGATGATCCAACAAAAGAAGATGTTGTGTACACCCTCTTTTTTACAATTATCAAACATTTCATTGGAGAACCTTCTTCCTTTATGGAAAAGGCTTCTAAACTCCTGATGAATCTTACCTGCCCAAAATTACAAGATTTTAGATGGTATAAAGACATTTTTCTTCAAAAAGTTATGCTTCGTGATGACTGCAAATCTGCCTTTTGGAAAGAAAGGTTTATTGCTGGTCTTCCCAAGCTATTTGCAGAAAGAGTTAGAGAATCCATCAAAGATGAATTCTCGACCTTACCATATGACAACCTTACATATGGACAACTTATTGGTTTCATCAATAAGGAATGTCTTTCTCTCTGTAATGATTTTGAGCTCAAAGCTAAACTCAAATCTAACAAATTAGAAGGGCGCAAAGAATTTGGTTCTTTCTACGAACAATATGGATACGAACGTATCCATCCTCCTCCTTCTAGAAGTCATAAACATCCCAAAAAGAATTTCAAAAATAGAATATTTTATAATAAGAATTTTTCAGATTATTACAAAAAACAAAAATCTCCTAAAAGATTTTATAAAAACAACAAATATAAAAGAAAGCATGAAGATTTTAAAAATAAAGATAAATCTTCCAAAGATCCTCCTATTCGTGATCCCACAAATACCACTTGTTGGAAATGCAATTAAAATGGTCATTATGCTAATAAATGTCCCTTAAGAAGAAAGATCAATAATCTCCAAATTGATGATGATTTAAAGTCCCAACTTCTTAACCTTATCAATTCTTCAAGCTCTTCAAGTTCCGAAGATGTTATCTATAATTTCCAAGAAGATTCTGACTTTAATGATAAATCTTCCTCCTCCAAATCATCAAGCGAAAAAAAGATTTGTGATTGCAAAGACAATTGTACATGTGAAACAAATTCTATCAATGTTTTAACTTCTGAAAAAGAATTAATTCAAGAAATTATTAATCAAATTGAAGACCCTGATCTTAAACAAAAATTTCAAAATCTTATTGATCCGGTTGATATTAATCCTCCTCAATGATCCTATAACGTCAATGATGTCTTTGATAGATTCAAAAAATTCAATAAGATCTCAACAAGTCAAGATTTTCGTAATGAAGTCAATCAAATGAATAGTCAAATTTCTCAACTTGAGAAAGATCTCCTTCAACTCAAACTTGAAGTTTCCATTGTCAAAGGTCACTTTCCTTCCTCTTCAAAACGAAAAGAATAAATCCAATCTTCTTCAAGCCCTAGATCATCTTCTGACAGTAGCGAGTCTGATAATCCAAGCTTTCCTTTTAAGATTCAAAGTCCTCTTTCCGAAGATCAATCTATGAACATTATTAGTCAAATACGATTGCAAAAATGGTACACCATTGCTACCATTATCATCAATAAAGAGTATAAGATCAAAACTCGTGTCCTCCTAGATTTAGGAGCTGATCAAAATTGTATTAGGGAAGGTCTTGTCCCTACCAAATATTTTGAAAAAACCACATAAAATCTCTATGGTGCAAGTGGAAAAAGCCTCAACATCAATTACAAATTATCAAAAGCCCATGTTTGCAATGGTAATATTTGTTTCAAAAATAGTTTTTATTTGGTTAAAGATCTTGATCAAAGAAGTTATTCTTGGAACTCCTTTCCTTGTTCAATTATATCCAATCTCTATTACCCAAAAAGGATTAAAATCAAAATATCCCAATCAAGAGATATTCTTTGAATTTACTAATCCTCCCTCAATTAGAGATATCAATCTTATCAAATAACACACTCTCACTAATATTATTAACAATATTAATCTCAAAAAACAACATATCAAATACCTAAAAGAAGATATTAGGTTCACAAGAGTTACTGAACAATTAGAAACCAAAAATGTTAAGGATCAAATAGAAAAAAATCAATAAAGCCATTAGGTCTGAAGTCTGTTCAACCATACCTAATGCCTTTTGGGCAAGGAAGAAACATATTGTCACTCTTCCTTACATCTCCAATTTCGACGAAAGACAAATACCAACAAAAGCGAGACCAATTCAAATGAACAAAGAACTCTTAGAAACTTGTACCAAAGATATTCAAGATCTCATAGAAAATGGTCTGATTAGGCCTAGCAAGTCTCCCTGGAGTTGTGCTGCCTTCTATGTCAATAACCATGGTGAGATTGAGAGAGGTGTCCCCAGATTGGTTATCAATTATAAACCCCTCAATCAAGTGCTACAATGGATTAGATATCCAATGCCCCAAAAGAAGGACCTCCTCAATAGACTTGTCAATTCTGTCATCTTTTCAAAATTTGACCTTAAATCAGGGTTCTGGCAAATCCAAATAAATGAAAAAGATAGAGACAAGACTGCCTTCAACGTCCCTTTTGGTCAATATGAATGGAATATCATGCCATTCGGTCTCAAAAATGCCCACTCTGAATTTCAAAAAATTATGAACGATATTCTCAATCCATATCAGAACTTTTCAATTGTTTATATTGATGATGTCCTTATCTATTCTGATAATATAGAACAACATCTTAAGCACCTTCAAATTTTCCTTTCCATCACCAAAAGAAATGGCTTAGCTGTTTCAGAAAAGAAAATTGTCCTTTGCCAAACAAAAATAAAGTTTCTAGGACATGAAATCTTTAGAGGAACAATTACTCCAGTCAAACGAAGTCTTGAGTTTGCTTCAAAATTTCCTGACCAAATTTTAGATAAAACAAGCTTTCAAAGATTCTTAGGATGTGTCAATTATATTTCTGATTTCATCCCAAACATTAGGCAAATATGTGAACCTCTTTATCAAAGACTTAGAAAGGTCCCTCCAGAATGGTCTGATAGACATACCAAAGCGGTTAAACTTGTCAAAGAAAGTGTTAAGACCCTTCCGTGTCTCAATATTGTTAACCCAAAAGCCTTTCTTATTGATGAGACTGACGCATCTCATGTTGGCTACGGTGGTACTCTCAAACAGTCGATTGATCAACAAAAGGAACAACTGGTTCGATATCATTCAGGCATTTGGCTTAGTCCTCTAAAGAATTATTCTACTTTCAAAAAAGAATGTTTATCACTTGTTTTATGTATATCAAATTTTCAAGAGATCTTATCAAAAAAACTTTTCTTGTCAGAACTGATTGCAAAGCGTCAAAAGATGTTTTACAAAAAGACGTGAAGAATCTTGTTTCAAAGCAAATTTTTGCCAGTTGGCAAGCAATCTTATCTTGTTTTGATTTCTCAATTGAGTTTATAAAAGGAGAGAATAACTCCCTCCCTGATTTCTTAACCAGAGAGTTTTTACAAGGTAAAAATGTCCAAAAAGCCAGTCCCCCCGATTACCAAAGGAAGAACTCCAGAGGATTACCTCCTTGAGAGTTCTAGTTCTACAGCTATAGTTCTGTCTTCTCAAAAATCCAAACATTCTTCGGGTTCTTCAAACCCTTTTACAGTTCTCGGAGCCCTTCCTTCTCAGATAAAAGTTCCAGCTAATTACAAAAATGCCCTCAAACTTGATACCGTCCCTGGATGAGGCAAACTTCCAAAAATCAACAACCAGAAATTTCAATATGTGACTAAAGGAAACACAATCCATGTTGCTGACTTCAAAGATGAATGGGCAAAATACCCTTCTCTCGAAGAATGTCTTTCAAGAATCTTTCCTCCATTTCTCAAAGACAATGACCCGTTCAATTTTATTGACAAAAAGTACCATGTCCTCAATGAATTCTATTTCATACCACAGTCCATTCATCAGTCAAGAATGTGGTATGAAACCATTCTTAAAGTCACAAAATCTGCAATCATTACTCATATTCCAAATAAGCCTAACAATCATTGGATTGATTTCTCAAAAATCAAAATCCTTCAGGTTCTCTCTCTCTCTCTCTGATTGATAGCAGGAACCTTGAGAACCAAAAGTTTTTTCCCTAAAAAATGGTCAAAAATCTCAATTTTCATATCTTGACTATATTAAAGCATGGCACAATGTTTTTTACTTTCACCCTTCAAGCCATTCATGGTTCGTTCTATTTGATCAAAATTGTCCACAAAAATTTTTGATATGGTTTCAATCTAGGTGGTACTATTTTGGTGCCTCAGAAGAAATCTTATCCAGCCGTATTTCTGAAGGCTTCAATCTATTCAAATCAAATACAGTCGATCTCGTCCTAAATGAAAATCTTTTTTTTCAATTCTGTAAGATTTTCAAAATCGCTTGGATTTTCTGTTGGGATTTCCAGCTTCTCCCAATCTCCTCCGAGCTTTCTTCTTACAAAAGAATTCTCTGCCGTTGCAAAGTCAAGTGGTGGGAAAAGTTCAACAACTCAAATGCTTGCTCTAAAGTAGTTCAATCCTAGATCAATCAACAATTAAAAACAAAAGCAGGTTCAAGTTCCTCTCAAAATAATTTCCTTGCAGAAAAGTCAAAGATTCTGGCTCAAATGGCTCAATGTTCCGACCCTGAGGTCTTCACCGTCCGGCACACAAAGTCGCTTCTATGGCGAAAATTTGAATCAAGCAAAGGATCCGCTCATGCATCTGATGTTGGATTCGACCCGGAGTTTGATCAAAATGAGGATGATTACCTCGGTGTTGACGTAGATTTCTTTGAAATGTAGCCTTATCCCTTTATCATTACTCTACGAAATATAGGAAAAGCTGGATTTGGTCAATTTCAAAAGAATATCTTCAAACAAAAGCTTCTTTTCAATCATCTACAAGTGGCGTTGACGACAAACTTTTCAAAAGAGATACAGTGAAAGCGATTCCTTTCCCAAAATGTCAAAAGATGAGCAGGTCCTCGAATGAATTATTTGAGCAAATTCTTCATGGCCGACAAAAGGTGATGACTTATCATCAAAAAGGTGATTCCTCCTCAAGCATCCAAGGCGTCCTTAGTCTATTTAAAGAAGAAATTTTCTTTGTAATAGACAGAGTGTTTTTACCATTATTCTCCAAGATTGTATTTTTCAATTACTTCTGAAGTTTATTATCCAGTAAGTGTGAAGTGTGAAGTATGTTTCAATTATGTCATGTATTTTCAATATGAGTAGAACAATTGATGTTTCAAATCTGGTTTGGTGTTCAATCGAGTTTTTCCATCAATATATTTATCAAGTTGAAAATCAAAGATTCTTAGAACAATTATTTGTGCACATGTTTGATCCAGCACCTCAAATGATTGATACTTTTCCATCAAAAGAAAATAGATTTCTCAAAATGACAATTGTGAACAATCGTATGGAATATCTCCATTGCCAACATTTTCTTTCTCATTTTCCTAACTCAATGTTCCCAAACAAAGCCCAATATCTGTCAGAAATGTGTGAACCTTCACTTCAGTCTAGTTGAGTAAAATCGGGCAATTTAGCACAAAGGATTTTCCATTATGAAATCCAGTCATGATAAAAACAAGAGTGGAGGTAAGATAAAAAGTCGTATGAATGCAAAAGGCGAACTTTGGGAATATAACATCTATGTAGCATATATATTCAACTACAAGTTCAAAAGAGTACCAAGGTCTAAACAGAACAATGAATAGCAAAAGATTAAATAATATTAGAAAAAAAACATTCAGCATATCCAGGACTTCAAATCTACATATATTGTACCAAAAGGTAAATCGTAAAGAATCATGATCAGCATTATGACTTATGAAGCAAATATGTTGAAGCTAATAATCAGTCGAGCAATGTGAAGAGATGCATACACCAAATAACACAAGTATATTGAAAAAGAGAACTTGTCATTTGGGACACTTCTCTCGCGAATGTGCAAAGCCAATAAAACAATTCGAAAAATATTAGCACAAATGTTGAAGTAATTGAGATGCAGCAAATAATTGTACGCACAGAATCCTTCCAGTAGCATGTCTTGCTTGATGAACAATACACGCAGTGCTGAATGTGCTTCTTCATTAACAAAATCTAAATGTCAGAAGAAACACTAATTTCATCCCTATTATGACAAAGCTAACAAGAAAAGTAACTAATAAGCAATCGAGAAATAATATGAAAACATAACAGTTTAAAAATATGTGATTATGGATCAAGTTTTCAATTGATGTGCAATACTTTGATGAATTATTAAGTGTCAAAAGCAATTTAATTAAATTAGCAATATAAGGATATGTACAACTCAAATAAATTGATGAGCATATCTATCTATTCAGTCTTGAAATAACCTAAGTATAAGGTTTATCAGAGGTTCCACCACAAATATGCTAGAAATTGGTCTCATTTGTCTCACTTGGCAAATATGCTAGAAATTAAATCAGGAGGGGATGAGAGATTTGGAGATACAGTAATTTTTTGTTTCTCTTCTTTTTATTTTCTTGGCCTCATTTGTTCAATGTTGAGGAGACATTAAACATGTAATTAAATCGGTGAGAAGACGTTCAAATACAGCCAAACACCTAATTGTGGCAAGCCCTAGGTTTTCAGGGTCTTATGAAACAACTAGAAACACGTTATAGTTGTGGGAAACTGAGAAAAAACAATTCTCAAGATTATACTTTCAAGAACTTAACAAATAAAATAAAAGAAAAACTCAAATCATAAGTTAAACCACCCCCACCCCAAGAAGAAAATAATGTGAAATAAACGTGGAAACAATTCATAATTATTCTTACCTTAAAGCAATAGCTAGAAAAATGAATTCATTAAAGTGGAGACAAAAAGAAGATCACTCAAATCCAATTCCATCAATATTATCATATTAACTCATATATATAAATTGATTGTCTCTTTATAATCAATAATATCAAATCAATCCATCAATATTTTTAGATTATATTTAAAATTATTACATATATGTAAGATTTCCTTCATTTTTTCACCTTGATTTCTGTACGCATAGATTTGATCATAAAGATGGCATCATGACGTAAAGATATAGTTTGAAAACACCGTAGGATGGGGGTTTAAAGGAGTGACTATATCAAACAAAATGAAGTTGAACACCAAAATTATTTGCAATTGTTTATTCTCCCACAGGGCAAGGACTAAAAACAACATAACAAATTTCTTCATTAATAGTCAAGACATCAAGTCGAAGATTCGATAATTTGTTCTTTAAGAACCGTCTACACAAAAAAGAAAAACAATGAGGAGTAATGAAAAAAAGACGGGATTAGCTCCGAACGACGATCATCACAAACCTTGAATCAATGAGAAGTAACGAAAAAAAAAGTTGTTCCTTAAATCAAACAAGAGAGAAAACAAACAATGAGGAGGTAATGGTCCATTTGTTTCTTCTTTAAGCAACTCTTGTGAGCACATGTGCATGCATGGGGTGGGGCTCGGGAGAAGTTGATTTGTGTACATTGTGGTTAGCAGCAAAAAGACTAACTTACAAGAAGCTGCTTGGTACGATACCATCCTCTCCATTGTCAAGTCCAAACTTGAATGAAGATTCATCCTGATTGCCCCAAGATTAGAGTCTTCATAACCAATCAAATAATAGGATCTAAGTTTTCTCAAAGACCGGCTACCATACTCCAGAGCAGACTCACTAGCATTCTTAGAGACAAAATATATATACAAAAAACAAGAAACGCAACCCCATGCACACATAACTTAACAAGCACTTGCTTTCTACTCCATCTGATCTAACCCTCATCATTATATGGCTTAGAACCTCTCAAAGAACCTTCAGCTTCTCATTTCAACTCAAATTTTAGATATTATGGACCGCCAAAATAATCTCATAACTTTGATTCCAAAGATATGTTGATACAATAATTACCCGGGTGCAATTTGAGTTAGAAAAAAAAAAGACTATGAAACAACTGTGAAATCATTATTCAACAAGTCTAAATAAGTCCTTAGATCCAATGTAATAAGCATTAGGCACGCAAGAAACCAACATAAAAAAGTCAATAACCATATGTTGTAAATTTGACCTCTAAACATATCCATTACATGATTCAAGTGTGAATTTTATTTCATTTTAAATATGGCCTCTAGTAATAGTTCAACTACACAAACGACCTAGAATTTCAGATGAGCGCTACCATTCTAAAGATATACAGAAAACCATTATCCAACCAAAAATTGAAGTCAAAGCATTGCCCGTCTAAGGACACTAAGCTAGCTGTGAATTCCCAATATCAGCACACTATGGTCTAAGAAAAAATGATAATGTATTTGGAAAGAATTAATTTCAGCATCAGTACCCCTATAGCCTCGTGGTTCATCTGATGTTGGCTTACATTGTCGAAAAAGTTAGTAAACAAATTTAAATTCATAAGAGATCGATAGAATATAAGTTTGGTAATATCGAAAGCAGAAATTCATGGGAAACTGGAATTAAATAAAAAATAATTGAATTTACCAGGATGGAGAACAAAAGAGAATTGATGAACGGAGATGATTGCACATGTCCAACTAAAATAATAATTGAATTTACGGGAGATGGAAAACAACAGAGAATTCACGGATGGAGATGAGGGTAAATGTCCAACTAAAAACCATTTTAAACTGTAAAATAAAAAATACCATAACTACAAACAAACAACTTTAAAAAAAAAAAATTCAGTAGAATATATACAAACATAAGAAAATGATCCAAGCAGTGGAAGACAATGGACAAAAATCGAACCGCAACCTCCGTAAACGCCATAGAGTCGACAAACTGACATAAAAATGAGATAGATTCGATGGATCTATGAATTATTTTGGGTTATTTCAAATGAAACAAACAAAGACCAAATGTAAGGATTAAACTTTCGAAAAACAAACAGGATTAACAATTATGGGGTCTTTGTTTCGAAGAAATAAGAAATGAACAGCAAAAAGGCAACAAACATCGACTACCACTAGCACAAACGACGGACGAACTCAGAAGAAACAGCGAGTAGGGTTTTTAGGAGAAATAAATAAGCTCTCGGTGCTTTGTACTGCATTTAAAAAATTCAAATTGCATCATTTTGGACAAAATTTGAACAGGAATGGTTATATTATCGTATATAAGTATATACTAGTTTATTTATAATGTTGTATTTAACATTGTTTGAATAATTTATGTCATATTTAACTTTATGGTAATTTAAAATTTTGTAATGTAATATTTATTTTGGTAAAAAATCATGAAGAAAATAGACTATGATGGTGGAAAGATCCCACCAGGCTTATCCCATGGTACAACACCACAATCTCCATTACCTAAATAGTCAAAAACATCTTAAAAACAACAAACTATCACAAGAAATTTAAAAAATAATAACATAGAGATTAACCCCAAACCTTGTCCGCTTCGAGCAAGATTATCTACTTAAAGACAAGCAAATAACAATAAAATTCATTTCGTTAGATAGTTTTCCGTATTTGCCTCAAGTTTTTTGAAACTAGTCAAGTAATTCATAACATGCTTTTAACTAATGCTACTAAAATTAATTTTTACTTATCCGATACTCGATCGATGTGTGTGTATAGTCAATTCAATCACCATAAGCCTTTAAGTTGGTTATATTCCTAACCTCAATAGTCAAAAATTTTCTCTCCCTCGTGATATGCACACCCCCATCTTGATATTCAATCTCTCTCCCAATGTGTTTATTATAAGCTTGCTCTCAAAATACTTATTCTTCTCTCTTTCTCAAATTTGGTTGGGTCTAACCAAATGAAGTAACTATCTATCCAGGTCTGTGATGATTCTCACTAAACTTGAGTATCCCAACCTTCAAGTTTTCACTACGCAAGTCTAACCCACTAGTTGTCTAGATCTCCTAATTTAACGTCCAAAGCTTAGTCAGGTTTGCAGCGCGTCTTCTGTTTCATGCAACTGCTTTTATTCACTTTTTTTCTCTTTATCTTTTTATCACTTATAGAAATACCAATGCCAGGCCGCTTCTTCCTACTGTTTCTTCTCCCAATGTCCTCATTCTCACTTGTAGATAGCTATTTCGCTCAAACATCGATGATACCAATGCCAGGCCGCTTCTTCCTACTGTTACTTCTTCAATGTCCTCATTCTCACTTGTAGGTAACTATTTTGCTCAGACATTATTGATGCCAATGTTAGGCCACTTTTTCCACTGTTTCTTCTCTTAAATGTCCTCATTGGGATCTTTTATAAGGTAACTTTCACTCATGACGACAATGCAACTCTCTTTTTTGCCACTTTTTTTCTCACTTGTAGGTAGCTATTTCGCTCAAACATCTATTATACCAATGCCAGGCTGCTTCTTCATAGTGTTTCTTTTCTCCAATGTCCTCATTGATATCTTTTATAGGATAGCTTTCGCTCATGACGACATGACAACTTTCACATGGATAAGCATAGTTACAAAATAAACATAATAATCATGTAACCAACCAAAACTAATAATCGTCATGACTATTGTGCTCAAAATTAGTAGTTTCACATGGATAAGCATAGTTACAAAATAAACATGAGTAGCACTATCTAATCACAGTTTATGAATCAGAAGTAGTTCAAAGTAACATCATCATTAACAGACAAGGCTATCCAACTAACACACAAACACTAAAAAAAACTAAATAAATAAAAAACACACAAGACACAAGAAAACTATTATTCCCTCAAAATACATAATTCAAATGCAGCCATAATAAAAATAAAAAAGTACATCTATATCTAATAATCCAAACAAGACTTAAATAAGAATTTGTTGAAAATAAAGAATCTACTCAAACTAAAACAGATGAAACAAGTATGCTTGTTAATCATTTATTTGTATTTAGCAGAACGAAAAATCCATGATAAGATAAATCGTATAAAATAATTGAAGCAATTTTAGTCAATATTATTATCAAGAAATGGAGAAAAAAGAGAAATATAAAAGAAAAATGTAAAAACAAACGTAGTAGGCCTGCTAGTCCATATCGAAATTATATTACACAGATGAGTAATTCTAAACAATACCAATATAACATATTATATAGAAATTTAACTATTCAAACATAGTCAAGGAAATATTACGGTGAAAAGTTATAAATGCAAAAACCTAGATAACAGATATCAATTTCAAACAATATTTGTGTATTCAGGGATTATTATCTTCAAAAGAAAATAAAAACCTCACCAAATCCCCCAAAAAAATGACAGAAAAATGAGAATGAAAGGTATAATACTAAAAGATTAAAGAAATTGTCCTCTTTGTTAAATTACTCACATGAGTAGATCTTCAAAGTTTTGAAGGGAAACAATTTTGGCATTGTTTTCTTTCAGGCTTTTATGAATATAACCACGTGTAGCACAACCTAATTTGGACAATGGAGAAGTTTGGGCATTGTTTTCTTTCAAGCACCCATAATATATATACATGGGGAGAATCCGAAAAGGGGCACTGACATTGCAATGTTTACTACCACATATACAAATTGTCCTCGCAATCCAAGAAGTGTGGGCATTGTTTTCTTTCAAGCACCCATAATATATATACATAGGGAGAATCCGAGAAGGGGCACTGACGTTGCAATGTTTACTACCACATACAAACTATCATGGCAATCAAAGGCACTCGGTTAGTACTAATTCCTACATCAACTAACCAACTAATTAAAATTTTCTGAGAGTGAAATAGAAAATTTAATGCAAAAGACATAATGGCATAGTTTAATGTGTTGAAATAGCATGCAAAAGACAGCATCGGCATCTAAAGCTAATCCATGTTGACAAAAATGCATGTGCATACTGGTGTCGAGGGCAGAGCGCATGAAGGAAGGATGTGACAACAAAGGTACTTGATAATATGCAGCAAGTGTCCCAACTCGATATATATAGAAGAGACAGATGGTATCATTTACACTTAATTTGTAGCCAATGAAGCTTACGTGATCAAATCATTAATTATTTCAAAAACTATAATATCAAAATTCTAATTCATTTTCAAAAAATAGTAGTATTTATGTGATCAAGATGGACTTTCAATATGATTTAATATCACATATCCTAAATGAATTATCGGATGATAGAAATGCAATGCAAACACAGCCCAAGCAGCTTAGCCTCCAAATATTCAGTAAGCACCAGCACGAGTCTAGGCAAAGCTTATTATAGGAACATTACATCTTGATAGCCGTGTTTGTGAGCCAATCTGATCCTCCCACGCAGCGTAGCCTCCAAATATTCAATATGATGTGAGAGCCGGAATTCCTAAATTACAGGGTAAAAAATTATTGATAGTGAAGTAATAAAAACTCAAAAGTATACAAGATATATATAGTGGAAGGGGCTTACCCACACGAATGCCTCCAGGCACCATGGTAGATACTATTGAATTTGGAACACAAAGGGAACTTGTTTTATTATATAAATACTTGTACAATATTTTTGATATGGAACACGACACTCACTCTTTAGTTGATCTCACTCACCACACACTTGCACATTCACACCATATTTATACTTGGTTACAATATATCTAGAAAGTTCTACTAATGGAAGTTAACAAAAAAGACTAGAAACTTCTAGTGCTAATAATGAAAGCACCCACATTGTTCTAGATCTTTTTTGATCTATATGGCACAAGGGAAAGTTCTAGAGAACATATTTCATAAGGAAGAATCTAGAACCTTCAAATAAGTTGGTGATAATCTTCAATTCTCTCCTTTAGCACCGACTATTTTATTTAACTCTTTTCTTCTCATCATTCCCACCCGTGTCTTTGTACTTCTCTATTGACGCATCTAGTCGCCTCCTTACCTTGTATACCCATTTGCAGGATATAGGCTTTACTCTGTCAGGTATTGGCGTCAAGTCCCAAGTCTCATTTTGTTTTAGAGCCACAATCTCTTCTTCCATTGCCTTTCTCCACTCTTTGTGTTAGATTGCCTCTTCAAAGGTCTCTGGCTCTTTGGTAATTTCATATTCTTCTACCACTGCATTAGCGTACTTGGGATTTGACCTTTGTTGTCTAGTTGATTTTCTTAGTTGTGGTCGAGGACTCGTTGGTATCTCAACTTCTTCTTGTTAACTCGGCCTATTCTCTTCTGGTGTTGGTTGATGCACACCAGTTTACCATGGGCCTTGTGTTGCCCTCGTATGCTCTTCTCCGTCGCTTGACTCCTGTGAATTTTCAATTTTCTCTGGGTTCTGTTGTACTTCTGCAATTTCTTTTTGCAACTTATCTCCAATTTCTTTTGAATCTGGTAGTTCCACCCTTTGCGGTGTCCACCAAGAAGATGCTTTGTCAAACACCACGTTATGCGATGTGTAGCAACGGTCATTTGTAGGATCGCAGCACCTTCATCATTTCCTTTGGCTATCATATCCCACAAATATACATCTAATAGCCTTTTTTCGAACTTGCTCCTCAAGTGACTAGGCACGAAGTCGTAATAGACGCAGCCAAAGACACGAAAGTGACTAACTGTGGGCTTAATTTTACACGCTTTCTCAAATGGTGACACGAACCCTAGTTTCGGTTGCGGAAGCCTGTTTATCACATGTACTGCTGTCCTCATACACTCTGCCCAAAACCTTCCTGGTGCATTCTTTGCGTGTAGCATACTTCGACATGTTTCAGCAAGATGTCGATTCTTTCTTTTCGCTACACCGTTCTCCTGTAGAGTGTTTGGACATGTCAAGTGATGGTGTATCTTATGTTCTTGTAGATATTGGGAAAATTCTCCAGATGTGTACTCTCCTCCATTATCCGTGTGTAAACACTGAATCTTATCTCCGACTTCTATTTCTACTTTTTCTTTAAGCTCTTTAAATTTTGTAAATGTCTCAGATTTTTCTTTCAAGAAGAAAACCCAAACGTACCTTGAGAAGTCGTTGATGAATGTCACCATGTAGCGCATGCCTCGAATTGATGGTTGCTTGACAAGTCCAAACAAATCAAAGTGTAACAACTCTAATGGTTGCTTTGCTCTATAGTTTGACTCCTGATATGGTAGTTGATGTGCTTTACCATATTGACAGCCAGTACACACCATGTCGTCTCTGATCTCAAGCTGAGGAAGGTCTTTGAGCATTGTCTTCTTCATCACCACCTTCAGCTTGTGATAGTTTACGTGTCCTAGTCTCGCATGCCATAAATCTTCTGTCTCGTTCTTTCGAGTTTTATCTACGTATGCAAATTCTGCTGACATTACATAGATGGACTCTAGTATTCGTCCTTCGATTACTGGTGTACCTGAAATTTTAACATTTTGATACACCTTAACATCTTTCGGTCCAAACAAATCATAATTACCTGAAGATGTCAGATGTGCCACTGATAGGAGATTTTTCTTCATTCCTGGCACGTGATAGACGTCTTGTAGATGCACCTGACAAGGACTAAAATGGGGCGTGATAATTGTCTTACCAATATGTGTTATTGGCAATTTCGAGTTGTTGGTAGTTACCACCATTTGGCCTCCCTTATTGATGCGAGCCAGGGTCCGGCGAACCATGGATCGACTAGCCAGGACTCAACACATAGTCCGATAGAAACATTAACGAGGTCACGAGCTAAGAAGATCAATGAGGACATGCAAGGTCTTGTTCAAGCTACGTGGGCTGAAATCGATATCAAAAGTCCGATGCAAACTTTGGTACACTTGATTCAAGCTAAGGACTATATTGGAAGTATATCAGAGTCTAATGGCAGATTGGGGGACCAAATGGTACGTGAGACAAAGTTGGAGGACCAGAATGCAGATAGGGCAGAAATCCGCGCAGAGGCTCAAGGAAAATAACCATGCGATCGCATGGTTATATAGCACTGCGATTGCACGGGTGGCAATTTAGAAGCAGAATGTTTTGGAGCCAAACCATGCGATCGCATGGATAATGCCTATGCGATCGCAAGGCGTATTTTTGGAGGAAAATCGGATTTTGGCAAGTTGTAGTTTCCTTTTTGTTTTAGAACTCTTAATTTAATTTAGTTACTTAATTCCGAATTAGGTTAGGATTATTCATATGTTTACTATTTAAACATCTTTCATTGTAAACATAAGACAATTACGTTTTGAGATTAATTAAGTGAGGATTCACTTTCTTCCGAGTTCTTAATTGAACTAACCTAAACTTATCAAAGAATCGCATCTCTTTGTGGCGTTCATAACTCTGGTTCGTTGTTTCAAGAATTCATCGGGTCAAGTTCTTGCGGCTAGATTTTAGCTTTCTTGGGGTTCAGATCAAACTTTTATGGGTCCGGAATTTAATTTCTTCGCGGGTTCACATCACTTATACTCTGTTGTGTTTTGCAGCTTCTCCTTGTCGCCTATCATGTGATTGGAATATCCTGAGTCGACAATCCAATCATTTTTATAATCTATTCGTCTAGTGACGACCACCATTAGTGCCGATTTTTTCTGAAGTCTTGAACTGCACACCTCCTCATGAGTTTGCTCAATTACTGCGAGAGATGCTTCAACATCCCACTCTTCTTCACTATTATATTTTTCTTGCTCGTTGGAGGTTGCCATATTACCTTCCGCTGGATTTTTCCTAAATCGGTAATCTCTCGCATAATGACCTCGTTTTCCACATACAAAGCAAGAACCATTAGGTCGCCTATATCTATTGGACAAATGACCTCCCTTGTCGCGATTTTCTTGAGCTCCCCTTGTTTGAGAACCTTCTATGTATATTTCTTCTTTTTCTCCTTTATTATTTTGTCGAGTGGATCGGCCTTTTCTCTTATAGCTAAACAATACTTCATCTTCTTTCTTCAATGAGACCCCTAACATTTGCTTAGTCAACGCTTCTTGTTCGGCTATCAAATTTTCTATGTTGACTAGTGAAGGTTGCTCTGGCCAACCTTGTATTGCGGTAATAAAGCCTCTAAATTTGGGTCTCAATCCATGTATGATTATTCTTTTCATCCTAGATTTTGAAATTTTACTTGAAGAATCTAATTCAGAGATTTTACGACAGAGAGATTTTACCTTGTTGAAATATTGTTTTATCGCCATCTCCTCCTGAATGATGGACAGTAGCTCGTTCTCCAGAAGCTGCAACCTTAGATCATTTTTCTTTGAAAACAGTGCTGCAAATGTGTCATATGCTTCCTTCAGCGTATTTTTGTCCCTTATATACTCCAATAATTCCTCATCAATTGTCGTCTTTATCACAAACATTGCCTTACCTGCTTTAATCTTCCATTTCTTCAGAGCTCTGGTGTCCTCCGGCGGTGTCACTTCACTGCCTCCAACTACATCCCACAAGTCTTAGCCTTGGAGATAAGACTCCATGCATGTCTGCCATGTGGTGTAGTTTTGGTTGTTAAGCTTCTTCACTCCGCCTATCACTTGTAGGTGGTCTATCGTGACTTGAATAACCTCCTCGTTACCAAGCAAACTTTATTGAAGCTTCACAATCTCAATGTGTGCAAGATCTACAGAAGCTCGAAAATAATCTCCACTCGACTGCCTTGCTCTGGAAACACGTGGCCCTCGATTGACCCGCTTTGATACCACTTGTTGGATTTGGAACACAAAGGGAACTTGTTTTATTATATAAACACTTGTACAATATTTTTATATGGAACATGACACTCACTCTTTAGTTGATCTCACTCACCATACACTTGCACATTCATACCATATTTATACTTGGTTACAATGTATCTAGAAAGTTCTACCAATGGAAGTTAACAAAAAAGACTAGAAACTTCTAGTGCTAATAATGAAAGCACCCACATTGTTCTAGATCCTTCTTGATCTATATGGCACAAGAAAAAGTTCTAGAAAACATATTTCATAAGGAAGAATCTAGAACCTTCAAATAAGTTGGTGATAATCTTGGATACATCCCGTGAGCATGATTTTTATTGGCAAAGAATGTGCACCGCCTCCATAACTTTTTCAACTCTGGAGCCATCAATACCCTGCACAGAGAATAAAGTGGTCAATTGCATGTGCTAAAATATTTTGAAGAACAATCAGAACAAATATTTTGCATTTTTAACATCCGAATAATCCTCTTGTTAGTTAATCCAAGAAGCATTGAGAAAATATTAAAATGGTGTTGCATCCAAAGCATTACAACTGGAACTATACTTGATCAATTAATGAATGTTTGGCTAAGCTTAACAAATTTACTTAGATGTACACAAGTTTAAAAATAAATAATATTTTATCAGTCAACATTGAAAATAAGTTACTTACTTTGAAAGTAATCCTGACCTTCAAAATCAGTAACTGTTTTACTTAAAAAAAAGTACCATATCTAACATGTTTGGAAACAAAAATTTACTTAAAAATAAGAAAAATAAGTCTGACTTTCTTTTTAGCTTTGCCAAACATGATCTTGGTCATTTCACAAAGCTTATATGGGGGAAAAATTATAATTATCATTTTACCAGTATGTTGAAGTGAAATATTTGAGCAAAATAAGGAACTTTCTTTTGCTTAAGGTCTCACTTGGCAGAAAAAAAAAACAAAGAAAAAAGGAAAAAAATTGCGACAGACAAAATTTGCCAACTTTAAGATGCTTCAATGTGGTACAAAAAGTGAATTCAAGATGTACAATTGTCAGAAAGAAAAAAAGAGAGATATAAAAGGAGTTCGTAAGTTAACAAATTCTTGTTTTGAGTGATTGGTCGGGAACCAAAAAGAAGCAAAACAGTCACCAGAGAAAGACCAAATATGTTTGGTGTACCTCGATTCTCAAATTTACCAAGACGAGATGTTATCAGTTCCACCAGATACAAGTTTGTAGCCTTTCTCTAACAAAGTCTGCAAAACACGAGGATATCACAAATGAGTGCTAATATAATATAATGCTGAAAGCTAGTTTAGATTCTCAATACAAGCAAAAGATGGCAGTAGGCTTGATTTCATGAAATCAAAATTCAATAGTAGGCCCGTAAAAATACATCTCGCAAACTTTGAGCAATTATCGAGAACTTGCTCTTGATATGCCTTTGTATTCGGAGTCATAGCCTCGCAATTATAAAATTATTAGAAAGAAAATCCCTAATATTATACAATAATCTCTCTTTTCAATAAAAAGCAAAGCAAAAATTTGACTGTTTAAAGTAAATCGCTAAGGCGATTATAGTGTGATTGTGGGGTCCACCTTGAAGTCCGTGAAATACAACTTGATTAATTTTGTCTTCATAGTCATACATCACTGTTACATGCAATTCAAAATTGAAAATTTTGCCTCAACATTACCAATTTAGTAATTAATCGCTCTAGAATTTCTTATTCATTTCATCGCATGTGATGTACCTTCCCCACATGTTGTGCTCAAGGGATTTGGTGGGCGGGGTAGGGTGTGTGCAAGGATTGATCTCCGAAAAATAATCAATCAAGAACCCATGTAGGAGATGCAACAATGTGGAAATAAAAGAATTCGCTTTTATTTGAATCTCACTTCTTGTCCTTGTTTATTGGTCCCTTTAACTCCCTTCCCGAAGAAGATCATTGCTCCACGCTAGCCCACGCATGATTTGTGCGTTGTTGTTGTACTACATCTCCATACTCAAATGGTGATGGGATGACACCAAAGAAGAACCAATCCACTTATGTGTGCCATGTCACCAACATGATTGCTTTTTGGTTGTCACAAACCCAGAGAATCCATTATAAAAGGAGGATATATCCAAATATTATAGAGTTTGACAAAGAAATGAAACACAACCTAAGGTCGTAATAATAACTGTGTGGTATCATTGGTCAAGTTTACCTTATGAATCCGTGCATAATCATATAGGCGAGATTAGGCACTTGCACCAAAGAACTATTAATTTTGGTCCAAGAGTGTTGCACTTTTCTCCAACCGCCGTGATGTCGATGAGACTCAATCAAATGTAACACCATAACCCGCGCCCAACGGACTACAAGCACCCATCACCCTCACAACCCACCCGAAATATATTTTGAAAAAGCGAAATTAAGTATTGATAGCAAAAACATGATGTCTGGCCAAAGGAAACACGGAGAATCTATTGTCACTTCACATAGTTCTTGAAATCAATAGAGCATACTTGAGAACAATACAAATGCTTAGAATGCAACTTGAAGTTGCTATATGTCTAATTACAAGTCAGAAATGGAATCATATGCTATTTATACTCAAAAACTTACTGAAACCCCGTGACACAGGACCTTAATTTTGGAATGCACCCATTTAGCATTATAATCATAAAAAATATTGATCTCGGAGATCATAATTTAGGAATCCACAGATGGTTTTAAGTGATATAAAAGAAGAGTGTAGCGTCATGTCATCGGGCGAATGAGTTGATTACATATAAACACAAAAGGTTGTGAAATTACATTTAAGTTACAGAATTAAAGAAAAGCTGCAAGTGTTGTTAAGTTACTTTATTTACAACCAACTACAGTAATTAAATGTTTATTTTGGTCGATAGCAAGGAAAAAATGAAATATGGAATTAAGATCTTATTTGAATGGCTTGTGTTATTTATTTACTTATTTACTTATTTGGAGTCAACTATTGATTTATGTGGGGGCCATGAAACTCCAATGTCGTATGACAGTATTTGTTTTGAGCAAATAAGTTGTTTAAATTAGTGTACTAATTAAAGAAAAACCATCATTTTCGCTAGGTAATTTACTTGGACAGAATTTTTTGACTTCCTACTTCATATAGATTTTCTCCTCCCGCTCACCCAAAAATAAATTAATAAAAATGTTCAAGATTTGTCTTCATTGTTGAAAGCAGTGATGACTATTACATTGCCAATGAAAAAAGGAGTTACACAGATAGAGAAGCCTAGTTTCACATTCCCATCAAGTTTTTATCCCTACAAACAGTAAAAGCCTAAGTTACAAAAAAAGATCCCAGTTTTTTAGTCAAAAATAACAAACAATGATGACACATTTTCTCAAACATCTATTAGACCTCCTAAAAGACCAAAATAAGGTACCTGATCATAGTCAATGTAGCCGGTGCTTTCATCCACTCTGTAAGGCATTGTCTCAAAAAATATAGACACAGCAGATATCTTCTATGTATCAATCTGAAACAGAACCCCCAAAAGAATTTAAAAGGTTAAAATGGCAAATCGAGATCTATAATATTAAATAGAAAAGCATAAGTAGTTTGCAGAAGTTAAGAATGTCACAAGCACCTGATAACCATGTGACAAATGACCACCATGAGGAAGATCAAGTGCCATGATCCTTTCGTGAGGTTTTAGCAGAGCCGTATAAACTTGGAAATTGGTAGGGGATCTAAATAGAGACTGTACATTCATCGCAAAACAATGTCCGTGCTACTTTTGATGAGATGTGATTACAAGCCAATTTACTAAATTAAGAAAAAGAGCAAAATTTAATGACACCAAATTGTTTTTCATCGCCTTTGTTTTCTAAATATCAAGTCACAAGTATTATTGAATGTTGAACACTTTGCATTCTTCAATTGGCTATATGCCAAACAGTAAAATGCAGATGTAAGATAACTACTACTATGCTATAAGGAGCTCAGAATCCCAAAATTTCTTCTCAAGATATCTTATTTTTTAGCCCATCTCTGTCTCTCTAGGTTGAGATCTTATTTTATTCCGAAAATTCCTTCAAGATGATCCAAAGCAATTTGACAATGGTTTTGTTCTCGATTAATGCAACTCTCGAACCAATAGAACAATAACATATCTATTTAAAACAAGAGTAAACAGATTAATTGGAAACAAAAGGGTTTGTAGCCAAGCTTCCATAAATTTCCATCTGACTTCCCTATTCTAACCAAGTTTCAACTTTTCATCAAACGTGTAATGGTGGGTTAGATGCATAGTTGTCAAATTGATATCCAGATCAAGAATCATTATCCCACTTTGGATGAATCAACTAGAACTGATAATCAAAAGACATGATACAAAATTTAAACAACAAATCTCAAATTACGATTTTATATGCAAAAGAAGAAAACCCATTGACAAATTCATGTTAAGAAAAAAATAATATTATTATGATCTTTTTGATATAGAGAGCAAGGCACTTGTCTTTATAGCAAGAGATGAAACACCAAATCTCACCGTGTCTATTTTCTATATCCATAAGTTTACAGAATTGCACAGTGAAAAAGTGAGTAACCAAATACAAATTTATCTTCCTTAGTGATACAAAAAATTCCAAAAGAGTAACCATCTATTGTCTTTCGAATACAATTCAAATATTAAAAGCTCGTAAGTTCAGATTCATGCTCATTGCTTCTATTACCCAACAAAATGACACGTAAAGTAATGAGTAATCAGAGTTCAATCATAATTCCTAAAAGTCATAATATTAACACTACAGTCACCAAAATACATAAATTGTAAATAGAAATAATATGTTACCAAAACACCAATACGGCTGGAACTATAATTTATGTCACCTACAGAGCCCATAGTATCACTTGGAAAAGAACTGTAAAAGGAGCCTTATTTCCAAGTTTCATAATATGTACGCAGACTCATCATTTTTTAATGTATATCATCAGCAAGACTGCAAGAAAGAATTATTTCTTTGATCAAGATTATAGTTTGTAAAAGGAGAATGTAGGACAAAAATAGCATGATAACCTTGAAAGTAGGATAAAACTTGAAAACTGGTGGCCTTCAATCTTTAAAGCATGGAGGCTTTGAGAATATATATTAGGTTTAATGCAACCAAAAAAGGAAAACTGTGAAAAAAGAATAAAATATACCAGTGGAATAAGTCCAAACTGGGCAATGTTTGTTGTTTCTTTTTTTATTTTTGTTTTTTTCTTTTAACTGGACAGTTTAAGTTATAGGATTATGAGATCAGCAAACTGCAGATTAGATAATAAGACTCAAATCATCCAAGTTGAACCAATAACATTAATTTGATGGTTAATTAGTATGATCATAATCCTTTTAACTCGAGTTAGTTTAAACTTCAAAAGCCCTATTGGATAAAGTTAATATGTGAACATCAATCTTAAATCAATTGAGGAACGTTAAAAGATGAATTCGTCATCCGAATTATATGATAATTTCAAGATCGATTGTGGTATTCCTTAAATCCATGGTATAAAATTTGATTGATAATCGAACCGTAAAATGATTACTCCCTTCATCCTCATTTTAAGATACTATTCATGCCGGAAAGCAAATTTGATGTGGGATTAGGAGCCCACATAATACAAAAGTCAAGGCCAAAATTCATCCATTTCCATGCACACACGCAATTTATAAGTATACATGCACATATTTATGTATACATAGACACCAGGAAACAAACTAAGATGAAATAGAAGTGAACGAAATGAAAAATCCAATTCTCCAAGATCTAATTTATTGGGACTCAATTCATAGCAGCTCAAAAGAAGAAACTGGTGAAGGTTGAGAACAAACTTTTATCAATATAAGGGGAGTTTTCGATCTGTTGTCTGTCAAAAATACATTACAAACTAAATAGCATTATCAACCAGGAAAGTGGTTTACCTCCCCATTTTGCAGGGTCCAATTGGAAAGTTTCTAAGGCACGCTTCTGATACAATGTCTCTGCCATGTCAATGTTGTAAGGAATTGAGGTATACATGCACAGCGGAAATTAAATGTTCAATTCTTTTAACCCCGGATCAACCTTGTACTAAAAGAGAATTCGTGATAGAAGATTACCTTTAATGAATATCTTGAATCTGATTATCTGATTAGCTGGAGGTGCGATCTTCAATACCACGGTGTCCAATTGTCCGACCTCCAATGGTGATGATCCGGACTTCACGATCAAACAGATGAAAGCGACTTTTGGGAGTAATTGATTGGGTTGATCAAGTGCTAGCAATAATGGAAAACAACTCTTAACCCTAATATGTTGTGCCTTGTATTTATAGGCATGGCTAACCCTAGCCCTAGTTCTAGTCCAACTAAAACTCATCAACAAAAGGGCCCAATTAATTAATCTAATTAATTAATTCAGTCCAATAAGTAATTAAGTCCGACCCAACTAATTGGACCTTGGACATTAATTCTTACAATCTCCCACTTGGACAAGGTCCAACTCCAGATGATCAATTCTCGCTTTATGTGTGTGACCCATTAGGTTCCCATTCACGATGGCAAACGCAGTGATATTCTCATCGATTCACCTAGATCGATCAATTCACGTCGCCGTCCATGATTGACATCTAGCAATGTATCAAAGCAATCCATGTGAAGGAAAATATCATGTGGTATGACATGACCAATATATGTGAGGTTACCATGGAAATATAATCCCTTCATCAATATAACCCAATTGGTTAAGAGATATGGATCAGTGTCAATCTCATTTCAACCAATTTTATTATTCACATGAACTCTTTGTTGATCTAATCTAGTTATGTTTGAAATATTTTCAACTCATAACTCCACCCCGGCCGAGGAAATTTATATCAACTTAAGTAGGCAAAATGTGTTCTGAGTCTCCTACTTTCCAGAGTGACGAATTCTCATATTGGACATTCACAACCTTCATATGATTCTCACTATACCCGTATGACGTCTTCCTGGTGACTCAAATCTTGGAGCCCCATCAAACGCTCGCCAAAGTGTAGTGGTCCTCACATAAGATTCTATGATGTCCTCAAGTCAAAGGACCAAATCCACAACTGCGCATTAGAGATTTACCACTGACGCTTGGATAGTTATCCATGTGGAATCTCTAGGCGGATCATCCAATGTCATGTTTTCATAACAATGCATTCATGTGTTCATTCCGACGTCCCTTTACATCTTAGCTCGTGAGATCAGCTACTTTCTTCAAAAAAAATGCAACACATACTAGTCAATCTGCAATAATGATATCCGTATCTCATTATTACTATGACTAGGGATATTTCAAGAATAAGTAATTTATAACTTGTATCTCACAATCACAACACCTTGTGATTAACAAGTTACTATAAATTTTTCTTCGGACTCTATTATTTTAAATAATAATAATAAAATTTAAATAATAATAGATCTGCCATTAAAATGTAGACAAAATATTTAATTAATAAAATTGTTCATACACTTCGATGTCTAACAAAGAGTATATAAAACGTCCCATACAAACTAGATCTAATCACTCATGTATCTAATACCAATAGATTTAGCATGACTATCATGCTTGTACTGGGACAACGGCTTTGTCAAAGGATCTGCTACATTGTCATCAGTTGGGACTCTTTCTATCTTTATGTCATTTCTCAGGATTATCTCTCTAATGAGATGATATCGCCTCAATATATGCTTGGATCGTTGATGAGACCTGGGTTCCTTCGCTTGTGCGATGGCTCCATTGTTATCGCAATACAAAGATATTGGATCAACAATGCTAGGAACTACTCCAAGTTCTGAAATGAACTTCTTGATCCAGACCACTTCCTTTACTGCTTCTGAAGCAGCTATGTATTGGGCTTCTGTAGTTGAATCAGCAGTCGTTTTTTGTTTGAAACTTTTTCAACTGACTGCACCACCATTTAGAGTAAATACATATCCAGATTGAGATTTGCTATCGTCTTTATCATACTGAAAGCTAGCATCAGCATAACCTTGAACTCTAAGTTCATTTCCTCCATACACCAAGAACATGTCCTTAGTCCTTCTTAAGTACTTAAAGATGTTCTTGAATGCGATCCAATATTTCTCGCCAAGGTTCACTTGGAACCTGCTTATGACACCCAAAGCATATGAAACATCCGGTCGAGTGCATAGCATGGCATACATGATAGATCTTATTGCTGATGCATAAGGAATTCTATCCATGCGATCTCTTTCAATTTGTGTCTTTTGACACATCTCTTTTGAGAGATAGATCCCATGCCTGATGGGACAGAGTCCTCTCTTGGACTCTTCCATGCTAAATCTTCTCAAGATTTTATATATGTATGTAGATTGAGATAGGTCAAGCATTCTTTTTGATCTATCTCTATAAATCTTTATTCTGAGAATGTATGCTGCCTCTCCCATATCTTTCATGGAGAAATTTTTGGATAACCACAATTTTACTGATTTTAGCATCGGGACATCGTTTTCTAATAATAGTATATCATCCACATACAAAATTAGAAATATGACTTTTCTCCCACTAACCTTTTTATACACACATGGTTCATCTTCATTCTTGATAAAATCAAACATTTTGATTGTCTCATCAAAATGAAGATTACAGCTCTGAGAGGCTTACTTTAATCCATATATGGATTTCTGTAGTTTGCATACTTTGTTTGGCTCTGTGGATTCAAAACCTTCGGGTTGTGTCATGTACACATCCTCACGAAGATTCCCGTTAAGGAATGCAGTTTTGACATCCATTTGCCATATCTCATAGTCATAGTATGCTGCTATCGCAAACAGAATCCGAATTGATTTAGACATTGCTACTGGTGAGAAAGTTTCGTCAAAGTCAATTCCTTGTCTTTTCTTGTAACCCTTCGCAACTAATCTTGCCTTGTAATTATGAACATTACCATCCATGTCAACATTTTTCTTGTAAACCCATTTACAACCTATTGGTTTTACCCCTTCAGGCGGGTCAATCAAGGTCCAAACCTTGTTTTCATACATGGAGTTCATTTCGGATTCCATGGCATCCTGCCATCTCTTTGAGTCAACATTTGACTTCGATTCTATGTAAGTAGTGGGTTCATCTTCATCGATTAGCAATGCATCATTGGTAATTAGGAGATCGTATCTCCGAGGAGGACGAATGACCCTGCTCGACTTATGGAGAGCTGCTGTGTCATCGGGGACTGACGGTTCCCCACTTCCAATATGTGCCTCATCAAATGCAGGCTCAACTATTGGCTCATCTAATTGGTCTATATCTATGGTTTCTTGAACCTCTTCAAGATCTACTTTACTCCCACTGGTCTCTCTTAAAATGAACTCTTTCTCTAAGAATACGGTATATTTCGATACGATGACTTTCATCTCAATGGAATTGTAGAAATAGTATCCAGCAGTTTCTTTTGGATACCCCACAAATAAGCATTTATCAAATTTAGCTCCTAGCTTGTCTGATTCTACGTGCTTTACATAACCGTTGCAACCCTAAACTTTCATGTATGAAAGATCGGGTCTTTTTCCTTTCCATAACTCGTATGGAGTTTTATCGACCGATTTAGATGGGACACGATTAAGTGTGTGACATGCAGTGTTAAGTGCATATCCCCAAAATGAGTTTGGAAGAACTGCGCGACTCATCATTGATCGCACCATATCTATTAAGGTACGGTTTCTCCTTTCTGATACACCATTTAGTTGTGGTGTATACGGTGGAGTCCACTGCGAGAGAATCCCATTCTCTTTTAAGTAGTTTAAAAACTCACCCTTCAAATATTCTCCACCTCGATCAGATCTAAGTGTTAGAATATTTTTCCCAGTTTGCCTTTCTACTTGTTGCTTGAATTCTTTGAACTTTTCAAAGGCTTCGTGCTTGAATTTCATCAAATAGATGAAACCATATCTAGAATGGTCATCTGTGAATGTGATAAAGTAAGAAAAGCCATCTCTAGCATCTGTAAACATTGGTCCACATACATCAGTATGTACGAGTCCCAAAATGTCTGCAGTCTTGACTCCTTTTCCAGTAAATGGGGTCTTGGTCATTTTGTCCATCAGGCATGACTCACATCTATCAAATGATTCATAATCATTTGAATCCAAGTATCCATCTTTATGTAATTTGGTGATGCGTTTTTTATTTATATGACCCAGTCTGCAATGCCAAAGGTATGAGTTGTTAACATTATTGCCTTTATGCCTTTTGTTGTCTATACTCAATATAGGACATTCCAAGTCTAGAATATAGATGCCATTAAAAAAATTCCCACATCCATAAAACACCTCATCAAGATATAAAGAACAACGTTTATCCTTAATCTTAATGAAAAACCCATCCATGTCCAAACATGAAATAGAAATGATGTTCTTAGTAATAGCGTGAATGTAATAGCGATCTCTTCGTTCTAAAAAAAAGTTCAAGGCAATGGTAAAAAGTATGTCCCTGTACCAAGGCAAAGAACTCTTGCTCCATTCCCAACACGTAGGTCTACTTCTCCCTTTGCGAGTAATCTCATCGTTTTTAGCCCCGCATATTTGTGCAAATATGAGATCCACATCCCGGTATCTAATACCCAAGAAGTCAAGGAGTAGATAAATTAATTTCAATGAAAAGATACTTGAAGTAGAAGCCTCAGTAGACTTCTTTCCTTTCCTTCAAGGTGGCAAGGTATACCTTGCAGTTCCTCTTCCAATGTCCTTTGTTTCCACAGTGAAAACACGGATCATCAGACTTGGATTTTGTCTTGTCTGCTTTGACTATTTTTCTAGCAGATTTGGCCTTATTGGATCCTTTCTGAAAGGTCCTTTTTATTTCCTCTTAGTGCTCTTAGAGGTGTCAATAGCCAAAATTTTCCCCTTCTCCTTGTTTATATTGGGCTCAACAGTCTTTAGCATGTTCAGCAACTCAGATAGGGTACATTGAATCTTATTCATGTTGAAGTTCATAATGAACAGTGAAAAGCTATCAGGCAAGGACTGTAGAACCAAGTCAATACTTAGCTCATGGTCCATGGCATAACCCAATTGGTTTATTTTTTCAATATAACCAATCATCTTCAGTACATGAGCACTGACTAAAGATCTTTTTACCATCATACCTCTTCATAACTTTTTGGATGTCTCACACTGGTCAGTCCATGACTGTACATCATTCAATTCCTTGAAATAATATATTTTGGTATAGGCATCCATACCCTCCTGCTGCTTTTCTAACTTAAGTGACATACTGCAAGCATCATATGTTGCAGTGTTACTATTATCACTGTGTTTTTGTAAGCATACACGTTCTCCGGCGTAGCCTCCTCAGTAGGGGCTTCCGGCATTGGCTGCTTATTGACATATCCAATTTTTTTTTTCATGCTTGAGAACAATTCATGTGGTTACTCATGATTCAATACTGAAATAACAAGACAGAAAACTAATTAAATATAGAAAATTAATTTAATTATGGACTTATATTAAATTAATTGTACTCCCACTGTTTAAATTGAATTAATGACCCTCAAACATTAATCAATAGAACTGGTTAGATTCTCAGTGGGCTAGGATCCCTTTTGTTTTATTAGAACCTTGAGCGACTCAACAAGTCCTAATAAAATATCAAGGTAGATAGTCTATCAATCACATCTCTATGTGACTCCTAGATCATCAAGTAGACAACTTATTGTCGTACACATCTTATGTGTTTTACTTGATTGTGCCCCTAAAATTTTATTTCCTTGAGCGACTCAACAAAAAATAAAATTCTAGTTAAATTCGACCCATTGTTCAGAAACATCGAATGTTTCATAGTGATAAACATATCTATGAGCGAGCAGCCTTGAGCTACTCAACAAACTGACATCGATAATAGACTCTGATTTTTCACTATAACAATAGAAGGCACGTTGTATTAACCATTTAATACGAATTTAATATTTTGATAAAGAGGGATTTGTCTCATCATATTTATGTATATTAACTAACATCCAACATGCAATCAATCATACATAATTATAACTGTGGATGATTATGGACTTTATCTATCTAATCTTCCTGACCCAAAAAGAAGATTAGTTGGTCAATTCCTAAAGAACGTTGCATTCTTTCATCGAATGCTAAATGCAATCATCTCCATCTTCTGTTGTAACCTGTATCATTATACTAGTTAGCACGCATGTCCAAATAAATGAACACGCAGGTCTATATTAAATAAAGAGTTCAAAAACTCAATTAAATAAATAATAGGCTCGCAGGCCCATTTAATTAAATATTAGGCTCGCAGGCCCAACCAACAATTAACAGGAATAATTAACCATACAACCAATCACATGGGTCGAGTCCATAATCATCCACTAAACATCTATTTTAATATCTAATATTAAAAATTTATTAATTTCTAAATTTGCAGTTTTGACAGTATAAGTCTAAACTTTTTAGACATTTTGGAACGGACTAGACAGAATTAAATAATTAATCTAATTAATTAATTAATTTTTAAACAATAAAATTAATCAATTAATCCAATAAATCAATTAATTTTATTCATGAAAGAGATTTTTAAAATTTATTTTATCTACCAATTTAAAGTCATACTTTAATTGAAGATAAAATTTGTATATGGTCAAAATTATAATTTTTTAAAGTAAAGTCAAAATTTTAATTTGGTCAAAAATTTAAAATAAATACTAAATATTTGATCAGCATTAAAATTTAAATAATTACAAATTTTTCAAAAAAATTTAAAATTACATTTAAGACCATATTCTTAGAAATAAATTTTGAGGACTTATTGTGCAATTTCTGAAATTACACAATGAGTCCTTGATTAAAAAGAAATAAGTGGGCTTTTTGTGCAATTTCCAAAATTGCACAAAAGACCTTCCCTTTTATTTTAAACAGCGGTTCTTCTCATGCAATTTCAAAAATTGCATGAGAGACCCCTTTTCTTTCTTTTAAAATTGGAGGACCTCTTATACAATTTTAAAAATTGCACAAAAACCCCATCCCCATCTTTAACGCAGAAACCCTAGGGTTTCTGCAAAAAAACAATTGCCGCCTCTGATTCGCAGCGGCGATTCATTTCAACTTGCGGTGGCCGCGCTAGTGTCCAACACCGACGGCCACCACAATTATTCATCGAATGCCAGCCAAATAGTCATTGCTCGACACACGCCATTTCATCGGCTGACAAGCGCCACTGCTATAAGCCGCGGTGCTTTGTCTATTTCCGCCGCAAAATTAGCGGTAGAGACCGCTGGCTTCGCGGCGTAATCTGCTTCCTTCGAAAGGCGTGCCGCCATCAGCACCCATCGCGCGGGTGGCACTTCCAAATCTTCGCCGCGGTTGGTTGACTCCGTCGTCCATTTAGATTCGTTCCAAATAATCCCAAAACAATTTCAGAATTTAGTTTTATAAAATTCATAATTTTATTTTAACTGTCAAAACTCAAATCAAATTAATATACCAATTATTGTTTAATTCATCAAAGCAGTTTAACAAACTCTAACAAGTAACAAGGTAGGCTCTGATACCACTGTAAGGAATTGAGGTATACATGCACAGCGGAAATTAAATGTTCAATTCCTTTAAGCCCGGATCAACCTTGTACTTTGAGAGAATTTGTGATAGAAGATTACCTTTGATGAATATTTTGAATCTCGATTATCTGATTAGCTAGAGGTGCGATCTTCAATACCACAACTGTCCAATTGTCCAGCCTCCAATGGTGATCCACATATCAAGAACAGATCTGGACTTGCACGATCAAGAACAGATGAAAGCGGAACTTTTGGGAGTAATTGATTGGGTTGTCTTTTGCTTGTGCTAGCAAGTAATGGAAAATAACTCTTAACCCTAATATGTTGTGCCTTGTATTTATAGGCAGGGCTAATCCTAGCCCTAGTTCTAGTCCAACTAAAACTCATCAACAAACGGGCCCAATTAATAAATCTAATTAATTAATTCGGTTCAATAAGTAATTAAGTCCGACCCAACTAATTGCACCTTGGACATTAATTCTTACAAATGTACCTTAACACAAATACATCCAGTCCCACGCATTATAAGCAATAACGATAAAACGTATTTACCCATCTATGTAGGAAAGTCAAATATAGATTCGGTATTTTATATTTTTTAATCCCAAAAGAGAAGTAATTTGCATTCAACATGTCAGTTGGTAAACAGTATTGATGTATTGGTAAAAAAAACACTACTGGATGTTATTCATACACTGATCAACATCATATATTTACATATATGTTTCATGTTTGTGTATACAATAAAATCCTTACACGACAATCAGACAAAATTTCAGACAACGCAATGGGATAAAAGCGGCCAGACATACTCATTTCCTCCATAATATCTGGCGCCAGGGTAACCTTCACTGTATTTGTTAGTCATTCATCGACCCAACCGCTTGCATCACCGACAAGGATGTGAAATTCTCGGATGGTATAAGCTCTAGTCCCTACATTCATAATTAACTATAAGCTAAACCTTAAAATAAGAAAATAAAAATGTCAAACAAATATACAAGGGAAGAATCGAAGATCGAAGAACGGATTGAAGATTCTTGAGCCGGAATCACGGATTGTAATCTTATTTTCTTCTTTTTCTTTCGGAACATGATTTATACAATTCTTATATTGTTTTACAAAATAATGTCCGGCTAATTTATTTATTGCTAGGATGAATGATGAAATCTTATGTTTTTAATTAATTAAAAGTTTTTTCGTTTTAGTAATTAATTGCTTATTGATTTATTATTCTTTATTCATTCTTTCTAATATTTTAATGATTGATCACCATTAGAATACTTTATGATCTTTATTGAAGTCGAGAGATTCAATATAGATAAGCACCTGGTTTTGAATTACATAGGGTCCAATAATATATAGAAATTACTATTATGCCTTGTGAAATCTGATTAGGTGTTCTTGTGATTTAAATATATATTTTTGTGTTCAAAACTTAATTAGAGATAATTAAGTTCGTATATCGATATAGAATTGATTGACCATTGAGAGAGGCTTTTGATTATTGTAGGATCACCAATTTTCAATCTATAGTAATTATAAGCTAAAGCGATTAAACGAATAATTGATTAAGGAACGTAAGGTGAATTCGCAAATTTGAAAATTTGAATTCGTTCTCATAAATTTACTTTCATTGCTTGATAATTTAGATTTATTCAAACATACTTAGAATAGTTTTAGAATAAAATTCAAAACGAATTTATGTTCTTTACTTTGTTAAAACTTGAATTATAAATTAATAGGTTAATTGGTAGTTAGTCATTTTGGGTTCAACACTCTACACATCACTTTATTACTTGTTAACGATCCGTCCACTTGCGAGATTAAAATCTACAACACCTTCCATCGTCTTGCCTTCTCAAGCTCAACAATGTCAAAAATCTCGGGATCCACCTCCTCCAGTGGCGCATTCAATGGTTTCGTCCACTGTCGAATCAAAATGCTAGTTAAAAACAAGATCTAACAAATAATATAATCAAACACTATCAAAAAAGGGCCCAAAAAAGAACAAATTTATACATTAACACGTGAGATCTCCTTTTGGCTAGCAACTTGATTAGAGAAAGCAGACTGTTGGACAAAAAGAACATAAAATCAATGAGATGAACACAACCCAGTAAGTAACAGTACAAATTATAGCAGTTTTATACGAAACATGTAAAAGTAAACCATGTAATAAAAGGAAGGACGAAGGGGCTTAATGGAGGAAGATAATCTGTGGAGTGCCATTGCCATTATTCCTTTGGTTCTTCTCTCGACAACACAATCACAAATCATAATGATAGTATAGGTTTTTGTGTGTTCTTATTGGTATCTTTGTTGACCTTTTTTGGGGAAAGAGTGGGAGAGTGGGTGTGATGGGATTGTGTTTTAATTTTTAATTCCTTTGTAGAGATGGCAAAAGGGTCGGCCTAGCTCGACCCTTCAAAGACCCGCATGTGAGTAGCCTGGGCTCGTCCAAAGATGAACCAAAAGTTACAATTTATATTTTGTATAAATTAATTTTATTTTTATTCATTTTAACTTTTAAGTGTTGATATTTAAATTTACAAAAAATTGTATACGTAACAACTTATTCGTGTACAATTTTAACTCCGCCTATGCTAATAGTAGCCGATCCCAAGCCCCAAAAAAGGGATGGTTTGAATTTTTAATTTTATCTTAACTTATTTCTTATTTTATTTTTTTAACTTTACAAAAAAAAATATTGAATTTCACGTGGGTCCGCGGACCACGGGCCAGTTCGAACCCACTTTTATGAGACGAACCAAGCTAGACCCTTTATGGCACGGGCCGAGCTGGTCCGGCTCAGCCCATTTGCTATCTCTATTCCTTCGTATGCAAGTTTGAAAAGAAAGCGACACTCACTTGAGGTAGGTGTGAATTCCTACTATATCTTACGAGTAGTGAGATTCAATGCAGAATCAGATTTTCAATTCAATACAACTGAATATTATGAAGCAGTACAATTGTGGAAAGAATGAGATGGATTTGAAAAGATAAGATTTGATTAATAGATGAGATTTGATGAATGGAGAGTAATTCTTACCTGAATGTTTTGAAGTTTTTTAACATAAACGTAAGTTTTTTTTTTATCATGCGTGGAGGTAAAGTCGTAATTAAAAATGGAAAATAACATATTTAATCTACCTTTAAAAAACATATAGAACAACTTGGGCTGAGTTTTTAATTAAGAGAACAAATAGTAATTACTTGTTATTTGAACAACTTGGAGTCGGGCATTCTTTTCCAAAAAAAAAAAAAAAAAATCTATTTTTTTGTCCAACTAGATTTCACATAAACATGAAATCAAAGTAGGCGATAAAATTGCTAGTCCTGCCTTCGGCATCACCTCCTTAGTTCGGGCATTTGCTCATATAATCTCACTAAAGACTGGGTGTCATTTTCATTGTTACTATTCACACTCATGTAATGAATGGGATTCTTATTTGTACAAATGGTACATCGAAATCCCGTGAATATCCTCAAAAAAAGGAATCTTTCCTCTCCCCAGCCATTTCATTTTGGCCAAAGGTGTGCGTTCATGAGCCCATGTACAGGTTTTTCCCCATTTTTGTGAATTACATGAATTTTTTCGTCATGGCCATCACATCAAAGGCTGGTGTGATATGTTTGTTTGTTTACTTCTACAAGATAATGCTTGAACTCAATGTGAGTTGGAATCATATAGAAAAGTAGTAGAATTTTGACAGGATTTCAAATTTCGTGGCTCGAGCAAAAAACGCTTAAACTCTGGGTCCAAATCTCATTCCAAGGCATCATTTCTCATAGCAAAGATGGTAATATTATGCTTGGACACAGCTCCTTCGACCAGTTCAGAGAGCTTAGTGTAATGAGAATCCAAAAGGGCTACAAGAACCGAGTTGGAGTTTATCTGGGCTGGTAAATTAGATGCCGGTCGATTTTCTTGCAATGCACAACTTGTGAGGTGAAAAAACTGAAGATTGTGAAGAGGAAGCCATAGATCTGGAAATCTATGGCGCTTGACGACTTCCAGTATCTATCTCTCTCTCTCTCTCTCTCTCTCTCTCTCTCTCTCTACAATAATATTCTAAGAAAATGTAGAGTTGAGAGTAGTGGCGGCGACGGCGTGGTTGTAAGTGTAGTGGCGGTGACAGAGAATTTAAGAAAGGTAGGAGTGGTGTGGTAGGTGGATGTTGTTTTTTGTGGTAGGATTCTTCATTCTTTGAGTTATATTTGGTTATATTTTTATTACTTTTTTTTTTTTTTGTCTTTTGTTTTTTGCTTATTTAAAAAGAAGAGAATTTTTCTTTTATTTGACCTTAATAACTAAAGTGGAAAGACTTTGTTACTAGGGATCTACCATACATATTTCTTCAAAATGTTTGGATGTCCGGTAATATTTTTAAATATTAGAGGTATATTCTTTATATTTTTTAAAGGTTGGAGACCAAATATGCTATTTTCCTTTGTCAAAAATAATTGGGGACATTTTATTGTAATCTAAGAGCATTTCTAAGAGGTTTTTAAAATATAAGAGCATCTCTAATGCATTATATGGATTGCTATCTAAGTTGTACGAATATTGAAAGAATTTCGATCTACGTGACATTAATGTCTAATAAATAGACAATTAAATTCAAATTTGTTTTACAACACATTCTATAGATTGCTATCTAGATGTATTTTATTTTATTAAAAGAAAATCAAAATTACATTCAAATATGCATTAGAAAATTTAAATTTACATATGAAATCTAAATTTTGCTGAGTCAGTATGTCTAACAGAAATTTTGAATTTAGCGCATGTCTGGTAGTACTGAAATTATTTTTTAAGTGTTGAAATTATTAGTTGTTAGTGAATGTGTGGATAAAAAGTAGGTTGTAACTTGTGGTTCTACGAAATGTGTGGATAAAGTATGTTTGACCAATTTAACCAGTTGAAATTATAATTTAAGCAGCTCCAAACATGTGCTTAGATAGAGCTCTAGATATTGTCTAATTTTTTTTCTGCCACGTCTGCTTGACACAGTCCTTGACAACTTGCATTGGAGAAAAATATTCTTATATATTATCTATTTTACTTATGTGGCAAGAAAAATATAGCAAACCACGATTGCATTGAAGATACTCTGAGATACTCTTTATTTTAGAAAGACAATCCTTAAAATTATACTACAAGAGACTCTTCCAATTAACTTTTTAAAATAGAAAGTCAAACTCACTCTCTATAATTTAATGTATTCATAAAATTTCAATTTTCAATAATCATATGTTTACTAAATTTAATAGTATGTAAAAACTTAAAATAGAGGGAAGTTAGATAATAATTAGGAGGAATGCATGTCAAAATAAAAATATAGAGAAAAATAATAAATACTTATTGAGACAAGTAAAATAAGTGTTAAAAATAAAGAGACTGTTAGAGCACTTCAAAAAGTTTATTATCTAAATTTATAGATGTTCTTTAAAATGCAAAATATGTTCTTTATAAATAGAAAGTCTCTTTGAGATTTTATAGTAAAAAATACAAAAATACAAAAAAAAAAAAAAAAAAAAAGTTTTCTTGCACAATTTTCAATCTTAGAATAAATAGTACTCATGGTTTTCTTCAAAGATATATTTATTTTCTATATTTATTTGTCTCAAATTATAGTCAATTTTTTTAGTTAATAGTATAGTTAATTTCTTTTTTTTTTAATATGTTCATATTTAATGTGTCTTGTTATCAATAAATATAAATTACTATTATATTAATGTACGAGTATTTTAGAAAAATGTAAATTAAATTTATTGTTCTAATAAGAATAATTTTTTTTTTTTTAATTTGTGTAAAATAGAAGTGAACGTATCTTTATAAAACGGCGAGACCCATCACAATTAGTGGATCATGTCCAAACAAAATTGGGTAGAGTCAAGTTGAACAAATCAACACACTCCACACCACAATTCTCTTACACTTCATTTTTTATTATTGTTATATTTATAATAATTTATTTAGTGTTAATATGTAGGTGTTTCAGATTTTTCTAAATTTCAGAATCACACAACATATTATTTTTGTTCAACTTGTTATTGTTTTAGCCTATGTTTGTCAAAATTTAAAGGGTAAATTGCAGTTAGTGTCTTCAACCTGACAAAACTTATTAAATTGGCATCTATCAAATGCTAATCAAAAAAGATTGGAGTGATAGATACCAAAAATTAAATATTGAGGATTACAAATGAAGACAAATGTTGAGAACACTAGTTGCAATTTACCCAAACTTAAATTGGTCAAAATGTCAAAGAAATTTTTTATTTATATATTTACAATTTATTTATTATTCACACATTTAATAAGACTCACAACTTATAAATACTTAAAAAATAATTTGGTCACTACTAAAAATACACTTATATACAATAAATCTACTTTCGTAATAAAAAACTATTATAGTTTTCCAGCTCAATATCAAAGGCCAAAGGCAACATTGTCTTCGAAAGTACTATTATTATTTATTGGACAGGGGCTCTCTTGAAACTTTGACAATATCCAATTCCCTACCGTTCTCATAATTTTAATGATTTTTTTTAAAATTATATATATAATTTGTAAATTATTAAACTACATCATCTTAAAACATCAACTTTTCTCAAAGGTCCAACGCTTAATAGTTGTTCATAAACAGCTAGACTAAACTTGAACCCAAATGAATCACTCAGCATGTAAAAGCTTATACTTTAAAGAGTAAACACTTAAATTTATTTGAAGGGAATGTAGCACAAATGGTTTCTAAACTTTTTCTTCAGTGCATAAATGGTTCATAACGTTTGTTTTTTGGTACGAACATCCCTAACTAATGTGTTTTGTTGCGTAATTAGTCCTTATATTGATGAAAAAGACTAATTATAAAAAATTGTAGTTAATTTTTGCAAAATGTACAAACAGATGTTGTACTTTTATTTAATATTATTTAATTTAACATACTAAATATATCATTATAGTCCTCTCAATTAAATTTTTCATAAGTGAAAATATATTAAATTATTGTATTTTTAATATATGTAATTACTATGTGATGTACAAATTTTGAATGTACAATTTTTGAATAAAAATTAACATAATAAATAACAAAAAGACGTATATATTTATGAGAACCAATCTTATTATATTTTTATTTAACAAAAAAAAAATACTAATAAAAATTAATTTACAAATTATGTGTTCTTTGTTTTCGAATTATAATAAAACGATAAATTAAAATATAAAAAATTTGGAACTTTAATATTCATAGTTAATAAAAGAATAACTCAATTAAATAAATAAATAAAAGTATTTGAAGATTAAATTTGTGAAAAAAATGTATTTTTCTTTTTCCTTTTTGTAATAACCATAAAATAAAAAATTAAATTTTAAATAATGCAATTACTAAATAATAAATTAATAATTTTTATTTAACACACATGTTAATAATTGTGCACTTAAATTTTAATTATTTAATAATATTTCATAAAATATAAAAAACAATTTTCGTATATTATCAAATTCATCAATAAAAGCTTAATTCAAAGCAAAATAAAAGAACACGTTAATTTTCTTTAATTTTTTTTTTATAAAAATTAAAGTAGGAACCTAATTACTTATACCTTTTGTAAAAGTTAGAAACCCAATTACTATTTTCCAAATTAAAATTAAAGATATATTAGTATATTTTTTAAAAAAAAAACAATTACACACCAAAACACACAAGTTAGAATGTCAAAAAACAAACATTAAACGCATAAAAGTTAGGGATGTTGCTTTCACCCTTTAGTACATAATATTCTTTTTAAGAGCATGATTTAATATAAACTACAACCAAAACATAAATTTGAATAACTCATATAAAATAACATTTTTAATATGTTTGTTTTTACTTTTTACTAGTAATTATAAGGAAATTATAGGGAATCCACAACAAGATAATATGCCACGAACTACCACTATATGTTGCCAAACCCACTAGTAGTCTTCTAGTACGAATCAAATAAAGAAAAATGAAAAAGAATATCCATTGCTTCCAAAATGATGGATTAAAAGACATTCAATTTTAAATTTAGGAAGAGAAAAAACTGCCTCAGCAACTTTTAGTGCCCATTCTTCAGAATCACACAATCAGCATTCCGTAATTACTTCATTATTGCACGTGCAACTTTGAATCACCGCAAAATACTTCTCCCACTTGGTTTTGTCACTGATTCGATAAACCTGTACATCCATCTATCCAGCATTCCTACAAGTATATATATATCAAGGAATGAGTTCAATAATTGTGAATTCGAGCTAATGGTAAGCATGTTATTCTTCTAGATTCAAAGCCCTATACTGAACCCATAAGGGGTACAAGGAATGATACAAAGTTTTCTTGAATGCAATTCCAGATGAGTTTTCCACAAGAACCAATTGCTCATAGGTAAACCCAAGGCAATATGTTAATGCATTCTTCTGATGTAATAGCACTTCAATTTCAAGGGACAATGAACTCCAATGCATTCATATTCCTTTCACAATTTCACAAATTTGCAAATTTTATGGGTTTCTTTCTTTCTTTCTTTTTCTTTTTTTCTTTCAAAAAAGTTAAATAATTCATCTTTTTACCATGCAACAAAATAGTGTAATTTAGTATAATCTATGGTTGACAGTTAAGTTTAGGAAACTTTGCGCATGCGTGCGAGAGTGTAGATTGTGCAAAGATTTATATGTGAATTTAATATAGACAATACATGCTCACATATCTAGTATAAGTATACATGCATTTGTGTGGATGAGTGTATACGTTGGCACTATGCACATATATTTATACAAAGGTTGTTAGAATCAGGATCCTATCTAAGGCCATGTTGAACAGCTTGACCTACAAACACGTGAGGAAAGAGAGAGGATGAAATAGAAATGTTGTTTGCCCATTATTTTTTTTATTATTGTTTAACATAACACTATATTTAACTTTTAGAAATCGGTAAGATACACCATGTATTGGACAAATTCCTGATGCAGTACCCACGTAACAGATACTCTAATTATAGAAGAAATGTACAACGGGAAAAGGGGAGAAAAGGAGGGAAGAGAAGAAAGACTATTTTCCAGGTCCTTTATCCATCAATCTAATTGGTTTAAACCCACCTCTCTTTTTTTCCATCTCTTTTTACATAAAAGTTCCATAGTCTAAGCACAAACAAGTAAAACTCAGAGCTCTGAAATTTACTGCATATAATATTTTAGCAAAAAGGAAGTAATCGATGATTTTTTTGTAAGATTAACTCATCAAAAGTTCAAATTTTCACTGAAATTTCATGCTTTATTTTTTCTTCAAGGAACGACATCTCTAGTTCAAAAGAATAAACAAGTTGATAAACCTTGAGAGCACAAATTGAGTTCAAAGTTCAATAATTTGCAATAGTTAACCTAATTGTGCAGTCAAGATACCATCAAACTTCAATATTGATGCGTGAGCAAGAGTTAATTGTTCCAAATACCTCTTGGACTAGTGTATTATTATTAGACTTTAATTGGTCAGGGATGAACTTTTATTGGAACTCTTAAGTTAGTATTTCTTTAGATTTCTAGAATAACGATCACATTTTCCTAGTTATTTAAGCTTTCCTAGTCAGAGCACGATTTAGAGACTTTAAGGTTTGAAGAGCCTATATATAGGCTGATTATTCGAGCAAAAATAACAATAGTAGAACTTTATTCTTCTGGTCTAGAAAATTCTGGTTTGTTGATATTTAAGCCAAAAGCACTACATCTCTAGTGTTTACTTTGACACAAGCTCATCCTGCACGATAGATGAAAGTGTGAACGAAGAAACTTACACGAGATGGAAAACTTGCATAAAGATCGTATGGAAACTCGAATGAGATACCCAAAAGTGTGACTTTGGTGTTTTGTGGAGAATGTTAATACTTTCCAAAATCCCGTAGCTCGTGCTAATCCTTAGCAAAGTGAATTAGAATAGTGGTTAGCAAGAGCTATATATCTCAATCTGGAGTTTGAATTGAAGTTTGGTATTCCCAAGGAAGAATGCACACAAAAGATTTCCTCGACTGGGAAGCAAGTTGTAGAATTGTTTCAAATGAACGTCGATACTGTGAGACTGAAACTAAAAGGATCATGTGCTACAATAGTGGAAGCAGTTGGAAAGAGGGGAGAACTATAGAAGGGAAAGCAAATATTCACACTTGGGACTTGATGAAGGTCCTGTGAGAATAACGACCACATTTTTGGGACTTGCCTGTGAGCTAGTCCACTTAAGTTCCCCTTAATGGGAGGTCAAGAGTTTGAGAGCGAAAGAAAATTGGAGCCCAACCTATACATATAAGCTAAGCTCGAATATAGCTCCGAGCGAAAGACTATATAGGGAAAAATCCGTGATCGTTACATATACGATAGCTCGTATGAATGGATCTATAATTTGCATCACAGGACCACAGTGTTGATGAGTAGACACCACAAATTCTATCACTTATCAGTTTGATTGTCCTCTATGAGAGATATGAGCAACTCACAACTTTTTATTTGTCGCGATTGAGAATTGCCGAAGTCGGAAGAAAATTGTTTGTCTTTCTAATCTTGAAGATGCATATAGATATACTTAGAAGCTGAGGAAAGAGGTGGGCAATCCGGAGCATGGTGTCCTACGATTTCCTGTGGGATTAACTCCACGAATAAGAATTCAACAGTTGTTTCAGGTTAGAAAACCCATTCAAACCATGCCTAAAAGGGACCAAGCAAGCAACAGTATAGGGAGTACAACCACTAATGTGCAGGGTCAAATAAGAATGAAACAAGAAAGAAATTGATATGTTTCGAGTTGCGAGAGCTACTAGAAGTAGCTCTACACAATCAATCATTTGAGGTCTTAGTTGTCATGAATCACATCACGCTTCTTATGCATGCCCTCAACGTCAACAGAGGCTAAAACTGAAGGCTCAAAATTCATAGAACCAATTTATATGACACAACAAATACCCCGATGAGGAAGAAGAGAAGTAGATCATCTACTACCAATAGAAGATTACACTTTTGCTACCACAAGGGTGTGGACTAAAGCGAATGGCAAATTGCTTTGTTGCCTGTACAAGGAGAAAGTTTGGTGGTTTAGCGAATTTTGGCAGCTCCCAAAGTAGAAGAAAAGGAAGGTTGGACGCGGAAAGTATTTTCTGTACTAAGGTCAATTGTAGAGGAAAGGTGTGTCATATAATTGTTGGTTAAAGTTCTAATAGAAACTAATTTCACATTCGTGATTCTCCAGATTGATGTCACGCTTACGATGTTGAAGATCGAGTTTCATTTCAAGTTGTATTTATGCAAGAATTTGTAATAGAGATAGGAATTAAAACGTAATTGTATTGATATTGATTCTCACAATTCGATTACAATTGTCTTTGATTGAATGAAATAAGAAAAAGCAATTACAATTATAAATGAGCAATTCAAGAGGCTCACTCTCTCCCCTATATTTCTATAACACTCTCATGATGCTCCATTCCAGATTCCTCTCAAGATTTTATACCACAAAGCAGCCCGTCACCATCCCGCCTAAACCGTTTGCCAATTGCACATGCCTTGATTAGGATTCTTTGGACCCCACGTACGATCTCCCTCTCCTTTGAACTTCCTTTCTTGCCCTTTTCCTCTGTGCGCTTCTTGTACACTTTCTGAATTGGGGGCCTATCAAGTTCATTTCATCATCACATATAGCTCCAGGTTACAATCTTACACCTGATTCACATGTTTTGAGATTTTCTAGACCTATTTGCTTGTCCAGTCTTCTAGGTAACTTGATTACTCTAATTTTCAATTATGAAATGCCAGCTATGTTCAATGTTGAGAACGACAATTTCCCATTCCCATCCAGGAAAGGTTGTGTGCGCGTGCATTATTCAAATCAATTGTCAGACTCGCACTGTCAATCTTTAAGACCGCAATCCCAAGCATCTCAGGCATATTGTGCATGCCATACCCACATCATGGCCAGGAGTATTCTATTGTATTTTATGGGTTACATAAGTGACAGAGCCACGCTAATAATCCAGATCCTCATTTCTTTGACTACATGAACTCATCTGCTGTCAAAAACGGGGGAAATAGGTGGACAAACCTGTTAAGGCAAATGTACCACCCAGTACGGCACATAGCCGGGTGATGAAGTGGAGAAAACTGCAACGTTCTTCTCTGATGGTCACAGTAATTGGTGACAAATCGTACAAAAAGTATACAGCTGCATTGAAAACAAAACAATCATTCCTCAAAACAAAATAGAATAGAAATAGGAAGAAATATAAACGAGTGGAGGAAGGGTATATGGAAAAAAGAACCCAGAATTGAACAAGCGTTATACTGACCAGGCCACTGAACTAGTTGATAGGTGAAAAATGCTCGGTGACAGAAAATTGATTTGTAGGTAAAACATCCTTCGAGATATATTTGGATTCAGTTGGAGCAATCTACATCAGGGGGAAAACAAGAACTTCAAAAAGCAGCAAATAATCAACAGCAACCACTAAGTACATGAACAATCGCGAATAAAGGTAATGTTTCTGATACCCCTTCCCCTCTCTACTTCCCCCAACCCCACATGCATGCATGACATGACGCGTGCACACACGTGCACAGGGAGATACAGAGAGAGAGAGAGAGAGAGAGAGAGAGAGAGATTTGATCAGGCAGAAAATCCTATTCAAGTTAAAAAAGTCAGCATCAAAAAAGCAAAAATGTATAATGCTTGTTCACATTGAGTTGATAGCATGTGGTTTTGCATTTTGGGTAACTTACAAGAATACACATGATTGTGTCACAAACACAATCCAAAGGGGGAAGTTTTTGGTATTTATCGTATGTACAGAGCAAGTGAGAATCTATAAACCCCAATTAATTGCACAACCTAATTGAAAACAAATTTTGCACCACTGTGGAGGAGAGAAACATAGCAATAATGAAATTTCGAGAACATTGTGGGTTTGTTTTTGACGAGAGGGTGGGAGACAAAATATGAGTGCCAATTACTCATGTTTAAACAGACAAGTGTGGCCCAACCAAAACATAGGTTCCCCTCAGACCCCCAGTGATTGTGTTGCAAAAAGAATAATCAAATAAGCACTTCGATCCAACATTAGTTCCTCACAGCTCTCACTAGAGCTAAAGATACAATCTTCACTATATTTATAAGAATAGGCGTCCTTCCAAGAACAGGATACCATGCTATCATTAAGTACTTGTTCAACGATAGTTGACTCAGGTAAAACAAATCACTCTCAGCAAAATGAAGTAGAAATCATCTCCAGCCTGGCTATCGTGCTAACAAATCCTACAGCAATGAAGATAATATAAGTCTTGCCTTCATCAACTTAAGCATGACTTTCCCCTGTTGCATCGCACTAGGCAACTGATGAATTTTCTGAGATCATGCTGGTGAGAGTAATTTAAAAAAGACATCCAACGATCGAAGTGTCAAGTGAAATGCAAGAAATAAGTAAAAGTTCATAAACTGAAATCCTGACTCAAAGCCACCTTTCCCTCTCAACAGAGAATCATGGTTGCTCATGACAAGTTAAAGTTATGGTTTAAGTAACCTAATCAGCTCCTGGTCAAGAATACGTAAAGCAAAGAAGGATAAAGGAAAAACTACTGCTCTTTATAATATAGAATGTGATGCAACTGCCACGGTGCTTATGTCACTCATTTAACTTTATTTGCTACTCATTTATTAAATTGCTTTGTCATTTTGAGTACAAGAGAAAGAATACTTAACAATATCTTTATCCAACCCCAAAGACATGTTCATATTTGTGCATCAAACTTGCTTCGCATCATACAAGTTGTTGATAGTTTTAGTAAGGGCGGGCAAAACTCTTACCTTAATGTAATACTTGAATGTTCCACCTGCTCCATGCAATAACCGCATCGTCCCATCAAGTGGGTTGTGAATTCCAGGATATTCTGGCCCGAAAGATAAATTATGAATTATAAGACTCACGTGGACATGAGAAGACCCTTCAAAAATCTGCAGAATAGGAAATAATATAAATACACCTTTATTTGGGTCAAAGTTGAAAAAAGTTTGAGAACCAATTCCAATGCTAACAAGAAAAATGCCTCTTGTAAGAATAACCTAGAAAGATTGACTTAAATATCTGAAGACAAGAAAAACTAGCATTTTCCTTCAAAAGAACACAAAAATTCTGTTCTACTTTTTCTTCATTTGGGAAAATAAAGCGCTTTAAACGCCCAAAATATCATCTGAAGAAGATAAAGATTTCCTAGCTGCAGTTTTTTCATTGGCATTTTAAGGTTGCAGAGCAATTGAAGCAACAAATCCTCTCTCCTCCCCCCTAGGTCTCGCCAACGCCCTCCAAAAAGGAAAAGGTTGGTAAGTTTGGAGGGGATAAGATGCAAGGAAAGCCCAAAGAAGAAAACACTTTGTTAAATTACAATCATAAAACCAGGAAGAAAATAATGCTTTCTTTACTTCAAAACACGAAATGCAAAAGCTGGACCCTGGTGTAAAGAAAATTGAAACAAGAATAGTAACTTGACACAACACCTCAAATTGAATCCTTAAGATGCATATACAATCTAAGAGAAAATACTAATAAGAAATGAAGTAACCTACCAATTAATCTTTACTTAGTTAAACATCATCATTTTTCCTTTTCTTTGGAAATTCATAGACCCAATTCCATCCAGTAACAGCTTTTAAAAAGACTATCAAACTTTCTAAATCAAGTTCATTGACACAAGCAATAAAATGATCTAGGAAAGACATAAGGAGATAAGGAAACAATCAAGCTTCTAGTTTGCTGCTTCCAAGAGTTTTCAAAAGGTTTCTGATCCTTCTTAGTTAAGGAATGGTCTTCTTAAAGTCAGGGGCCACGCATTAGAAGTTCCATTTCTAGTCTTACCCTGGCATTATCTCTTTTCATTGATATCTTAGATTTTGTTCATTTTTCTTTTTAAAAATTTGAAAGATCACAATCAGTCTCATAATGACCCTAATCTGTGTAAACTTAAAATCAACACCATTTGACCCTTTAGTTGCCAATGGAGGCATTTTTGGCTCCATCTCCATCAAATGGAGCTCCAATGAGATGGTGTCCATATTTAACCAATAACCTTTCCACTACAACCCTTGATGCATATTTGGAACACTAACCCTGAAATTTCATCCAACAATTTGATGGAGCAAAAGTGCCTGGGCTATTATATACAGCAACATAATTATTTAATTTGGTATTATTATTTGCAGTTGATTTGTTTGTTGATGAATTTATTAATAATAATCTTAACAGAAGACATCAAAATATTATAAATGAAACACGACCTCTGTAATATGTAGCCATCATTTTGTTTTCTTACTATAAACGCATTCTTGGAAGTCCGAACCTAAGAAGTCTTTAATTTTTGTTCTCTCCACTAATAAACATGTTTCATAAGTCTGCTGCACTTATTTACAATGTTCTTGCCTTTGAACTTTATTTTTCCCATTCTCTGAGTGTTCCCTAGAGAAGTACATTCCCCAATTTGAACCCAATCATTGTGTCTACTCTTGGCCTGGTCCATCATCAAACTCCCAGTAAGTAGCTTACTTGTACAGAGAAGACCGCCTTTCCCATCTTAGCCTGGACCCAAGACAAAGCTCCCAGAAGGTTAAGCATTTCCATGATGATTTTGATGTTTTCAGCCTTAAGTTAGGACCTAAGCTGGTTTCCAGAACTTCATATTTGAACCACCACTCAACCTGAAATTTAAGCACTTATGCCTAAAATAGTCTCATTCATATGTTGACGTCACTACATTAAACACATATGGCATAGTTTTTTAAAAAAAAAAAAAAAAAAAAATCCCTCAAATTCATTTTTAACCACATATTACTTTTATCAAATTTTCAACCACATATTTCACCAATTTTTTTCAAAATCTCCTAAAAATCTACTTTTAATCTCCACTAACAAGCACTAATACTATGAACCCAACCATAAATTTCAGTTCAAAAGTTAAGTCTGGCAATAAATTACACTAATTCCAATTTCTGAAATTTCCCTGAGCACTTGGTTATATCAACTACTTTTTGACCAAATGAGGCAAATGATGGTCAGGTAGATTGAGCATGCATAGGTCCAACATGGGTTAATCAAAAAATAGGTCCTGCCCATATACAATCTGTGTCAAAACGGGTTAGGTCAATTATGGACTCTGTAGTCTTAAACCATAAAACAATTTGAAGCATCCATGACTACTTCTTTCTGTCTTGTTCTATTTTTATGTCTATTTTTAAGTGGAGGGGGTCGAGATTCCCTATTTCTTCTAGTCCTGGGTTATTACACTTGTTCATCAGACTTACATATGAAAGGAGAGAAGAATGCTTTCAAATATCACCAGTCTTGGGCATAGGGGTGCTTTTAAAAACAATGTCAAAATGATGGGGGATAAGGCTAAGAATTGAAGATATAGTTTGATTTGAATAAAATTCGTTGTTATTTTACTAGAAGTTGTTTTAAATTTAAGTTCTTTATTTTATAAATAGGACCTACGATTTCATTTGCAAATAAACTATTATTTGATAATTAAAAATTGATATTTCTTCCTATTAAATTCGGCTACCCCTCCACCTCTTTCTCTTTCTTTTCTCTATTTCTATTTGTGTTACATTCTACGTCAGTTTAGTATTAGAGCTTGGCGTTCTCCTCTGTCCAAATTATTGTTCACGAGTGCATTACATTTAGTTCACGAAAGGTTGCAACCACCATCCAAATCCTTCACCCGACCAAGCCATCCCTGGCATCCAACCACCCCCACCCTCACCCTCACCCCCTCACCCTCACCCTCACGCTCTACACCCGCCACCACCTCTAATAGCTGAAAACAAATAAATAAATAAATAAAAAAAGAAAAAACAGCACAAAAGCCCCAAACCCACCAAACTAGCTTCGATCACCATAGTAAAGAAAGAAGAGGAATCAACAAACGAAAAGGAACAAATTAGCGTGCAAGAAAAAATTTGGTTTACTACTATGTTTTTTATTTATGTTCATTGTTCTTAGCAAAATATAAATTAAAATTAAAATTAAAATAATAATAATAATAATATCACATTTTGCTCATTCATGTTTTTGCTTTATTCATTTTTAATTGTTATTTTTGAAAAAAGAATAAAAACACAAACATTGACCTAGCTTTTAGGTATTTGTTCCTACTTCGTGCATTTGATTAACGTTAATTTGCAATTATTTAGAATAATTTGTGTGGTCTCGTCATTCCACTCTAACTTGTCACCATCATGCACGATTCATATAGCAACTCCTATAGCTACATTGAGTCCCTAGGTCGTTACCATAATAGCAAGCGAATTTTATGTTATCAATACAATTATTCCCACTCTAAAGACTATGTTGAGAAAGTCTATTACACTGCTAGGAGAGTCAATGTAAAACTGTGAGACTTTACTGGTTGTTCTTCTGAACCAAGACATTTTTTTACTAGCTCAATAATCTTGAAAAGATGTTTCCCTTGCACAATATAGGTAACTCTCTTTGTATTTGTCATGCTATCCGTCACGCATTATTGGGAATCATTCTTGCGTAATATTAACCGTCTAGGTCAACGTCCTGTCATTTTGTGGGATGAGATGAAACGAATATTAAGCAATAAATATGTCCCCTCCTATCATCGAAATCAACGGCTAGATCAATTATTTTTGCAATGCAAAATACGTCACTATTAGAGAATATTTGACCCGCTTTGAGGAGATATTAAATAGTTGTGATATTTATGAAACTCCTCCTGTCACAGTTTCTAGATTTGTCAAAGTTTTGGATCATGAGATCAAACAACTTATGTTTAGAATACCCCAATCTTTAGACGAAACTACCACAAAGCATTACAATATGAAAAACTTCTCCATTTTTGCCATAACAGACAAGAACCTTACTTGCCACCAGAGTGTCAAAAGTCTCATCCTACCTTATTCAATAAGTCTAGTGGTGAATCTCGATCTAATCTTCCTAGCATGCAGAGTAAGACACACCCTCGCACTACTACTTAGCTTATGCTCCACCACATGCAGAGTAAGACACACCCTCGCACTACTACTTAGCTTACCTTGAATAACGGTGATGCCTCCACCAACTATCTATGTAATATCCAAAGTCTAGGTCTTTCTTGTCATTCGAACAAATCTTTAGATTGTGACGGTCACAGTGCATGCATGTCTATCCAGCAACTTCATTTTGATACCCAATCCAAGGAGATAAGAATATTGTTGTTGAACATATCAACTATTGTGACTGAGGACAAAAGTTTCGAGTCCAGGGTTGAGCCCATTTTTATATTACCCCTTCACTAGACACTACATATGATAAAATACATGTTGCGCTGCCACCGTTACTAGACATTTCACATGCTATAGACTCCGTACCAAGACCTCTTGTGCCTAATTATTTCACTTTCAGGTTGACTCCTAGCCTTTGGCATGACCTTAGCATGCATTTAATCTTACCATTACCTCAAACAGCTCAAAGTCATCGTCCACTTTTAGTAGTTTTTGATAGACTTCCTAAGTCGCCAAATTCTAGTCATCGTTCCAAAACAAACTATGCTTTCCGTATTGCTACAATCACATTTGAAGACAATTGTTCACTTACCTAATTCTTCTATTGACCTTAAATTATTACCTACTAATTAACGTCACATTACTTATCTTAGGCCACTGTTGACCCTATTGATAATTGTCATGCTAAAATCAAATGAAGAATTAATTTAAATGATGAAAATTATGTGCTTGATTTTGAAGCGCCTTATAGGCATAAATATTTTAAAGAAGATTATTATGTGGTGTTACGTGTTTCTTTAATGCGATATCCTGCCCACGTTAAAAAAAGGATAAATAGTCAATCCCTTGAAACTAAATCTCATATAATTTCTAAATCTCATATAATTGAGTGGCCTTACACTTAAATAAACATATTGTTTTCAAGATAGCAGAATTGTTTTCTCAACGAGACACATTCGAGCATCCAGTGTTGGCTTCATTAGTTTCTGCAGGCTAGTCAATTGTTTGAGTTCCTTGTGTTGTCTGTCTTTCAATGGAGCCAATTGATTTTTATGAGAATGCGTGTTATGTTGTAATAAGGAAATCCATGTAGATACATGGTTCGCCAGAAAGATCAACCTCCGTAGCCAGATTTTTGCAGTCTAACTTGTCGAAATCGAGTTCTATCAACATGAGAGAAATGGTGGGAGGTAAGGATAAAAATTGAAAATATCGAAGAAGATGAGAAATGAAGATATAGTTTGATTTGAATAAGATTGAAGTATTTTATCATTTTAATTGTTCTATCAACGTGAGAGAAATGGTGGGAGGTAAGGATAAAAATTGAAAATATCGAAAAGATGAGAAATGAAGATATAGTTTGATTTGAATAAGATTGAAGTATTTTATCATTTTAATTGTTGTTATTTTACTAAAAGTTCTTTATTTTATATATAGGACTTAGGATTTCATTTGTAAATAGACTATTATTAGTTAATTAAAAAATTAATATTTGTTCTCCCTAAATTCTTCTCATTCTTCCCCCGTTTCTTCTCTTTCTTTTTCCTATTTCTTTCTATTTCTATTCTACGTTACAAAATATTTGCATGGAGGGACGTAAAAGAAGGCTTTGATTGATCAGGTATGGAGTCAGATGAATGATTGCTTACGTGAAGTCTTTTCGTCACTCATGGCCAATAATGATAAATTATTCAAGAGTAGTTAGTGGCTCTATAGACACTACATACCATTAAATCATCACACTTATGGTCTACTTGGGAGCTTTGGAGTACCGATTTTGAGAGTTTTGTAAAATATGTGTTTATGAGAGGTCTAATTTTGGATTGTTTTAGTAGCGGTTTTTAAAGCAGGAAAATCCATACTTGAGAGTTTATTATTTACCGGTTCTAAAACTTCTTTAAAAAAATTAAAATTACATATATAATCATATATTAAATAAGATACGAGTAAAATAAGAAAATATGTATGTATTTACAATTTAATATAACATCATTTTCTATTGTGTATTGACTAACATTGGATTAATTTTTTTGATAATTTCTTTTCATATTTTACACTTTAACTACTTACACTAAAGTTTATTAAAAAGCTCAAATTTGAGTCATCAATATCTAAAAAAGAAAATATATATTCCACTACAAAAAATTTCAAAATAATCAATAACACAAAAATATTTATTATTCAGAAGAGGCAAAATGTGAGAGAAGAGGCAAAATGTGCGTTTGAAGAGAAGAGTAAAAGAGAAGTACGTATTTTAAGTTTAGAGTAGATTTGGAAATACTTGTTTTAGAGAGGGTAAAATTAGAGAATAATTTGAAAAACAGCAAATAACCACCGATTTAGGTGTTGAAAAATACACCATAAATTACTCTACACCGATTTTGGTACCCGAAACTAGTGCTCCAAAAAACTAACAAGCACCGGGTCTTCCAACCTCACATAAACGGTACCCCCAAAGCTAGTGGAACAAACCCAAGCGGAAACCCGACTCAATCCACCCAAACCCGTCAAACAAGTCAGGTTCTTCCACTCAACCACAGTGAGACCTGTATTATAGAAGATACAACAAGATTAGGAAAGTCTCAGGTGCGATGATTCGGTTCGGGATTGCTACCCCTAGTCTTTCAGCAACCCAATAATGTAATTATAAAAAATGTTCCTTGATAAAGCAAACACAACAAGAGACAAAAATTGGTATTATAAATTTGAAAGCAACGGCTGATTATAAGTTATCTGATTACTCCCGTTGATAGTATTTGCAAGGCTGAAAATTTTCTTCAGGATGCTATTGAAAACTTCATACAATATCACCATGAAGACCCCAAATGAATTATCAGTTCATCTATTGACAGTTTTTGACGTTCATATAGAGTGATAGGAGAAGTAAAACTTAAACAACAAAGTCATCCTTAGATTTTGTAAACTTATCCGGGTTTCCAAGAGGTAAAATAATTCCCATCATTTGTTTATCATTCACTCAAATACCACTAAAGAAATATGATAACAATCCAAGAGGGTTAAAGATACACAACATGGATGTGTATACTTGGTTAACTTCTAGCAGCGATAGCGAGAGTTGTTATGTCTACACATTCGGTTTGACTAGCTAAACAACCGGTGAAATATTACAATGCATATAAAATTCAGGATTTAGGTTATCATGTAAAACTGGATAGAAAAAGAAAATAAAGTTCGAGGAGAAGTTGACCATTTGTGCAACAAAAATATTCAGCCCATGATCTGAAATATGGAGGTTCCCAGCAACCCTTTGCACGTCTAGAACCCCATACACCTACAAGAAATAATGAATTAACCCGCTAATTAAAGAAAGGAAGAACAAGACGAGTTGGAATTAGAAAACGCCTACCCTGCAACCTTCTCCATTTGCCAATGCATGCTTCACCCTTTCAATCATATTTTCAGCTTCTTTATCAAAACTGTGGAATTCAATTTTATGGTCAGACTCCTCATGATGATCTTTGTATCATCTGGTCATAGTTATTCATCAAAAGATTCAGGATTGTGTTATAGAGAGTTAACATTCCTAGCTAAAATACTTGACAGAATTTACACAAATATTGAGCTCTATACAGTGGAAGTTCGATCTTTTCTATAAGAATTCCAAAATACTTATAGAAATATCTTAAAACAATGAGTGCTAGCATTGACAATAATTGACCATGAAAAGTTCAAAGCAAATACTTGATGATCAGGCGGAAATGGAAAAAAAAAATTCAATCCCAGTTAAAGAATGAAAGAAAAAAGTAGAGAAGGCAACACAAAATAAATTTCTTCATCATTATACTGCAATTGACATTTAAAACTACTTAAAGTCTGCATTATTGTAATCTAACTAGGAAAACATTTTGAAATTGTGTCCTTCCAAATGACAAGACAAAAGACTAAGTGCTTGTTTGGTAAAACTTTTTGTAGATTATAAGCAGTGGGTGGTACGTAATTGAATGTGTGGATAAAAATAATGTTTGACGAGTTTATAAGTGCTTATAAGCACACAAACATATTATAAGTGTAGCAACACCGACAATAACTAGGAAGGTAAGAGTGCTAAAAAGTCAAAGGCTTCCCAGAATTTCTGCTATAGTTGGAATGTGTAAAATATAGCTAGTGGTGTACAAATAAACTAAAAAATTTCCTACTCAAAAGAAATACTAACACTAAAGAGTGGAAATAAGTAAAATAAGATTCCATTCCAAGACTGTTCACATGCCTATGGAGGAAAACACATCTGTTTCACAAGGAACAAATAGGCTAGTAGATCCAAGTAACATGCTAGACTCCAATAACATTCCACATGTTAAATTTATTTTTTGTAGTTTAACCAAAAATCACAAGACCTTACAAGGCCTGAAAGCCAATGCTATGCCAGCGTATTGATTATGTAGAATTGAGTTCGTGAACATAAGCTTTCTTATCCCACGAAACAACAGAATCTTGATGCGAAGCTCCAGTTTGGTGATTTAGCAGTTCCATTTTATTTTTTTATTGTAATGAATCTGATGCCTTAGCCCAATAGTTCAGGTAGCTTCTAACAAAGTAAGGTTGCATGCAAAAGTTATAATTTTTTAACTACATACTACTAAAAAATCATAGGAGAAAAGAAAAGGACAAAACTAATCTTTACATCAATTTGAATTCCGGAAAACTAACCATGCCCATGAGCTGCATGTTCCTTCTCGACTAGGTCTGATAAATATTCTGTGCCAATGATATGGCCATCACTATTCAAGCGAAGCTACAGAAACACTTAATACTAAGCACCGTGAGAAATAATATTACTCTTAACAAAGAGTGAATACTGAGACATAAAACGTTAATTATGGAATCCAAAGATCAAGAAGAAAGACACAAATGGAGAACACCCTAGAAGAGGTGAAACAAAAAACTTCACAAGCAAGATATTAATAAATACGATTCCACATTATTATTTGGCATGTGTCCTTTAAATAAGAAGGACACCTATTACAACCTCAACGACCAAAAATTACACCGTTGCATATGTGTAGTTCCAACATATAAAGGCCTTTGTAGTGCTTCACATAAACAGGCCCAAGATAAAGTTCAAAGAAAATTCAGTGAAGTGGCGCAAGAAATAAATAGAAAAGTTGCACATGCATAAGATTGAAATATATGATATAATATTATAATTGATAATCAAAGTGACAGTATTAGCATATAAAACCAAAGTACAAGAGACAATATGCTGGAGATTTATTAGCAAGTGTTCAAAACATATCATGATAAATCACCGTAAATGCAAAAATGCATGAGGATGACCGTGTCAACACATACATATTTCATAAGGTTGCCAACTGAATTGAATAGGCCCTTACTTCGAGAAAGCTTAAGAATTTAGCCAAATAAAGTTAACTAAAAGATGATTGTAAGCCATCTCATATGGGATCAATAATTTCAAAGTCATTAAGTAACTAATATGAAACTCAAGAAAGAAAATTTCAATAATGACTGCTCATGAATGATGAACTTTGGTATTTACATATCTTGTCCCAAGTTATATTTAAATATCAAGATATCGTTATGCATAAATTACATGGTGTTAGGCTGTCATTAAGTGCATAAATATGCCATCCCATAAAGATTTAAAGGCAGAGATTTATTGAGAAATAATCAAATGAGAAACCCTAACCTTCCATATGTTCGTGTCAAGATCCACTTCATGCTTCCCCGACATATCCACAGCATCTACACTTAAAACTTAAAACTGTAAAAAACAACAATTTAGAAACGGCGAAAGTGGTTACGTGAACAAACAACATGAGCTTTAGAAGCATATCAATGCAAACAATATCACTCAAGAAGACGTATTTAAAGATAAAGAAACACGAAATTAGAAAATGCTAACCATCCCAAGGCAAAGATGGGAATGTCATATTTATGTGGATTGGAAGATTTTCTCCACGTTTTAAGTCTACTCCCATCTACCAACATATAATATATCACACTAAGATCCAATAAAATGACTTTATACCTTAGGACTTACGAGCCGTTAATAGTCAGTATAGATTAAAGCCAAACTAGCGTTGAACATTTAATACAAATAAGATATCAATAAACTGACTACCTAAATAGTCTTGTGAAGAATAAAACTAACCTGATGTACCGTATATGTTGAAAGATAACATGTCAACTCGTGAAAGAATAATGTTGCCATGATTACCAGCCCAACAATGGAAACTAAAAGGAATATAAAAAGGACTAAAGTTAATGGTGAATCCACCATACAGTGTATTAGGATGTTTATTCAACAAGCATCATTTCATAGATTTTTACGATATAACCGAAATCATGCCTCCGTTAGTAGCTAAAGGTTCATATTTCAAATCATCTTCACCAATTTGATAACAATTTAGTTGAAATCTTTCTCAACAAATAAATGACCACATTTGTGTTGAAAGCTATTTAGTGTTCACGAAAATTTGATTACTGACTCTCAAGTATCGTAATCAAATTTTCCTGTTTCCTTTACCACTTTATTGTAATTATATAAGATTTACAAAGCTAAAATGAAAAATACATCCAAATCTAAGATTATGCGTATTTAAAAACTCTCACAAAAACTTGAGAATCAGACAATCAAGCAAATAAATCTGACACGCCTTTGGCCCATGGGTAATAGCCCATATAATGACTGGAGGAATTGCAGAAACATCTATGTGGGATGCAACAAAACCTTTCTCGAACTTACAATTGAAGAATAATTTTCAGATTTGAATTGATTTTTTTCCAGAATCTCAAATTCCCCTCCAAACCAAATGCAACCATGTGCCTTTGGGAGAGCCAAGAAAATTGCAGCTGGATAATTACTCCTTCCAATGAATCTTTCCTCATGGATTCTAAATCCCAACTCTTAAATGGCTTTCATTTACCATAAACAACATAAAACACACACAGACAGGGAGAGCCAAGAAAATTGGAGCTGGATAATTACTCCTTCCAACGAATCTTTCCTCATGGATTCTAAATCCCAACTCCTAAATGGCTTTCATTTACCATAGCATAACACACACACGCAGACAGAACAAATAGAAATATGACTATTGATTCTACTAAATATTAGAATTAACAACACTATCATTTGGGGAAAAAACAAAACTAGAGTAATACGGAGGGCGCCGGATTTTGTCTTCTGCAGCAAGTGTTCTTCAGCACGCGGAAACGCATCGAGACTTTTTAATGCTTGCATCAAACCCATATTTTATTTATTTCTACTGTAATTTGTCCCAGGTCAAATAATTATGAAATCAAGCGTCGACTGCATACAAAGAGAACTCTGTAAACAAACATACACTGTAATTATAATACGAACATGAAATTACAAGAATCTAATTCAGTATTTTCACTTTGGGCCATAACAATTAATAAATATAGAAATCAATTATCTATGTTCGCAGAGAAATTACCTCGAGAGGGAAAGAGACAATTCTCATAGAGAACAAAAACCTGGACTGCCATTTGACACGAGCTCGAGAGAGAGAGACAATTCTCATAGAGAACAAAAACCTAGACGGCCATTTGACACGAGCTACGCCAATTATATGTTTCACTAATTCAATATTAAGGGTAATTAACACTTTGGTGACCATTGTTTGAATTGTGGCATCTAAGCCCTAAATAAACGTTTCTTTACAGAGAACATCCCTATCATCTATATCCGTTAACATTTGCCATTAAAATTAACAAAATAGTAAATTATCACAAACTAGTATACCAGCTTATCAATAGAATCTAACCGTAGAAAAATAAATTGAGATTGATACGAGGATAAGATTGAGGTTGAGAAGGAAATATAAGATTGCGGTTGAGAATGAGAATGAAAGATTTGGAAAATAATAGTGAAGAGAATAATTGAGGAAATTGAAAAAAAAATTGAGAATATGAAAACAGACGTATATGTGGTTTTTAGGTTATTAGATGAGAAACTTCATACGGTCGCGATAAATCTAAATAATAGGGATATTTTTTACAAAAAATAATAAAAACGATAGAGACGTTTTACGCACACAAACGTTTAAAGTCAGATTTTGGGTTTTCTTTTTCTAACAATTATAAAATCTCACACAAACATATAAAATGACATACATTGTAATATTATATTTAAATATAGGAGTGGACAAAAGTACCCACCCAAATCGAAATGAACTCGGAATCGAACTGTTCTTCTAAGTTGAAATCGGATAATGGTTATTAAAACTGAGAACCATGGTTCGATTATCGATTCTAAACTCAAAATAGACGAACCGAACCGACCTTATTGTTTTTAATTTTTTCTGAAAGGTTAGTCCTTAAAAATAAAAAATTTATTTTCTATGTTTCTTATTTTGTATTGAGATTGAACATTGTATTCAAAACTTGATATATTGTTGTTTTATGAATAGATTAATATTTGAAAAATATGATTTTTAGATTATTTTTTTATTTCAAACAAGGAAATAAAAATACTTGGTAAAAATATTACAAATTTGAAAACTTTAATTATCGAACCAAACTGAACGGTTAGATTCCGATTTGGTTTCATAATTAAAGTTGGAACCGATGGTTCATCTAGAAGATATCCAGTAGTTCTCGGTTCAATTCTTTCGATTCTCTTCGAAATCGGACCGAATTGAATTGGACCACATTCAACCCTACTTAAACATAATGAAGGAAACTCATACACATTACAAGAATTTGACACATTCTAAGCACTTCAAGATGTTGCTTTTATAACCCGCATTACACCCAACCCATACAAAAAACCTAAACACCATATTCTAAAATTGAACAACTTCTTCTCTTTCTGCAAATTCAATAATTGTTCTTCATACGCATTCATGGATCTAAGCAAACCAAGTCTTATCACTATAAATCTATGACACATTGGCACGTAAAAATTATACACAACCTCTTCTTGCACAGTATACTTTGCAAACGATAGGGACGAAACGATGAAATGTGTGATTGAAAAGTTAATAAAAATTGTGAGTCCTATAAAATATATGGTTAAAATTAATTGTTAACTTTTGACCACAACTTTTTAACAGATTTTAATCTACACCAAACAAGTACTAAACTCTTTACAAATAAAAAAAAATATCTTGGTATGAAAAATTGTGTTTTTCATATGAAATTAAATTGAAAACCTAAAAATTTCTAAAAATCGATGATTTTCGAAAGTTTCACAATATGATTTTTGTGTTGTTTTTATAAAATCCTTTTTAATCAATTAAAGTATCTTAGATTAAAAAAATCATGTTTTTCATGTGAAGTAAACTGATAGAAGTTTCCAACGGTATATGATTCATCGAAATTTTAAATTTTAAAAAACCAATGATTACTGAAAGTTTTTACTATATGACTTTTACACTGTTTTGTTAAAAGTCTAATATAAATCGAAGCACATATCCTGAATTTGAAAACCATTGTTTTAATATGAAAGTATATTTATAGAGTATTCCAGTGGTATATAATGCATCAAAATCTGAAAATTTAAAAAAAAAAATCGATGATTTTCGAATGTTTTACAATATGACTTTTGTGTTATTTTCATAAAATCCTATAAATCAAAGAAAATGTCTTGGATTGAAATTTTGTGTTTTCCATATAAAAGTAAATCGATAGAGTTTTTCAACATTATATGATTCATCAAAACCTGAACATTTCAAAAAACCAGTCGTTTTAGAAAGTTTTACTACACGACTTTTGCATTGTCTAGTAAAATTTTTATAACTCAGAACACAGGTTCTGGATTAAAAAACTATTTTTTTTCATTTAAAAGTGAACTAGTAGAGATTTTCATTGCTATATGATTCATCGAAATTAGAAAATTTCAGAAAATCAGTAATTTTCGAAAGTTTTACTATATAGGACTTTTGTGTTGGTATGGTAAATTTCTTATAACTCTAAGTATGGGTCTTGAATTGGAAAACTTCTTTTTTTTTATTCATGTGAAAGTAAACTATTAGAACTTTCCAAAGATATATGATTGATCAAAATATGAAAATTTTAAAAATTCATAGATTTTCAAAAGTTTTAATATACGAGTTTTGCGTTGTTTTAGTAAAATTCTTTTAACTCCAAACAAGGGTCTTGGATTGGTAAACTATTTTCTTCGTATGAAAATAAACTAATAAAGTTTTCTAACGGTTTGTAATCAAAACCTAAAAATTTCTAAAAATCATTAGATTTTTGAAGATTTCACAGTACGACTTTTGTGTTGTTTTCATAAAATTATTATAACTCGAAGAATAGAAAATTATGTTTTTCATACAAAAGTAAATTGATAGAGCTTTTCAACAGTACAGATTCATCAAAATTTGAACATTTCAAAAAATTAGTGATTTACGAAAGTTTTACTATAGGACATTTCCATTGTTTAGTAAAATCTTTATAACTCAAAGCACAAGTCCTTGATTGAAAAACTATTTATTCATATTATAGGGATTTCCAACGGTTTACTATTCATCAAAACTTAAGAATTTCTAAAAATTGGTGATTTTCAAAAGTTCTACATTATGACTTTTGTGCTGTTGTTATAAAATCCTTGTAAATCGAAGAAAGTATATTGGATTGAAGAACCATGTTTTTTCGTATGAAAGTTGATATAGTTTTTCAACGATATATGATTCATCAAAATTTGAAATTTCAAAAAATTATTGATTTTAGAAAGTTTCATGGATTGAAATACCGTGTTTTTATATGAAAGTAAACTGATAAAGATTTCTAACAGTTTATGATTCATCAAAACCTGAAGATTTTCAAAAGTTAGGAGTTTCGAGTTGTTTGGTAAAAATCATTCTAACTAATAGTACGGGTCCTGAATTAGAAAACTTTTTTTTTTCCAAATGAAATTGAACTAGTAGAGTTTTCCAAAAGTATATGATTGATCAAATCTGAAATTTTTAAAAAATCAAATGATTTTCGAAATTTTTATTATATGAGTTTTGCGTTGTTTTGGCAAAAAAATTTTTAACTCCAAACAATTGTTTTTGATTCATAAACTATTTTTTTTTTCAAATGAAAATAAACTGATAGAGCTTTCTAACAGTTTATGATCCATTAAAACCTGAAAATTTCTAAAAATCGGTGAGTGTTGTTTTCATAAAATTCTTAAAATCAAAAGAAAGAATCTTGGATTGAAAAACCATGTTTTTCATATGAAAGTAAAATGATAGAGATTTTCAACAGTATATGACTCATTAAAACGTGAACATTTCAAAAAATTAGAGATTTTCGATGGTTTTACCATAGGAGTTTTGAGTTATTTGGTAAAATTCTTGTAACTCAAAGCGTGGGTACTGGATTGGAAAGCTTTTATAATATGAAAATAAACCGATAGAGATTTTCAATGGTATATAATTCATCAAAATATGAAAGTTTTGAAAAATTAGTGATTTTCGAAAGTTTTACTATGCATGATTTTGTGTTATTTTGGTAAAATGCTTATAACTCCAAGCACGAGTCCTGGATTGAATTTCCTCCCATACAAATATGAACTAGTAGGGCTTTCCCAAGGTATATGATTGATCAAAATCTTTAAATTTCAAAAAAATCATGATTTTCAAAAGTTTTTCTATAGGAGTTTTACGTTGTTTTGGTAAAATTCTTTTAACACCAAACCCTCTAGGATTGGTAAATAATATATGAAAATAAATTGGTAAAATTCATCAAAATCTAATTTTTTTTAAAATTGGTGATTTTTAAAGATTTCAAAACGTTTGTGTTGTTTTCATAAAATCCTCGTAACTCAAAAAGTGTATTTGATGGAAAAATCATTTTTTCATGTGAAATTAAACTGGTAGAACTTTTCAACAGTATATAATTCATCAAAATCTAAACATTTCAAAAAATAAGTGATTTTCGAAAGTTTTACTACATGACTCTTCTGTTGTTGTGTAAAATCCCTGTAACTCAAAGCACGGGAATTGAAAGTAAATGTAGCTTTGAAAAAGTGTTATGGTGATAAATACATAATAAAATCCTATTAAAATTACATTTAAGACATGCAATTATGTGTTATACTCTTGAAGGGTGTCAAACTTCGACCAAAATGGTTTGATAATGAACAATATTTATGATTGTTCAAAATATATTTTTGTGAATCCAAACTAGTACATATGGCTTCGTAAGTGTTATATGATGGCGAAAAATTTCGAAAATCAAATTAAAAATATATTTTGGACTTTCAAGGGTGGATTCCACACTTGAGTGGTGTTAAATTTTGAGAAAAACAGATGTGATTCCACATTGAACGACCTATATGGTTGTTCCAGATGTATTTTTGTGACCCAACTAAAATATATATATAGCTTCTCAAAAATAGTAAGGTGACAAATATATCATGAAATCCCATTAAAATTATGTTTAGAACATCCAATGTCCCAGGATTATACTTTTGAATAGTGTTAAATTTTGAACAAAACGGTTCGACATTGAAAAATGTTATATAGTTTCTTAAAACGTATTTTTACTAATCCAAACTAGTACATATGTCTTCATAGGTGTGATACAATGTCGAAAAAGTTCTAAACGAATTCAAAATATGTTTATGTGGATTTTACTATTGAGAGTTGTAAATTTTGTCAAAAATGGTGGTGATTGGATATTGAACGGCCTATTATGATTATTCCAAATATATTTTTGTGGCCCAAATCAAATAATTATAGCTTCTACAAATTGTTACGGTGATAGATACATAATGAAATCTCATTAAAAATATGTTTAGGACATCTAACGGTGTGTTGTAATCTTCAATGGTATCAAATCTGGTTCGACCTTGAACATCGTATATTATTATTCAAAATATATATATTTATGACTCAAAACTAGTAATTATAGCTTCGTAATTTGGATATGATTTCGAAAATTTAATTAAAAATATGTTCTCAACATTCAACGGTGGAATATACACTTGAGTATTATTAAATTTTGAATAAAACAATGTTGATTCGACGTTGAACTACCTATATAGTTATTAAAATATATTTTCTTGACAAAATCAAATAAATGTAGCCTTGTAAAAGTGTTATGGTGATGAATACATAATAAAATCCTATCAAAATTACGTTTAGGACATGCAGTCGTGGGTTATACTCTTGAAGAGTGTCAAACTTCGACCAAAATGGTTTGATAATGAACAATATTTATGGTTGTTCAAAATATATTTTTGTGAATCCAAACCAGTATATATGGCTTCGTAGGTGTTATATGATGTCGAAAAAGTTCGAAAATCGAATTCAAAATATGTTTATGTGGAATATAGTATTGAGAATTGTTAAATTTAGTAAAAAACGGTGGTGATTGGATATTTAAAGGCCTATTATGGTTGTTCCAAATGTATTTTTATGGCTCAAATTAAATAATTATAGCATCTACAAAGTGTTACAGTGATAGATACATAATGAAATTCTATTAAAAATATGTTTAGGACATCCAATGGTGGGTAGTAATCTTCAATGGCATCAAATCTCGACCAAAATGGTTCGACAACGAACATCGTATATTATTGTTCAAAATATATATTATTGTCGAACTATTTGGTCAACGTCCGACATGTTTTTAATTCAATTTTCATACATTTTCGACATCATATTACACCTACGAAGCCATATGTTCAGTTTGGAGTGGCAAAAATACGTTTTCAACAACGATGTACGTCGTTCATTGTCGAACTATTTTGGTCAACATTTAACACCATTCTCTCTATAACCCACAATTCGATGTCCTAAGCATAATTTTAATGACATTTCATTACGCATTCATCACCATATCACTTTTGTTAAGCTATATTTATTGATTACGGTTATAAAATTACATTTGGAATAACTATATTGTCCATTCAATGTCAAATCTCTACCGTTTTTATCGTACTTTTAATAACACCTACATCACAAAAATAGTTTTGAACGTTTAATGTATGTGTTTCTTTGTTTGGTCAAAATTTGAAACCATTCAAAAGTATAACGCACGATTGGATGTCCTAAACATAATTTTAATGGGATTGCACTACATATTCTTCAACATATAACTTTTGTGACGCTATATTTACTTGATTTGGTTCATGAAAATACATATAGAACAACCACATTGGCCATTCAATGTCGAATCTCCATTGTTTTGTCAAAATTTAACAACACCCAAGTGTAAAATTCACAGTTGAATGTTCGAAGTGTATTTTTATTTTTCTTTTCAAACTTTTTCGACATTCACACCTACAAAACCATGTGTACTAGTTTGGAATCACAAAAATACATTTTGAACAAGCATGTATGTTTTTCATCGTTGAAATATTTTGATCGAAATTCGACATCATTCAAAAGCATAGCCCGCCATTGGATGGTCTAAACGTAATTTTTGCGGGATTTCACTATGTATTCATCACCGTAACACATTTGTGATGCTATATTTACTTGATTTGGGTCAAAAAATTCAATTGGAACAACCATATTGCCGTTCAATGTCGAATCTCCACAGTTTTTGTAAAAATTTAACAACACTCAAGTGTAAAAAAATCATCGTTGAATGACCGAAATGTATTTTTAATTTGATTTTCAAAGTTTTTCAACATCTCATCACACAAAATAAGCCATATGTTTTGATATCGAGTCACATAAATATATTTCGAACAATCATTTTTATCGAAATTTAACGTCATTCAAAAGTATAACCCACCATGGGATGTGTCCTAAGCCTAAATTCAATTCAATGTGAAATCATTATGTATTCATCGCCATAATACTTTTGCGAAACTATATTTACTTGATTTAGTCATGGAAATACATATTAACAACCATACAAATTGTTCAATATCGAATCACCACTGTTTTTTGACTAATTTAATCAACATTCAAATGTAAAAACCGAACACTGAATGAACAAAATAAACGTATTTTTAATTTGATTTCCAAAATTTTTCGATATCACATCAAACTTACGAAGCCATATGTACTAGTTTGGAGTCGCCAAAATGCATTTTCAACAACCATATACGTTGAACATTGTCTAACTATTTTGGTCAAAGTTTGACATCATTCAAGTGTATAACCTACCACTGTATGTCCTAAACGTATAACGGGATTTTATTACGTAGTCATCTCCATAAGAATATTGTAAAACTGTATATATATTTGATTTGGGTGACGAAAATATATTTTAAAAATCGTATTACCATTTTTGTCAAAATTTAACAACACAACTGTAAAATCGACTGTTGAATGTTCGAAATGTATTCTTAATTTGATTTTCAAACGTTTTCGATATCATGTCACACCTACAAATCCATATATGTACTAGTTTGGAGTCACAAAATTATTTTTTGTTCAACCGTATACATCGTTTATTGTCGAACCATTTAGTCGATTTTCGACAAGTTTCATTGTTGAACCATTTTGGTCGAAATCTGAAACTATTCAAAAGTGTAACGCACAATTGCATGTCCTAAACATAATTTTAATAGGATTGCACTACGTATGCTTCAACATAAAACTTTTGTGAAGCTATATTTACTTGATTTGGTTTATGAAACTACATATAGAACAACCACATTGACCGTTCAATCTCGAATCTCCAACGTTTTGTCAAAATTCAACATCAATCAAGTGCAAGATCCACTGTTGAATGTTCAAAACGTATTTTTATTTTTCATTTCGAACATTTTCGATATCAATTCACACCTACAAAACTATATGTACTAGTTTGGTGTCACAAAAATACCTTTTGGACAACCATATATATGTTTTAAATTGTCGAACTATTTTGATCGAAATTTGACATCTTTCAAAAGCATTGTCCACCGTTGGATGACCTAAACTAATTTTTACTGGATTTTACTATGTATTCATCAAAGTAACACATTTTTAACCTATATTTACTTGATTTGGGTCACAAAAATACATTTGGAACAACGATATTGGCCGTTCAATGTCGAATCTCTACAGTTTTTTTAAAAATTTAACAATACTCAATTGTAAAAAATCCATCGTTGAAAGTCCGAAATGTATTTTTAATTTAATTTTCAAAGTTTTTCCGCATCGTATCACACAAAAGAAGCCATATGTTTTGGTTTTGAGTCACATAGATATGTGTTGAACAACCATTTTTGTCGAAATTTAACATCATTAAAAAGTATGACCCACAATGGTATGTCCCCAGCCTAAATCTATTTCAATGAGATTTCATTATGTATCCATCGCTATAATACTTCTGCGAATCTATATTTACTTGATTTGGTCACGGAAATATATTTTAACAACCATACAGACTGTTAATATCGAATCACCACTGTTTTTGACATAAATTAAACAACATTCATGTATAAAACCAAACACTGAATGAACAAAACGTATTTTTTTTTAATTTGATTTCTGAAATTTTTCGATATCATATCACACCTACGAAAACGAAAACCATATGTACTAGTTTGGAGTCGGCAAAATACATTTTCAACAACCATATACGTTGTACATTGTGTAACTATTTTGGTCAAAATCTGACATCATTCAAGTGTATAATAACCTACCACTGTATGTCCCAAACGGATAATGGGATTTCATTACGTATTCACCTCCATAATTATTTTTTAAAGCTATATATACTTGATTTAGGTCACGAAAATACATGTGGAAAAACTGTATTACCGTTTTCTTCAAAATTTAACAACACAAGTATAAAATCTACCATCGAATGTTCGAAATGTATTCTTAATTCGATTTTCAAACGTTTTCGACATCATGTCACACCTACAAAGCCATTTGTACTAGTTTGGAGTAACAAAATTACTTTTTGTACAACCATATACATCGTTTATTGTCGAACTATTTGGTCAACGTCCGACATGTTTTTAATTCGATTTTCATACATTTTCGACATCATATCGCACCTACGAAGCCATATGTCCAGTTTGGAGTAGCAAAAATACGTTTTCAACAACGATGTACGTCATTCATTGTCGAACTATTTTGGTCAACATTTAACACCATTCTCTCTATAACCCACAATTCGATGTCCTAAGCATAATTTTAATGGCATTTCATTACGCATTCATAACCATAGCACTTTTGTTAAGCTATATTTATTGATTACGGTTACAAAATTACATTTGGAATAACTATATTGTCCATTCAATGTCAAATCTCTACCGTTTTTATAGTACTTTTAATAACACCTAGATCACAAAAATAGTTTTGAACGTTTAATGTATGTGTTTCTTTGTTTGGTCAAAATTTGAAACCATTCAAAAGTATAACGCACAATTGGATGTCCTAAACATAATTTTAATGGGATTGCACTACATATTCTTCAACATATAAATTTTGTGACGCTATATTTACTTGATTTGGTTCATGAAAATACATATAGAACAACCACATTGGCCATTCAATGTCGAATCTCTATTGTTTTGTGAAAATTTAACAACACTCAAGTGTAAAATTTACAGTTGAATGTTCGAAACGTATTTTTTTTTTTTTTTCCGAACTTTTTCGACATTCACACCTACAAAACCATGTGTACTAGTTTGGAATCACAAAAATACATTTTGAACAAGCATTTTTTTTATCGTTGAAATATTTTGATCGAAATTTGACATCATTCAAAAGCAAAGCCCACCATTGGATGGTCTAAACGTAATTTTTGCGGGATTTCACTATGTATTCATCACCGTAACACATTTGTAATGCTATATTTACTTAATTTGGGTCAAAAATTTCAATTGGAACAACCATATTGCCGTTTAATGTCGAATCTCCACAGTTTTTGTAAAAATTTAACAACACTCAAGTATAAAAAAATCATTGTTGAATGACCGAAATGTATTTTTAATTTGATTTTCAAAGTTTTTCAACATCGTATCACACAAAAGAAGCCATATGTTTTGATATCGAGTCACATAAATATATTTCGAACAACCATTTTTATCGAAATTTAACGTCATTCAAAAGTATAACCCACCATAGGATGTGTCCTAAGCCTAAATCCAATTCAATGTGAATTCATTATGTATTCATCGCCATATTACTTTTAAGAAACTATATTACTTGATTTTGTCACGAAAATACATTTTAACAACAATACAAACTGTTCAATATCGAATAACCACTATTTTTGACTCATTTAATCGGCATTCAAATGTAAAAACTGAACACTGAATGAACTAAATAAACGTATTTTTAATTTGATTTCCAAAAATTTTCGATATCATATCAAAGTTACGAAGCCATATGTACTAGTTTGGAGTCGCCAAAATGCATTTTCAACAACCATATACATTGAACATTGTCTAACTATTTTGGTCAAAATTTGACATCATTCAAGTGTATAACTTACCACTGTATGTCTTAAACGTATAACGGGATTTCATTACGTATTCATCTCCATAAGAATATTGTAAAACTCTATATATATTTGATTTGGGTCACGAAAATACATTTGGAAAAATTGTATTACCATTTTTGTCAAAATTTATAAACACAACTGTAAAACCGACCGTCGAAATGTATTCTTAATTCGATTTTCAAATGTTTTCGACATCATGTCACACCTACAAAGCTATATGTACTTGTTTGGTGTCACAAAATTATTTTTTGTTCAACCGTATACATCGTTTATTGTCGAACCATTTGGTCGATTTCCGACATGTTTTTCATTGTTGAACTATTTTGGTCGAAATCTGAAACCATTCAAGAGTATAACGCACCATTGCATGTCCTAAACATAATTTTAATGGGATTGCACTAAGAATTATTCAATGTAAAACTTTTGTGAAGCTATAATTACTTGATTTGGTTTAGGAAACTACATATAGAACAACCACATTGGCCGTTCAATGTTGAATATCCAACGTTTTGTCAAAATTCAACATCAATCAAGTGCAAGATCCACTGTTGAATGTTCAAAACGTATTTTTATTTTTCATTTCGAACATTTTCAATATCAATTCACACCTACAAAGCCATATGTACTAGTTTGGTGTCACAAAAATACCTTTTGGACAACCATATATATGTTTTTCATTGTTGAACTATTTTGATCGAAATTTGACATTATTCAAAAGCATTGTCCACCGTTGGATATCTAATCCTTATTTTTACAGGATTTTACTATGTATTCATCAAAGTAACAAAATTTTTAACCTATATTTACTTGATTTGGGTCACAAAAATACATTTGGAATAACCATATTGGCCGTTCAATGTCGAATCTCCACAGTTTTTTTTTTTAAAATTTAACAATACTCAATTGTAAAAAATCCATCGTTGAAAGTTTGAAATGTATTTTTAATTTTATTTTGAACGTTTTTGGGCATCGTATCACACAAAAGAAGCTATATGTTTTGGTTTCGAGTCACATAAATATGTTTTGAACAACCATTTTTTTTGAAAATTAACATCATTCAAAAGTATAACCCACCATAGGATGTCCCTAGCCAAAATCTAATTCAATGAGATTTCATTATGTATTCATCGCCAAAATACTTTTGCGAAGCTATATTTACTTGATTAGGTCACAAAAAATATATTTTAACAACTATACAGACTGTTAATATTGAATCACCACTGTTTTTGACATAAATTAAACAGTATTCATGTGTAAAATCAAACACTGAATGAACAAAACGTATTTTTTAATTTGATTTCCGAAATTTTTCGATATCATATCACACCTACGAAAACCATATGTACTAGTTTGGAGTCGGCAAAATGAATTTTCAACAACCATATACGTTGTACATTGTGTAACTATTTTGGTCAAAATCTGACATCATTCAAGTGTATAATAACCTACCACTGTATGTCCCAAACGTATAATGGGATTTCATTACGTATTCACCTCCATAAAAATTTTTTAAAGCTATATATACTTGATTTAAGTCACGAAAATACATATGGAAAAATTGTATTACCATTTTTGTCAAAATTTAACAACACAAGTGTAAAATCTACCATTGAATGTTTGAAATGTATTCTTAATTCGATTTTCAAACGTTTTCGACATCATGTCACACCTACAAAGCCATATGTACTAGTTTGGAGTAACAAAATTACTTTTTGTACAACCATATACATTGTTTATTGTCAAACTATTTGGTCAACGTCCGACATGTTTTAAATTCGATTTTCATACATTTTCGACATCATATCACACCTACGAAGCCATATGTCCAGTTTGGAGTGGCAAAAATACGTTTTCAACAACGATATACGTTGTTCATTGTCGAACTATTTTGGTCCACATTTAACACCATTCTCTCTATAACCCACAATTCGATGTCCTAAGTATAATTTTAATAGCATTTCATTACGCATTCATTACCATAGCACTTTTGTTAAGCTATATTTATTAATTCCGGTTGCAAAATTACATTTGGAATAACTATATTGTCCATTCAATGTCAAATTTCTACTGTTTTTGTCGTACTTTTAATAACACCTACATCACAAAAATACGTTTTGAACGTTTAATGTATGTGTTTCTTTGTTTGGTCAAAATTTGAACCATTCAAAAGTATAACGCGCGATTTGATGTCCTAAACATAATTTTAATGGGATTGCACTACGTATTCTTCAACGTAAAACTTTTGTGACGCTATATTTACTTGATTTGGTTCATGAAAATACATATAGAACAACCACATTGGCCGTTCAATGTCGAATCTCCAATGTTTTGTCAAAATTTAACAACACCCAAGTGTAAAATTCACAGTTGAATGTTCGAAACATTTTTTTTTTCTTTTCAAACTTTTTCGACATCAATTCACACCTACAAAACCATGTGTACTAGTTTGGAATCACAAAAATATATTTCAAACAACCATATATGTGACGCCCCGAAACTTAACTTTCGGGTGTCAAGAGTTACTTAAAATCACGATTTTAAAATATTCAAAGATTTTGACTAAATAAAAGAAATTTTGTTTGATACCTAAATGGTATCGTCGAGTTGCAAAATTTTGAGGGAAGCACTATTGATTAATATACTAATCATATGCCAAATTTGAAAAGTTATCGGCGCATGACCTATTTATAATAAATTTTGGAAGATGCTCGGTCACAATACATTTTGAGTTTGCGCCTCACTGATAAGAAAATATGTATAAAATTTTATACACATTAGAAAATAGTAAATCTAGTTCCTAATGAAAGATAATTCCCTATATAACCTCTATGTAAGGTTTCATAACAAGAAGATGAATGTAAACACTTCAAATTTCATCCCAAATACACAGGACCAGTGCAGTTGCTATTGTCGGGTACATCTACTTTGAATATTTTTATAAAATACATTTCAAATCCGTTTTTTGTGAAATTTGGAGGGTTAGAAAGATATTTAAAACTAGTTTTATCTAGTAAAATATTAAAAATTTATAAAATCATCCTATAGGGACGATTGAGTGAAAACCGTGAGGTGACCATACTGGGCAGTGTCAAAATTTCTGTTCGACACCCTGACGCTTAATTATTCATATCTCATGCTACACACATCGAATCAATAGAGTAATTATAGTTATGTAAAGAAAACTCATATACGGACGTATACATATTTTGAGAGTCTCAAACACATTTTTGTAGAGTCCGTGATGGTATTTGGAAGTTGGTCATGAAACTGTCCAACTTCTAGATTTCATAAGGTCTCTAACAAAATATTCTAACCATCACTAGGCCTGGGCGTCGGGTGGTTCGGTTCGGATTCGGGTATTTCGTAAATGGAACCGTTCGGGTCCACGTAATTTTTGGAACCAAACCTGAACCCGAACCGTCGGTTCGGGTTCCGTTCGGGTTCGGGTTCGGGTTCGGGTTCGGGTTCGATTCTACCTGTAACTTTTAACACTTTCTTAATCTAATGCACAAAATATGAATATAGCATCCAATAGATAGCATAATACAACATCCAATATCTAGCAAAATAAGCCACAAAATAGTATCCATTAGCAGAGTATAAACATTAAACACCAAATTACATACCCAAAAAACAAACAAAAAAAAAAGTACTAAATTTTACAAATGCTAAAAATAACATAAAATTTTCCTCTCAAAACAACATAACAATAAATATTGTCGAATTTTCCTTCCATCCCGTCATTTCATTTGCTTTACCATTCATCAACCTTTCAAAAAAGAGTGAATTGTAAACTTAGAAATAATATAAATGAAATATTTTTTAATTTGTATAGAACTACTTAACATTTACCAACCAACCATTTAAAGACCCTTTTTAATTATCTTATTTAGTTGGTGTTGGGCCATTGAATAAATTGTAAAAAAAAAAAAAAATTCGGCTCTAGTTCGGGTACCAACGGTTCTTGTTCAAGAACCAAGAACCGACCCGAACCCGATCGGTTCTCGATTTCCGGTTCCAGTTCCGGTTCTTAATTTATTTTTTTTGGAATCGGACCGGAACCTCCGGTTCCGATTCCATTCCGGTTCGGGAGGTTCGATTCCGGTTAAAATGCCCACCCCTAACCATCACCCTAATGTGTAAGAAAAACAACATATACAATAAAACTTACTTTTAAAGTACAAACATAACATTTTTATCATCCTTTAGCATATATTTAATACCACACATATTTACCTAGTGAGCTACTTTGCAACATTACAACTTCAAAATCCAACATCGAGTACTTCGACCAACTCTATTCAACCCGGGATTAAGTACCTGAAAAATTGATATGAATAATATGAGTATAAGAAATACTCAGCAAGACATCATGCTGGGATTTAACATGTTAATATCAAAGCGAAAGAAAAGTAATTAAACACATACTTTCATATTCCGGCTTGCCGACACCTTTAGGATTTGTCCTAAGGCATGTATAGATATCTATCTCAGTGGACTTGTCCACCAAACTTTCATATTATGGTTTGCTTGCAAAACTTAAGCTTAAGATATTATCATGAAAATCCTATCACTTGAGCATTGTATAGTGTCTTACCTTAATACTTTGAAGTAATGTGATTGAAAATATGAAAGACTTTACAAACCAAATCTCCACTTCATTTTTATTTCTTTCATGGTAACTAAAATTTGTAATGGCAAAGGCCAAAATATGAAAGACTTTACGAACCAAATTTCCACTTCATTTTTATTTCTTTCACGGTAACTAAAATTTGTAATGGCAAAGGCCTTAATATATATAACGATCACAATAATAATTTTTCTGATAAGGAATTCACCCAACCAACTTGTCCAGTGCAAACTTATCTTTTGCAATTTAGATAAAAAATATGAATGTTTATCCAAAACTTATCTTTACCAATATATATATTTATAACTTCCTTAATGGTAAAGAAACCAAAACCATTAACTTATTCGTTATATAATATATATAATGACTATAATTAACTTTCTTAATTATAAAGAAATCAAAATCATTAACTTATTTGGGTATAATTATATAATGACCATAATTCCTTTTCTTTGAATTTACTTTAGCGACCATATATAAAATCTAATTGAACTGAAAAATCTTTTTCTTGAGCTAATTACAGGTAATTTAATACGAGCTTCAAAACGAGCCTAATATTGATATATAAATTTTTAAGTCTTTAAACACCCAAAATATTTACTAAACTGGCGTATAAAATTTAATAGCACATAAAATTCAAAGCATAACTAAAAATCATAAATAATTAATCTAGCATAAAAATTTGGGGTATTACAATATATCTTTTTCATCGTTGAATTATTTTGATTGACATTCGACATCATTCAAAAGCATAAAGCCCGCCATTTGATAGTCTAAACGTAATTTTTGCAGGATTTCACTATGTATTCATCAACGTTACACATTTTTGATGCTATATTTACTTGATTTTGGTAAAAAAATTCAATTGGAACAACCATATTGCCGTTCAATGTCGAATCTCCATAGTTTTTGTAAAAATTTAACAACACTCAAGTGTAAAAAAACATCGTTGAATGACCGAAATGTATTTTTAATTTGATTTTCAAAGTTTTTCGACATCGTATCACACAAAAGAAGCCATCTGTTTTGATATCGAGTCACATAAATATATTTCGAACAACCATTTTTATCGAAATTTAACGTCATTCAAAAGTACAACCCACCATGAGATGTGTCCTAAGCCTAAATCCAATTCAATGTGAATTCATTATGTATTCATCGCCATATTACTTTAACGAAACTATATTTACTTGATTTTGTCACGAAAATACATTTTAACAACAATACAAACTGTTCAATATCGAATAACCACTGTTTTTGACTCATTTAATCAGCATTCAAATGTAAAAACCGAACACTGAATGAACTAAATAAACGTATTTTGAATTTGATTTCCAAAAATTTTCGCTATCATATCAAACTTACGAAGCCATATGTACTAGTTTGGAGTCACCAAAATGTATTTTCAACAACCATATACATTGATCATTGTCTAACTATTTTGGTCAAAATTTGACATCATTCAAGTGAATAACCTACCACTGTATGTCCTAAACGTATAACCGATTTCATTACGTATTCATCTCCATAAGAATATTGTAAACCTGTATATATATTTGATTTGGGTCACAAAAATACATTTGGAAAAATCATGTTACCATTTTTGTCAAAATTTAACAACACAACTGTAAAACCGACCGTTGAATGTTCGAAATGCATTCTTAATTCGATTTTCAAATGTTTTCGACATCATATTACACCTACAAAGCCATATGTACTAGTTTGGAGTCACAAAATTATTTTTTGTTCAACCATATACATCGTTTATTGTCGAACCATTTGGTCGATTTCCGACATGTTTTTCATTGTTAAACTATTTTGGTCGAAATCTGAAACCATTCAAAAGTATAACGCACCATTGCATGTCCTAAACATAATTTTAATGAGATTGCACTACGTATTATTCAATGTAAAACTTTGTGAAGCCATATTTACTTGATTTGGTTTACGAAACTACATATAGAACAACTACATTGGCCGTTCAATGTCGAATCTCCAACGTTTTGTCAAAATTCAACATCAATCAAGTGCAAGATCCACTGTTGCATGTTCAAAATGTATTTTTATTTTTCATTTCGAATATTTTCGATATCAATTCACACCTACAAAACCATATGTACTAGTTTGGTGTCACAAAAATACCTTTTGGACAACCATATATATGTTTTTCATTGTCGAACTATTTTGATCGAAATTTGACATCATTCAAAAGCATTGTCCACCGTTGGATGACCTAAACCTAATTTTTACTGGATTTTACTATGTATTCATCGAAGTAACACATTTTTTAACCTATATTTACTTGATTTGGGTCACAAAAATACATTTGGAACAACCATATTGACCGTTCAATGTCGAATCTCCACAATTTTTTAAAAATTTAACAATACTCAATTGTAAAAAATGCATCGTTGAAAGTCCGAAATGTATTTTTAATTTGATTTTCAAAGTTTTTCGGCATCGTATCACACAAAAGAAGCCATATGTTTTGGTTTCAATTCACATAAATATGTTTCGAACAACTATTTTTTTTCAAAATTTAACATCATTCAAAAGTATAGCCCACCATGGATGTCCCTAGCCTAAATCTAATTCAATGAGATTTCATTATGTATTCATCGCCATAATACTTTTGTGAATCTATATTTACTTGATTTGGTCCCAAAATTTATTTCATCAGCCATACAGACTGTTAATATCGAATCACCACTGTTTTTGGCATAAATTAAACAACATTCATGTGTAAAACCAAACACTGAATGAACAAAACGTATTTTTTAATTTTATTTCCAAAATTTTCGATATCATATCACACCTACGAAAACCATATGTACTAGTTTGGAGTCGGCAAAATGAATTTTCAACAACCACATACGTTGTACATTGTGTAACTATTTTGGTCAAAATTTGACATCATTCAAGTGTATAATAACCTACCACTGTATGTCCCAAACGTATAATGGGATTTCGTTACGTATTCACCTCCATAAATAGTTTTTAAAGCTGTATATACTTGATTTAGGTCACGAAAATACATATGGAAAAACTGTATTACCGTTTTTGTCAAAATTTAACAACACAAGTGTAAAATCTTCCATCGAATGTTCGAAATGTATTCTTAATTCGATTTTCAAACGTTTTCGACATCATGTCACACCTACAAAGCCATATGTACTAGTTTGGAGTAACAAAATTAATTTTTGTACAACGATATACATCGTTTATTGTCAAACTATTTGGTCAACGTCCGACATGTTTTAAATTCGATTTTTATACATTTTCGACATCATATCACAACTACGAAGCCATATGTCCAGTTTGGAGTGGCAAAAATGTGTTTTCAACAACGATGTACGTTGTTCATTGTCGAACTATTTTGGTCAACATTTAACACCATTCTCTCTATAACACACAATTCTATGTCCTAAGCATAATTTTAATGGCATTTCATTACGCATTCATCACCATAGCACTTTTGTTAAGCTATATTTACTGATTCCGGTTACAAAATTACATTTGGAATAACTATATTGTCCATTCAATGTCAAATCTCTATCGTTTTTGTCGTACTTTTAATAACACCTACAACACAAAAATACGTTTTGAACGTTTAATGTATGTGTTTTATTGTTTGGTCAAAATTTGAAACCATTCAAAAGTATAACGCACGATTGGATGTCCTAAACATAATTTTAATGGGATTGTACTACGTATTCTTCAACGTAAAACTTTTGTGACGCTATATTTACTTGATTTGGGTCATTAAAATACATATAGAACAACTACATTGGCCGTTCAATGTCGAATCTCCAATGTTTTGTCAAAATTTAACAACACCCAAGTGTAAAATTCACAGTTGAATGTTCGAAACGTAATTTTTTTTTTTTTTTTCGAACTTTTTCGACATCAATTCACACCTACAAAACCATGTGTACTAGTTTGGAATCACAAAAATACATTTCGTATTGTTTTTCATCATTGAATTATTTTGATTGAAATTCGACATCATTCAAAAGCATAGCCTGCCATTGGATAGTCTAAACGTAATTTTTGCAGGATTTCACTATGTATTCATCATCGTAACACATTTTTGATGCAATATTTACTTGATTTTGGTCAAAAAATTCAATTGGAACAACCATATTGCCGTTCAATGTCGAATCTCCACAGTTTTTGTAAAAATTTAACAACACTCAAGTGTAGAAAAATCACCGTTGAATGACCGAAATGTATTTTTAATTTGATTTTCAAAGTTTTTGGACATAGCATCACACAAAAGAAGCCATCTGTTTTGATATCGAGTCACATAAATATATTTCGAACAACCATTTTTATCGAAATTTAACGTCATTCAAAAGTATAACCTACCATGGGATGTGTCCTAAGCCTAAATCCAATTCAATGTGAATACATTATGTATTCATCGCCATATTACTTTTACGAAACTATATTTCTTTGATTTTGTCACGAAAATACATTTTAACAACAATACAAACTGTTCAATATCGAATAACCACTGTTTTTGACTCATTTAATCAGCATTCAAATGTAAAAACCGAACACTGAATAAATAAAATGAACATATTTTTAATTTGATTTCCAAAAATTTTCGATATCATATCAAACTTACGAAGCCATATGTACTATTTTGGAGTCACCAAAATGCATTTTCAACAACCATATACATTGAACATTGTCTAATTATTTTGGTCAAAATTTGACATCAATCAAGTGTATAACCTACCACTGTATGTCCTAAACGTATAACGGGATTTCATTACGTATTCATCTCCATAAGAATATTGTAAAACTTTATATATATTTGATTTGGGTCACGAAAATACATTTGGAAAAATCGTATTACCATTCTTGTCAAAATTTAACAACACAACTGTAAAACCGACCGTTGAATATTCAAAATGTATTCTTAGTTAGATTTTCAAACGTTTTCGACATCATGTCACACCTACAAAGCCATATGTACTAGTTTGGAGTCACAAAATTATTTTTTGTTCAACCGTAAACATCGTTTATTGTCGAACCATTTGGTCGATTTCTGACATGTTTTTCATTGTTAAACTATTTTGGTCGAAATCTGAAACCATTCAAAAGTATAACGCACCATTGCATGTCCTAAACATAATTTTAATGGGATTGCACTACGTATTATTCAACGTAAAACTTTGTGAAGCTATATTTTCCTGATTTGGTTTACGAAAATACATATAGAACAACCACATTGGCCGTTCAATGTCGAATCTCCAACGTTTTGTCAAAATTCAACATCAATCAAGTGCAAGATCCACTGTTGAATGTTCAAAATGTATTTTTATTTTTCATTTCAAACATTTTCGATATCAATTCACACCTACAAAACCATATGATCTAGTTTGGTGTCACAAAAATACCTTTTGGACAACCATACATATGTTTTTCATTGTCGAACTATTTTGATCGAAATTTGACATCATTCAAGAGCATTGTCCACCGTTGGATGACCTAAACCTAATTTTTACTGGATTTTACTATGTATTCATTGAAGTAACACATTTTTTAACCTATATTTACTTGATTTGGGTCTCAAAAACACATTTGGAACAACCATATTGACCGTTCAATGTCGAATCTCCACAGTTTTTTAAAAATTTAACAATACTCAATTGTAAAAAATCCATCGTTGAAAGTCCGAAATGTATTTTTAATTTTGATTTTCAAAGTTTTTCGGCATTGTATCACGCAAAAGAAGTCATATGTTTTGGTTTTGAGTCACATAAATATGTTTCGAACAACCATTTTTTTTCAAAATTTAACATCATTCAAAAGTATAACCCACCATGGGATGTCCCTAGCCTAAATCTAATTCAATGAGATTTCATTATGTATTCAACGCCATAATACTTTCGTGAATCTATATTTACTTGATTTTGTCACAAAAATATATTTTAACAACCATACAGACTGTTAATATCGAATCACCACTGTTTTTGACATAAATTAAACAACATTCATGTGTAAAACCAAACACTGAATGAACAAAACGTATTTTTTAATTTGATTTCCAAAATTTTTTGTTATCATATCACACCTACGAAAACCATTTGTACTAGTTTGGAGTCGGCAAAATGAATTTTTAACAACCACATACGTTCTACATTGTGTAACTATTTTGGTCAAAATCTGACATCATTCAAGTGTATAATAACCTACCACTGTATGTCCCAAACGTATAATGGGATTTCATTACGTATTCACCTCCATAAATATTTTTAAAGCTATATATACTTGATTTAGGTCACGAAAATACATATGGAAAAAGCAGATTACTGCTTTTTGTCAAAATTTAACAACATAAGTGTAAAATCTACCATCGAATGTTCGAAATGTATTCTTAATTCGATTTTCAAACGTTTTCGACATCATGTCACACCTACAAAGCCATATGTACTAGTTTGGAGTAACAAAATTACTTTTTGTACAACCATATACATCGTTTATTGTCGAACTATTTGGTCAACGTCCGACATGTTTTAAATTCGATTTACATACATTTTCGACATCATATCACACCTACGAAGCCATATGTCCTGTTTGGAGTGGCTAAAATACATTTTCAACAACGATGTACGTTGTTCATTGTCGAACTATTTTGGTCAACATTTAACACCATTCTCTCTATAACACACAATTAGATGTCCTAAGCATAATATTAATGGCATTTCATTACGTATTCATCACCATAGCACTTTTGTTAAGTTATATTTATTGATTCCGGTTACAAAATTACATTTGGAATAACTATATTTTTCATTCAATATCAGATCTCTACCGTTTTTGTTGTACTTTTAATAACACCTACATCACAAAAATACGTTTCGAACGTTTAATGTATGTGTTTCTTTGTTTTGTCAAATTTGAAACCATTCAAAAGTATAACGCACGATTGGATGTCCTAAACATAATTTTAATGGGAATACACTACGTATTCTTCAACGTAAAACTTTTGTGACGCTATACTTACTTGATTTGGTTCATGAAAATACATATAGAACAACCACATTAGCAGTTTAAGGTCGAATCTCCAATGTTTTGTCAAAATTTAACAACACCCAAGTGTAAAATTCACAGTTGAATCTTCGAAACGTAATTTTATTTCTTTTCGAACTTTTTCGACATCAATTCCACCTACAAAACCTTGTGTACTAGTTTGGAATCACAAAAATACATATCGTATTGTTTTTCATCGTTGAATTATTTTGATTGAAATTCGACATCATTCAAAAGCATAGCCCGCCATTTGATAGTCTAAGCATAATTTTTGCAGGATTTCACTATGTATTCATCACCGTAACACATTTTTGATGCTATATTTACTTGAGCTTGGTCAAAAAATTCAATTGGAACAACCATATTGCCGTTCAATGTCGAATCTCCACAATTTTTGTAAAAATTTAACAACACTCGAGTGTAGAAAAATCACCGTTGAATGACCGAAATGTATTTGTAATTTGATTTTCAAAGTTTTTCGACATCGCATCACACAAAAGAAGCCATATGTTTTGATATCGAGTCACATAAACATATTTCGAACAACCATTTTTATCGAAATTTAACGTCATTCAAAAGTATAGCCTACCGTGGGATGTGTCCTAAGCCTAAATCCAATTCAATGTGAATTCATTATGTATTCATCGCCATATTACTTTTACGAAACTATATTTACTTGATTTTGTTACGAAAATACAATTTAACAACAATACAAACTGTTCAATATCGAATAACCACTGTTTTTGACTCATTTAATCAGCATTCAAATGTAAAAACCGAACACTGAATGAACTAAATAAATGTATTTTGAATTTGATTTCCAAAAATTTTCGATATCATATCAAACTTGCGAAGCCATATGTACAAGTTTGGAGTCGCCAAAATGCATTTACAACAAACATATACATTGAACATTGTCTAACTATTTTGGTCAAAATTTGACATCATTCAAGTGTATAACCTACCACTGTATGTCCTAACGTATAACGGGATTTCGTTACGTATTCATCTCCATAAGAATATTGTAAAACTTTATATATATTTGATTTGGATCACGAAAATACATTTGGAAAAATCGTGTTACCATTTTTGTCAAAATTTAACAACACAACTGTAAAACCGACCGTTGAATGTTCGAAATGTATTCTTAATTCGATTTTCAAACGTTTTCGACATCATGTCACACCTACAAAGCCATATGTACTAGTTTGGAGTCACAAAATTATTTTTGTTCAACCGTAAACATCTTTTATTGTCGAACCATTTGGTCGATTTCGACATGTTTTTCATTGTTAAACTATTTTGGTCGAAATCTGAAACCATTCAAAAGTATAACGCACCATTGCATGTCCTAAACATAATTTTAATGGGATTGTACTATGTATTATTCAACGTAAAACTTTTGTGAAGCTATATTTACTTGATTTGGGATACAAAACTACAAATAGAACAACCACATTGGACGTTCAATGTCGAATCTTCAACGTTTTGTCAAAAATTAACATCAATCAAGCACAAGATCCACTGTTGAATGTTCAAAATGTATTTTAATTTTTCATTTCGAACATTTTCGATATCAATTCACACCTACAAAACCATGTGTACTAGTTTGGAATCACAAAATACTTTTGGACAACCATATATGTTTTTCATCGTTGAATTATTTTGATTGAAATTTGACATCATTCAAAAGCATTGTCCACCATTGGATAGTCTAAACGTAATTTTTTGCTAGATTTCACTATGTATTCATCAAGTAACACATTTTTGATGCAATATTTACTTGATTTTGGTCAAAAAATTCAATTGGAACAACCATATTGCCGGTCAATGTCGAATCTACACAGTTTTTGGAAAAATTTAACAACACTCAAGTGTAGAAAAATCACCGTTGAATGACCGAAATGTATTTTTAATTTGATTTTCAAAGTTTTTGGACATAGAATCACACAAAAGAAGCCATCTGTTTTGATATCGAGTCACATAAATATATTTCGAACAACCATTTTTATCGAAATTTAACGTCATTCAAAAGTATAACCCACCATGGGATGTGTCCTAAGCCTAAATCCAATTCAATGTGAATTCATTATGTATTCATCGCCATATTACTTTTACGAAACTATATTTACTTGATTTTGTCACGAAAATACATTTTAACAACAATACAAACTGTTCAATATCGAATAACCACTGTTTTTGACTCATTTAATCAGCATTCAAATGTAAAAACCGAACACTGAATGAATAAAATAAACATATTTTCAATTTGATTTCCAAAAATTTTTGATATCATATCCAACTTATGAAGCCATATGTACTATTTTGGAGTCACCAACATGCATTTTCAACAACCGTATACATTGAACATTGTTTAATTATTTTGGTCAAAATTTGACATCAATCAAGTGTATAACCTACCACTGTATGTCCTAAACGTATAACGGGATTTCATTACGTATTCATCTCCATAAGAATATTGTAAAACTGTATATATTTGATTTGGGTCACGAAAATACATTTGGAAAAATCGTATTACTATTTTTGTCAAAATTTAACAACACAAGTGTAAAATCGACCGTTGAATGTTCGAAATGTATTATTAATTCGATTTTCAAACGTTTTCGACATCATGTCACTCCTACAAACCCATATGTATTAGTTTGGAGTCACAAATTTATTTTTTGTACAACCGTATACATCGTTTATTGTCGAACCATTTGGTCGATTTTTCGACATGTTTTTCATTGTTTAATTTTTTGGTGAAATCTGAAACCATTCAAAAGTATAACGCACCATTGCATGTCCTAAACATAATTTTAATGGGATTGTACTACTTATTATACAACGTAAAACTTTTGTGAAGCTATATTTCCTTGATTTGGTTCACGAAAATACATATAGAACAACCACATTGGCCGTTCAATGTCGAATCTCCAACGTTTTGTCAAAATTCAACATCATCAAGTGTAAGATCCACGCGTTGAATGTTCAAAATGTATTTTTTTTTTTCATTTCAAACTTTTTGATATCAATTCACACCTACAAAACCATATGTACTAGTTTGGAATCACAAAATACCTTTTGGACAATCATATATATGTTTTTCATTGTTGAACTATTTTGATTGAAATTTGACATCATTCAAAAGCATTGTCCACCGTTGGATAACCTAAACCTAATTTTTACTGGATTTTACAATGTATTCATCACCGTAACACATTTTTAACCTATATTTACTTGATTTGGGTCAAAAACACATTTGGAACAACCATATTGGCCGTTCAATGTCGAATCTCCACAGTTTTTTAAAAATTTAAAAATACTCAATTGTAAAAAATCCATCGTTGAAAGTCCGAAATGTATTTTTAATTTGATTTTCAAAGTTTTTCGACATCGTATCACACAAAAGAAGCCATATGTTTTGGTTTCGATTCACATAAATATGTTATGAACAACATTTTTTTCAAAATTTAACATAATTCAAAAGTATAACCCACCATGGGATGTCCCTAGCCTAAATCTAATTCAATGAGATTTCATTATGTATTCATCGCCATAATACTTTTGTGAATCTATATTTACTTGATTTTGTCACAAAAATATATTTTAACAATAATACAAATGTTAATATCGAATCACCCATTGTTTTTGACATAAATTAAACAACATTCAATGTAAAACCAAACACCGAATGAACTAAAAAACGTATTTTTAATTTGATTTCCAAAATTTTTCGATATCATATCACACCTACAAAACCATATGTACTAGTTTGGAGTCGGCAAAATAAATTTTCAACAACCATATACGTTGTACATTGTGTAACTATTTTGGTCAAAATATGACATCATTCAAGTGTATAATAACCTACCCTTTGTATGTCCCAAACGTATAATGGGATTTCATTACGTATTCACCTCCATAAATATTTTTAAAGCTATATATACTTGATTTAGGTCACGAAAATACATATGGAAAAATCGTATTACCATTTTTGTCAAAATTTAACAACACAAGTGTAAAATCTACCATCGAATGTTTGAAATGTATTCTTAATTTGATTTTCAAAAGTTTTCGACATCATGTCACACCTACAAAGCCATATGTACTAGTTTGGAGTAACAAAAATACTTTTGTACAACCATATACATCGTTTATTGTCGAACTATTTGGTCAACATCCGATATGTTTTAAATTCTATTTTCATATATTTTCGACATCATATCACACCCTACGAAGCCATATGTCCTGTTTGGAGTGGCTAAAAATCGTTTTCAACAACGATGTCGTTGTTCATTGTCGAACTATTTTGGTTAACATTTAACACCATTCTCTCTTTAACCCACAATTCGATGTTCTAAGCATAATTTTAATGGCATTTCATTACGCATTCATAACCATTGCACTTTTGCTAAGCTATATTTATTGATTCGGTTACAAAATTACATTTGGAATAACTATATTGTCCATTCAATGTCAAATCTCTACCGTTTTTGTCGTACTTTTAACAACACCTACATCACAAAAAATACGTTTTGAACGTTTAATGTATGTGTTTCTTTGTTTGGTCAAATTTGAAACCATTCAAAAGTATAACGCACGATTGGATGTCCTAAACATAATTTTAATGGGATTGCACTACTTATTCTTCAACGTAAAACTTTTGTGGACGCGCTTTATTTACTTGATTTGGTTCATGAAAATACATATAGAAAAACCACATTGGCCGTTCAATGTCGAATCTCCAATGTTTTGTCAAAATTTAACAACACCCAAGTGTAAAATTCGCAGTTGAATGTTGGAAACGTAATTTTTTTTTCTTTTCGAACTTTTTCGACATCAATTCACACCTAGAAAACCATGTGTACTAGTTTGGAATCACAAAAATACATTTCGTATTGTTTTTCATCGTTGAATTATTTTGATTGAAATTCGACATCATTCAAAAGCATAGCCCACCATTGGATAGTCTAAACGTAATTTTTGCAGGATTTCACTATGTATTCATCACCGTAACACATTTTTGATGCTATATTTACTTGATTTTGGTCAAAAAATTCAATTGGAACGACCATATTGCCATTTAATGTCAAATCTCCACAGTTTTTGTAAAAATTTAACAACACTCTAGTGTAGAAAAATCACCGTTGAATGACCGAAATGTATTTTTAATTTGATTTTCAAAGTTTTTCGACATCGCATCACACAAAAGAAGCCATATGTTTTGATATCGAGTCACATAAATATATTTTGAACAACCATTTTTATCGAAATTTAACGTCATTCAAAATATAACCTACCATGGGATGTGTCCTAAGCCTAAATCCAATTCAATGTGAATTCATTATGTATTCATCGCCATACTACTTTTACGAAACTATATTTACTTGATTTTGTCACGAAAATACATTTTAACAACAATACAAACTATTCAATATCGAGTAACCACTGTTTTTTATTCATTTAATCAAGCATTCAAATGTAAAAACCGAACAATCGAATGAACTAAATAAACGTATTTTTAATTTGATTTCCAAAATTTGTCGATATCATATCGAACCTACGCAGCCACATGTACTAGTTTGGAGTCGCCAAAATGCATTTTCAACAACCATATACGTTGAACATTGTCAAACTATTTTGGTCAAAATTTGACATCATTCAAGTGTATGATAACCTACCACTGTATGTCCAAAACGTATAACGGGATTTCATTACGCATTCATCTCCATAAGAATATTGTAAAACTGTATATATATTTGATTTGGGTCACGAAAATACATTTGGAAAAATCGTGTTACCATTTTTGTCAAAATTTAACAACACAATCAGAAACCGACCGTTGAATGTTCGAAATGTATTATTAATTCGATTTTCAAACGTTTTCGACATCATGTCACTCCTACAAACCCATATGTACTAGTTTGGAGTCACAAATTTATTTTTTGTACAACCGTATACATCGTTTATTGTCGAACCATTTGGTTGATGTGCGACATGTTTTTCATTGTTGAACTATTTTGGTCGAAATTTGAAACCATTCAAAAGTATAACGCACCATTGCATGTCCTAAACATAATTTCAATGAGATTGCACTACGAATTCTTTAACGTAAAACTTTTGCGAAGCTCTATTTACTTGATTTGGTTTATAAAAATACATATAGAACAATCACAATGGCCGTCAATGTCGAATCTTCAACGTTTTGTCAAAAATTAACATCAATCAAGTACAAGATCCACTGTTGAATGTTCAAAATGTATTTTAAGTTTTCATTTCGAACATTTTCGATATCAATTCACACCTACAAAACCATATGTACTAGTTTGGCGTCACAAAATACCTTTTGGACAACCATATATATGTTTTTCATTGTCGAACTATTTTGATCGAAATTTGACATCATTCAAAAGCATTGTCCACCGTTGGATAACCTAAACCTAATTTTTACTGGATTTTACAATGTATTCATCGAATTAACGCATTTTTTAACCTATATTTACTTGATTTGGGTCTCAAAAACACATTTGGAACAACCATATTGGCCGTTCAATGTCAAATCTCCACAGTTTTTTAAAAATTTAAAAATACTCAATTGTAAAAAATCCATCGTTGAAAGTCCGAAATGTATTTTTAATTTGATTTTCAAAGTTTTTCGACATCGTATCACACAAAAGAAGCCATATGTTTTGGTTTCGATTCACATAAATATGTTATGAACAACATTTTTTTCAAAATTTAACATAATTCAAAAGTATAACCCACCATGGGATGTCCCTAGCCTAAATCTAATTCAATGAGATTTCATTATGTATTCATCGCCATAATACTTTTGTGAATCTATATTTACTTGATTTGGTCACAAAAATATATTTTAACAACCGTACAGACTGTTAATATCGAATCACCACTGTTTTTGACATAAATTAAACAACATTCATGTGTAAAACCAAACACTGAATGAACAAAACGTATTTTTTAATTTGATTTCCGAAATTTTTCGATATCATATCACACCTACAAAAACCATATGTACTAGTTTGGAGTCGGCAAAATGAATTTTCAACAACCATATACGTTGTACATTGTGTAACTATTTTGGTCAAAATATGACATCATTCAAGTGTATAATAACCTACCACTGTATGTCCCAAACGTATAATGGGATTTCATTACGTATTCACCTCCATAAATATTTTTTAAAGCTATATATACTTGATTTAGGTCACAAAAATACATATGGAAAAAAGCGTATTACCGTTTTTGTCAAAATTTAACAACACAAGTGTAAAATCTACCATCGAATGTTGAAATGTATTCTTAATTCGATTTTCAAAAGTTTTCGACATCAGTCACACCTACAAAGCCATATGTACTAGTTTGGAGTAACAAAATTACTTTTTGTACAACCATATACATCGTTTATTGTCGAACTATTTGGTCAACATCCGATATGTTTTAAATTTATTTTCATATATTTTCGACATCATATCACACCCACGAAGCCATATGTCCAGTTTGGAGTGGCTAAAATGCGTTTTCAACAACGATGTACGTTGTTCATTGTCGAACTATTTTGGTTAACATTTAACACCATTTCTCTTTAACCCACAATTCGATGTTCTAAGCATAATTTTAATGGCATTTCATTACGCATTCATAACCATTGCACTTTTGTTAAGCTATATTTATTGATTCCGGTTACAAAATTACATTTGGAATAACTATATTGTCCATTCAATGTCAAATCTCTACTGTTTTTGTCGCACTTTTAATAACAAAAAATACGTTTTGAACGTTTAATGTATGTGTTTCTTTGTTTGGTCAAATTTGAAACCATTCAAAAGTATAACATACGATTGGATGTCCTAAACATAATTTTAATGGGATTGCACTACTTATTCTTCAACGTAAAACTTTTGTGACACTTTATTTACTTGATTTGGTTCATGAAAATACATATAGAAAACCACATTGGCCGTTCAATGTCGAATCTCCAATGTTTTGTCAAAATTTAACAACACCCAAGTGTAAAATTCGCGATTGAATGTTGAAACGTAATTTTTTTTTTTTCTTTTCGAACTTTTTCGACATCAATTCACACCTAGAAAACCATGTGTACTAGTTTGGAATCACAAAAATACATTTCGTATTGTTTTTCATAGATGAATTATTTTGATTGAAATTCGACATCATTCAAAAGCATAGCCCACCATTGGATAGTCTAAACGTAATTTTTGCGAGGATTTCACTATGTATTCATCACCGTAACACATTTTGATGCTATATTTACTTGATTTTGGTCAAAAATTCAATTGGAACGACCATATTGCCATTTAATGTCAAATCTCCACAGCTTTTTAAAAATTTAACAACACTCTAGTGTAGAAAAATCACCGTTGAATGACCAAAATGTATTTTTAATTTGATTTTCAAAGTTTTTCGACATCGCATCACACAAAAGAAGCCATATGTTTTGATATCGAGTCACATAAATATATTTGAACAACCATTTTATCGAAATTTAACGTCATTCAAAAATATAACCTACCATGGGATGTGTCCTAAGCCTAAATCCAATTCAATGTGAATTCATTATGTATTCATCGCCATACTACTTTTTTACGAAACTATATTTACTTGATTTTGTCACGAAAATACATTTTAACAACAATACAAACTGTTCAATATCGAGTAACCACTTTGTTTTTATTCATTTAATCAACATTCAAATGTAAAAATCAAACATCGAATGAACTAAATAAATGTATTTTTAATTTGATTTCCAAAATTTTCGATATCATATCAAACTTACGAAGCCATATGTACTAGTTTGGAGTCGCCAAAATGCATTTTCAACAACCATATACATTGAACATTGTCTAACTATTTTGGTCAAAATTTGACATCATTCAAGTGTATAAGTGGTATGTCCTAAACGTATAACGGGATTTTGTTACGTATTCATCTCCATAAGAATATTGTAAAGCTGTATATATATTTGATTTGGGTCACGAAAATACATTTGGAAAAATCGTGTTACCATTTTTGTCAAAATTTAACAACACAATTGTAAAACCGACCGTTGAATGTTGAAATGTATTCTTAATTCGATTTTCAAACGTTTTGACATTATGTCACACCTACAAACCCATATGTATTAGTTTGGAGTCACAAAATTTTTTTTTGTTCAACCGTATACATCGTTTATTGTTGAACCATTTGGTCGATTTTCGACATGTTTTCATTGTTGAATTTTTTTGATTGAAATTTGAAACCATTCAAAAGTATAACGCACCATTGCATGTCCTAAACATAATTTTAATGGGATTGTACTACTATTATTATTCAACGTAAAACTTTTGTGAAGCTATATTTACTTGATTTGGGTTACGAAAATACATATAGAACAACCACATTGGCCGTTCAATGTCGAATCTTCAACGTTTTGTCAAAAATTAACATCAATCAAGTACAAGATCCATTGTTGAATGTTCAAAATGTATTTTAAGTTTTCATTTCGAACATTTTCGATATCAATTCACACCTACAAAACCATATGTACTAGTTTGGCGAATCAAAATACCTTTTGGATTTATATATGTTTTTCATCGTTGAACTATTTTGATTGAAATTTGACATCATTCAAAAGCATTGTCCACCATTGGATAACCTAAACCTAATTTTTCTTGGATTTTACAATGTATTCATCAATTAACGCATTTTTTAACCTATATTTACTTGATTTGGGTCTCAAAACACATTTGGAACAACCATATTGGAGCGACCATATTGCCATTTAATGTCAAATCTCCACGCAGTTTTGTAAAAATTTAACAACACTCTAGTGTAGAAAAATCACCGTTGAATGACCGAAATGTATTTTTAATTTGATTTTCAAAGTTTTTCGACATAGCATCACACAAAAGAAGCCATATGTTTTGATATCGAGTCACATAAATATATATTTGAACAACCATTTTTATCGAAATTTAACGTCATTCAAAAATATAACCTACCATGGGATGTGTCCTACGCCTAAATCCAATTCAATGTGAATTCATTATGTATTCATCGCCATACTACTTTTACGAAACTATATTTACTTGATTTTGTCACGAAAATACATTTTAACAACAATACAAACTGTTCAATATCGAGTAACCACTGTTTTTTATTCATTTAATCAGCATTCAAATGTAAAAATCGAACACTGAATGAACTAAATAAATGTATTTTTAATTTGATTTCCAAAAATTTTCGATATCATATCAAACTTACGAAGCCATATGTACTAGTTTGGAGTCACCAAATGCATTTTCAACAACCATATACATTGAACATTGTTTAACTATTTTGGTCAAAATTTGACATCATTCAAGTGTATAAGTGGTATGTCCTAAACGTATAACGGGATTTTGTTACGTATTCATCTCCATAAGAATATTGTAAAACTGTATATATATTTGATTTGGGTCACGAAAATACATTTGGAAAAATCGTGTTACTTTTTTTTTGTCAAAATTTAACAACACAATCAGTAAAACCAACCGTTGAATGTTCGAAATGTATTCTTAATTCGATTTTCAAACGTTTTTGACATTATGTCACACCTACAAAGCCATATGTATTAGTTTGGAGTCACAAAATTATTTTTGTTCAACCGTATACATCGTTTATTGTCGAACCATTTGGTCGATTTCCGACATGTTTTTCATTGTTGAATTTTTTTGGTCGAAATCTAAAACCATTCAAAAGTATAACGCACCATTGCATGTCCTAAACATAATTTTAATGGGATTGTACTACGTATTATTTAACGTAAAACTTTTGTGAAGCTATATTTACTTGATTTGGGTTATGAAACTACATATAGAACAACCACATTGGCCGTTCAATGTCGAATCTTCAACGTTTTGTCAAAAATTAACATCAATCAAGTACAAGATCCACTGTTGAATGTTCAAAATGTATTTTAAGTTTTCATTTCGAACATTTTCGATATCAATTCACACCTACAAAACCATATGTACTAGTTTGGCGTCACAAAATACCTTTTGGACAACCATATATATGTTTTTCATTGTCGAACTATTTTGATCGAAATTTGACATCATTCAAAAGCATTGTCCACCGTTGGATAACCTAAACCTAATTTTTACTGGATTTTACAATGTATTCATCGAATTAACGCATTTTTAACCTATATTTACTTGATTTGGGTCTCAAAACACATTTGGAACAACCATATTGGCCGTTCAATGTCAAATCTCCACAGCTTTTTAAAAATTTAAAATACTCAATTGTAAAAATCCATCGTTGAAAGTCCGAAATGTATTTTTAATTTGATTTTCAAAGTTTTTCGACATCGTATCACACAAAAGAAGCCATATGTTTTGGTTTCGATTCACATAAATATGTTATGAACAACACATTTTTTCAAAATTTAACATAATTCAAAAGTATAACCCACCATGGGATGTCCCTAGCCTAAATCTAATTCAATGAGATTTCATTATGTATTCATCGCCATAATACTTTTGTGAATCTATATTTACTTGATTTGGTCACAAAATATATTTTAACAACCGTCTGATTGTTAATATCGAATCACCATTGTTTTTGACATAAATTAAACAACATTCATGTGTAAAACCAAACACTTTGAATGAACAAAGCGTATTTTTAATTTGATTTTCGAAATTTTTCGATATCATATCACACCTACAAAAACCATATGTACTAGTTTGGAGTCGGCAAAATGAATTTTCAACAACCATATACGTTGTACATTGTGTAACTATTTTGGTCAAAATATGACATCATTCAAGTGTATAATAACCTACCACTGTATGTCCCAAACGTATAATGGGATTTCATTACGTATTCACCTCCATAAATATTTTTTAAAGCTATATATACTTGATTTAGGTCACGAAAATACATATGGAAAAAGCGTATTACCGTTTTTTGTCAAAATTTAACAACACAAGTGTAAAATCTACCATCGAATGTTCGAAATGTATTCTTAATTCGATTTTCAAAAGTTTTCGACATCATCCACACCTACAAAGCCATATGTACTAGTTTGGAGTAACAAAATTACTTTTTGTACAACCATATACATCGTTTATTGTCGAACTATTTGGTCAACATCCGATATGTTTTAAATTCTATTTTCATATATTTTCGACATCATATCACACCCACGAAGCCATATGTCCGGTTTGGAGTGGCTAAAATCGTTTTCAACAACGATGTGTCGTTGTTCATTGTCGAACTATTTTGGTTAACATTTAACACCATTCTCTCTTTAACCCACAATTCGATGTTCTAAGCATAATTTTAATGGCATTTCATTACGCATTCATAACCATTGCACTTTTGTTAAGCTATATTTATTGATTCGGTTACAAAATTACATTTGGAATAACTATATTGTCCATTCAATGTCAAATCTCTACCGTTTTTGTCGTACTTTTAACAACACCTACATCACAAAAATACGTTTTGAGCGTTTAATGTATGTGTTTCTTTGTTTGGTCAAATTTGAAACCATTCAAAAGTATAACGCATACGATTGGATGTCCTAAACATAATTTTAATGGGATTGCACTACTTATTCTTCAACGTAAAACTTTTGTGACGCTTTATTTACTTGATTTGGTTCATGAAAATACATATAGAAAACCACATTGGCCGTTCAATGTCGAATCTCCAATGTTTTGTCAAAATTTAACAACACCCAAGTGTAAAATTCGCGATTGAATGTTGGAAGCGTAATTTTTTTTCTTTTCGAACTTTTTCGACATCAATTCACACCTAGAAAACCATGTGTACTAGTTTGGAATCACAAAAATACATTTCGTATTGTTTTTCATCGTTGAATTATTTTGATTGAAATTCGACATCATTCAAAAGCATAGCCCACCATTGGATAGTCTAAACGTAATTTTGCGAGGATTTCACTATGTATTCATCACCGTAACACATTTTCGATGCTATATTTACTTGATTTTGGTCAAAAAATTCAATTGGAACGACCATATTGCCATTTAATGTCAAATCTCCACAGTTTTTGTAAAAATTTAACAACACTCTAGTGTAGAAAAATCACCGTTGAATGACCGAAATGTATTTTTAATTTGATTTTCAAAGTTTTTCGACATCGCATCACTCAAAAGAAGCCATATGTTTTGATATCGAGTCACATAAATATATTTCGAACAACCATTTTTATCGAAATTTAACGTCATTCAAAAATATAACCTACCATGGGATGTGTCCTAAGCCTAAATCCAATTCAATGTGAATTCATTATGTATTCATCGCCATACTACTTTTACGAAACTATATTTACTTGATTTTGTCACGAAAATACATTTTAACAACAATACAAACTGTTCAATATCGAGTAACCACTGTTTTTTATTCATTTAATCAGCATTCAAATGTAAAAATCGAACACTGAATGAACTAAATAAATGTATTTTTAATTTGATTTCCAAAAATTTTCGATATCATATCAAACTTACGAAGCCATATGTACTAGTTTGGAGTCGCCAAAATGCATTTTCAACAACCATATACATTGAACATTGTCTAACTATTTTGGTCAAAATTTGACATCATTCAAGTGTATAAGTGGTATGTCCTAAACGTATAACGGGATTTTGTTACGTATTCATCTCCATAAGAATATTGTAAAGCTGTATATATATTTGATTTGGGTCACGAAAATACATTTGGAAAAATCGTGTTACCATTTTTGTCAAAATTTAACAACACAATGTTGTAAAACCGACCGTTGAATGTTGAAATGTATTCTTAATTCGATTTTCAAACGTTTTTGACATTATGTCACACCTACAAAGCCATATGTATTAGTTTGGAGTCACAAAATTATTTTTTGTTCAACCGTATACATCGTTTATTGTCGAACCATTTGGTCGATTTTCGACATGTTTTTCATTGTTGAATTTTTTTGGTCGAAATCTGAAACCATTCAAAAGTATAACGCACCATTGCATGTCCTAAACATAATTTTAATGGGATTGTACTACGTATTATTTAACGTAAAACTTTTGTGAAGCTATATTTACTTGATTTGGGTTACGAAACTACATATAGAACAACCACATTGGCCGTTCAATGTCGAATCTTCAACGTTTTGTCAAAAATTAACATCAATCAAGTACAAGATCCATTTGTTGAATGTTCAAAATGTATTTTAAGTTTTCATTTTGAACATTTTCGATATCAATTCACACCTACAAAACCATATGTACTAGTTTGGCGTCACAAAATACCTTTTGGACAACCATATATATGGTTTTCATTGTCGAACTATTTTGATCGAAATTTGACATCATTCAAAAGCATTGTCCACCGTTGGATAACCTAAACCTAAATTTTTCTTTGGATTTTACAATGTATTCATCGAATTAACGCATTTTTTAACCTATATTTACTTGATTTGGGTCTCAAAAACACATTTGGAACAACCATATTGGCCGTTCAATGTCAAATCTCCACAGTTTTTTAAAAATTTAAAAATACTCAATTGTAAAAAATCCATCGTTGAAAGTCCGAAATGTATTTTTAATTTGATTTTCAAAGTTTTTCGACATCGTATCACACAAAAGAAGCCATATGTTTTGGTTTCGATTCACATAAATATGTTATGAACAACATTTTTTCAAAATTTAACATAATTCAAAAGTATAACCCACCATGGGATGTCCCTAGCCTAAATCTAATTCAATGAGATTTCATTATGTATTCATCGCCATAATACTTTTGTGAATCTATATTTACTTGATTTGGTCACAAAATATATTTTAACAACCGTGCAATTGTTAATATCGAATCACCCATTGTTTTTGACTTAAATTAAACAACATTCATGTGTAAAACCAAACACCGAATGAACAAAGCGTATTTTTAATTTGATTTCGAAATTTTTCGATATCATATCACACCTACAAAAACCATATGTACTAGTTTGGAGTCGGCAAAATGAATTTTCAACAACCATATCGTTGTACATTGTGTAACTATTTTGGTCAAAATATGACATCATTCAAGTGTATAATAACCTACCTTTGTATGTCCCAAAGCGTATAATGGGATTTCATTACGTATTCACCTCCATAAATATTTTTAAAGCTATATATACTTGATTTAGGTTACGAAAATACATATGGAAAAAGCGTATTACCGTTTTTGTCAAAATTTAACAACACAAGTGTAAAATCTACCATCGAATGTTGAAATGTATTCTTAATTCGATTTTCAAAAGTTTTCGACATCGGTCACACCTACAAAGCCATATGTACTAGTTTGGAGTAACAAAATTACTTTTGTACAACCATATACATCGTTTATTGTCGAACTATTTGGTCAACATCCGATATGTTTTAAATTCTATTTTCATATATTTTGACATCATATCACACCTACGAAGCCATATGTCCAGTTTGAGTGGCTAAAATGCGTTTTCAACAACGATGTACGTTGTTCATTGTCGAACTATTTTGGTTAACATTTAACACCATTCTCTCTTTAACCCACAATTCGATGTTCTAAGCATAATTTTAATGGCATTTCATTACGCATTCATAACCATTGCACTTTTGTTAAGCTATATTTATTGATTCCGGATACAAAATTACATTTGGAATAACTATATTGTCCATTCAATGTCAAATCTCTACCTTTTTTGTCGTACTTTTAACAACACCTACATCACAAAAATACGTTTTGAGCGTTTAATGTATGTGTTTCTTTGTTTGGTCAAATTTGAAACCATTCAAAAGTATAACGCACGATTGGATGTCCTAAACATAATTTTAATGGGATTGCACTACTTATTCTTCAACGTAAAACTTTTGTGACGCTTTATTTACTTGATTTGGTTCATGAAAATACATATAGAAAACCACATTGGCCGTTCAATGTCGAATCTCCAATGTTTTGTCAAAATTTAACAACACCCAAGTGTAAAATTCGCAGTTGAATGTTGGAAACGTAATTTTTTTTTCTTTTCGAACTTTTTCGACATCAATTCACACCTAGAAAACCATGTGTACTAGTTTGGAATCACAAAAATACATTTCGTATTGTTTTTCATCGTTGAATTATTTTGATTGAAATTCGACATCATTCAAAAGCATAGCCCACCATTGGATAGTCTAAGCGTAATTTTGCGAGGATTTCACTATGTATTCATCACCGTAACACATTTTCGATGCTATATTTACTTGATTTTGGTCAAAAATTCAATTGGAGCGACCATATTGCCATTTAATGTCAAATCTCCACGCTTTTTGTAAAATTTAACAACACTCTAGTGTAGAAAAATCACCGTTGAATGACCGAAATGTATTTTTAATTTGATTTTCAAAGTTTTTCGACATCGCATCACACAAAAGAAGCCATATGTTTTGATATCGAGTCACATAAATATATTTGAACAACCATTTTTATCGAAATTTAACGTCATTCAAAAATATAACCTACCATGGGATGTGTCCTAAGCCTAAATCCAATTCAATGTGAATTCATTATGTATTCATCGCCATACTACTTTTACGAAACTATATTTACTTGATTTTGTCACGAAAATACATTTTAACAACAATACAAACTGTTCAATATCGAGTAACCATCGCTTTTTTATTCATTTAATCAGCATTCAAATGTAAAAATCGAACACTGAATGAACTAAATAAATGTATTTTTAATTTGATTTCCAAAAATTTTCGATATCATATCAAACTTACGAAGCCATATGTACTAGTTTGGAGTCGCCAAAATGCATTTTCAACAACCATATACATTGAACATTGTCTAACTATTTTGGTCAAAATTTGACATCATTCAAGTGTATAAGTGGTATGTCCTAAACGTATAACGGGATTTTGTTACGTATTCATCTCCATAAGAATATTGTAAAACTGTATATATATTTGATTTGGGTCACGAAAATACATTTGGAAAAATCGTGTTACCATTTTTGTCAAAATTTAACAACACAATGTAAAACCGACCGTTGAATGTTGAAATGTATTCTTAATTCGATTTTCAAACGTTTTTGACATTATGTCACACCTACAAAGCCATATGTATTAGTTTTGAGTCACAAAAAATTATTTTTGTTCAACCGTATACATCGTTTATTGTCGAACCATTTGGTCGATTTTCGACATGTTTTTCATTGTTGAATTTTTTTGGTCGAAATCTGAAACCATTCAAAAGTATAACGCACCATTGCATGTCCTAAACATAATTTTAATGGGATTGTACTACGTATTATTTAACGTAAAACTTTTGTGAAGCTATATTTACTTGATTTGGGTTACGAAACTACATATAGAACAACCACATTGGCCGTTCAATGTCGAATCTTCAACGTTTTGTCAAAAATTAACATCAATCAAGTACAAGATCCACTGTTGAATGTTCAAAATGTATTTTAAGTTTTCATTTCGAACATTTTCGATATCAATTCACACCTACAAAACCATATGTACTAGTTTGGGGTCACAAAATACCTTTTGGACAACCATATATATGTTTTTCATTGTCGAACTATTTTGATCGAAATTTGACATCATTCAAAAGCATTGTCCACCGTTGGATAACCTAAACCTAATTTTTACTGGATTTTACAATGTATTCATCGAATTAACGCATTTTTTAACCTATATTTACTTGATTTGGGTCTCAAAAACACATTTGGAACAACCATATTGGCCGTTCAATGTCAAATCTCCACAGTTTTTTAAAAATTTAAAAATACTCAATTGTAAAAAATCCATCGTTGAAAGTCCGAAATGCATTTTTAATTTGATTTTCAAAGTTTTTCGACATCGTATCACACAAAAGAAGCCATATGTTTTGGTTTCGATTCACATAAATATGTTATGAACAACATTTTTTCAAAATTTAACATAATTCAAAAGTATAACCCACCATGGGATGTCCCTAGCCTAAATCTAATTCAATGAGATTTCATTATGTATTCATCGCCATAATACTTTTGTGAATCTATATTTACTTGATTTGGTCACAAAAATATATTTTAACAACCCATGCATTGTTAATATCGAATCACCACTGTTTTTGACATAAATTAAACAACATTCATGTGTAAAACCAAACACTGAATGAACAAAACGTATTTTTTAATTTGATTTCCGAAATTTTTCGATATCATATCACACCTACAAAAACCATATGTACTAGTTTGGAGTCGGCAAAATGAATTTTCAACAACCATATACGTTGTACATTGTGTAACTATTTTGGTCAAAATATGACATCATTCAAGTGTATAATAACCTACCACTGTATGTCCCAAACGTATAATGGGATTTCATTACGTATTCACCTCCATAAATATTTTTTAAAGCTATATATACTTGATTTAGGTCACGAAAATACATATGGAAAAACTGTATTACCGTTTTTGTCAAAATTTAACAACACAAGTGTAAAATCTACCATCGAATGTTCGAAATGTATTCTTAATTCGATTTTCAAAAGTTTTCGACATCAGTCACACCTACAAAGCCATATGTACTAGTTTGGAGTAACAAAATTACTTTTTGTACAACCATATACATCGTTTATTGTCGAACTATTTGGTCAACATCCGATATGTTTTAAATTCTATTTTCATATATTTTCGACATCATATCACACCTACGAAGCCATATGTCCAGTTTGAAGTGGCTAAAATGCGTTTTCAACAACGATGTACGTTGTTCATTGTCGAACTATTTTGGTTAACATTTAACACCATTCTCTCTTTAACCCACAATTCGATGTTCTAAGCATAATTTTAATGGCATTTCATTACGCATTCATAACCATTGCACTTTTGTTAAGCTATATTTATTGATTCCGGATACAAAATTACATTTGGAATAACTATATTGTCCATTCAATGTCAAATCTCTACCGTTTTTGTCGTACTTTTAACAACACCTACATCACAAAAATACGTTTTGAACGTTTAATGTATGTGTTTCTTTGTTTGGTCAAATTTGAAACCATTCAAAAGTATAACGCACGATTGGATGTCCTAAACATAATTTTAATGGGATTGCACTACTTATTCTTCAACGTAAAACTTTTGTGACGCTTTATTTACTTGATTTGGTTCATGAAAATACATATAGAAAACCACATTGGCCGTTCAATGTCGAATCTCCAATGTTTTGTCAAAATTTAACAACACCCAAGTGTAAAATTCGCAGTTGAATGTTGGAAACGTAATTTTTTTTTCTTTTCGAACTTTTTCGACATCAATTCACACCTAGAAAACCATGTGTACTAGTTTGGAATCACAAAATACATTTCGTATTGTTTTCATCGTTGAATTATTTTGATTGAAATTCGACATCATTCAAAAGCATAGCCCACCATTGGATAGTCTAAACGTAATTTTTGCAGGATTTCACTATGTATTCATCACCGTAACACATTTTCGATGCTATATTTACTTGATTTTGGTCAAAAAATTCAATTGGAACGACCATATTGCCATTTAATGTCAAATCTCCACAGTTTTTGTAAAAATTTAACAACACTCTAGTGTAGAAAAATCACCGTTGAATGACCGAAATGTATTTTTAATTTGATTTTCAAAGTTTTTCGACATCGCATCACACAAAAGAAGCCATATGTTTTGATATCGAGTCACATAAATATATTTCGAACAACCATTTTTATCGAAATTTAACGTCATTCAAAAATATAACCTACCATGGGATGTGTCCTAAGCCTAAATCCAATTCAATGTGAATTCATTATGTATTCATCGCCATACTACTTTTACGAAACTATATTTACTTGATTTTGTCAAAAAATACATTTTAACAACAATACAAACTGTTCAATATCGAGTAACCACTGTTTTTTATTCATTTAATCAGCATTCAAATGTAAAAATCGAACACTGAATGAACTAAATAAATGTATTTTTAATTTGATTTCCAAAAATTTTCGATATCATATCAAACTTACGAAGCCATATGTACTAGTTTGGAGTCGCCAAAATGCATTTTCAACAACCATATACATTGAACATTGTCTAACTATTTTGGTCAAAATTTGACATCATTCAAGTGTATAAGTGGTATGTCCTAAACGTATAACGGGATTTTGTTACGTATTCATCTCCATAAGAATATTGTAAAACTGTATATATATTTGATTTGGGTCACGAAAATACATTTGGAAAAATCGTGTTACCATTTTTGTCAAAATTTAACAACACAACTGTAAAACCGACCGTTGAATGTTCGAAATGTATTCTTAATTCGATTTTCAAACGTTTTTGACATTATGTCACACCTACAAAGCCATATGTATTAGTTTGGAGTCACAAAATTATTTTTTGTTCAACCGTATACATCGTTTATTGTCGAACCATTTGGTCGATTTTCGACATGTTTTTCATTGTTGAATTTTTTTGGTCGAAATCTGAAACCATTCAAAAGTATAACGCACCATTGCATGTCCTAAACATAATTTTAATGGGATTGTACTACGTATTATTTAACGTAAAACTTTTGTGAAGCTATATTTACTTGATTTGGGTTACGAAACTACATATAGAACAACCACATTGGCCGTTCAATGTCGAATCTTCAACGTTTTGTCAAAAATTAACATCAATCAAGTACAAGATCCATTGTTGAATGTTCAAAATGTATTTTAAGTTTTCATTTGAACATTTTCGATATCAATTCACACCTACAAAACCATATGTACTAGTTTGGCGTCACAAAATACCTTTTGGACAACCATATATATGTTTTTCATTGTCGAACTATTTTGATCGAAATTTGACATCATTCAAAAGCATTGTCCACCGTTGGATAACCTAAACCTAATTTTTCTTGGATTTTACAATGTATTCATCGAATTAACGCATTTTTAACCTATATTTACTTGATTTGGGTCTCAAAACACATTTGGAACAACCATATTGGGCGTTCAATGTCAAATCTCCACAGTTTTTTAAAAATTTAAAAATACTCAATTGTAAAAAATCCATCGTTGAAAGTCCGAAATGCATTTTTAATTTGATTTTCAAAGTTTTTCGACATCGTATCACACAAAAGAAGCCATATGTTTTGGTTTCGATTCACATAAATATGTTATGAACAACATTTTTTTCAAAATTTAACATAATTCAAAAGTATAACCCACCATGGGATGTCCCTAGCCTAAATCTAATTCAATGAGATTTCATTATGTATTCATCGCCATAATACTTTTGTGAATCTATATTTACTTGATTTGGTCACAAAAATATATTTTAACAACCGTACAGACTGTTAATATCGAATCACCACTGTTTTTGACTTAAATTAAACAACATTCATGTGTAAAACCAAACACTGAATGAACAAAACGTATTTTTTAATTTGATTTCCGAAATTTTTCGATATCATATCACACCTACAAAAACCATATGTACTAGTTTGGAGTCGGCAAAATGAATTTTCAACAACCATATACGTTGTACATTGTGTAACTATTTTGGTCAAAATATGACATCATTCAAGTGTATAATAACCTACCCTTTGTATGTCCCAAACGTATAATGGGATTTCATTACGTATTCACCTCCATAAATATTTTTAAAGCTATATATACTTGATTTAGGTCACGAAAATACATATGGAAAAACTGTATTACCGTTTTTGTCAAAATTTAACAACACAAGTGTAAAATCTACCATCGAATGTTCGAAATGTATTCTTAATTCGATTTTCAAAAGTTTTCGACATCAGTCACACCTACAAAGCCATATGTACTAGTTTGGAGTAACAAAATTACTTTTTATACAACCATATACATCGTTTATTGTCGAACTATTTGGTCAACATCCGATATGTTTTAAATTCTATTTTCATATATTTTCGACATCATATCACACCTACGAAGCCATATGTCCAGTTTGGAGTGGCTAAAATGCGTTTTCAACAACGATGTACGTTGTTCATTGTCGAACTATTTTGGTTAACATTTAACACCATTCTCTCTTTAACCCACAATTCGATGTTCTAAGCATAATTTTAATGGCATTTCATTACGCATTCATAACCATTGCACTTTTGTTAAGCTATATTTATTGATTCCGGTTACAAAATTACATTTGGAATAACTATATTGTCCATTCAATGTCAAATCTCTACCGTTTTTGTCGTACTTTTAACAACACCTACATCACAAAAATACGTTTTGAACGTTTAATGTATGTGTTTCTTTGTTTGGTCAAATTTGAAACCATTCAAAAGTATAACATACGATTGGATGTCCTAAACATAATTTTAATGGGATTGCACTACTTATTCTTCAACGTAAAACTTTTGTGACGCTTTATTTACTTGATTTGGTTCATGAAAATACATATAGAAAACCACATTGGCCGTTCAATGTCGAATCTCCAATGTTTTGTCAAAATTTAACAACACCCAAGTGTAAAATTCGCAGATTGAATGTTGGAAACGTAATTTTTTTTCTTTTCGAACTTTTTCGACATCAATTCACACCTAGAAAACCATGTGTACTAGTTTGGAATCACAAAAATACATTTCGTATTGTTTTTCATCGTTGAATTATTTTGATTGAAATTCGACATCATTCAAAAGCATAGCCCACCATTGGATAGTCTAAACGTAATTTTTGCAGGATTTCACTATGTATTCATCACCGTAACACATTTTCGATGCTATATTTACTTGATTTTGGTCAAAAATTCAATTGGAGCGACCATATTGCCATTTAATGTCAAATCTCCACGCTTTTTGTAAAATTTAACAACACTCTAGTGTAGAAAAATCACCGTTGAATGACCGAAATGTATTTTTAATTTGATTTTCAAAGTTTTTCGACATCGCATCACACAAAAGAAGCCACATGTTTTGATATCGAGTCACATAAATATATTTGAACAACCATTTTATCGAAATTTAACGTCATTCAAAAATATAACCTACCATGGGATGTGTCCTAAGCCTAAATCCAATTCAATGTGAATTCATTATGTATTCATCGCCATACTACTTTTACGAAACTATATTTACTTGATTTTGTCACGAAAATACATTTTAACAACAATACAAACTGCTCAATATCGAGTAACCACTTTGTTTTTATTCATTTAATCAGCATTCAAATGTAAAAATCGAACACCGAATGAACTAAATAAATGTATTTTTAATTTGATTTCCAAAAATTTTCGATATCATATCAAACTTACGAAGCCATATGTACTAGTTTGGAGTCGCCAAAATGCATTTTCAACAACCATATACATTGAACATTGTCTAACTATTTTGGTCAAAATTTGACATCATTCAAGTGTATAAGTGGTATGTCCTAAACGTATAACGGGATTTTGTTACGTATTCATCTCCATAAGAATATTGTAAAACTGTATATATATTTGATTTGGGTCACGAAAATACATTTGGAAAAATCGTGTTACCATTTTTGTCAAAATTTAACAACACAACTGTAAAACCGACCGTTGAATGTTCGAAATGTATTCTTAATTCGATTTTCAAACGTTTTTGACATTATGTCACACCTACAAAGCCATATGTATTAGTTTGGAGTCACAAAATTATTTTTGTTCAACCGTATACATCGTTTATTGTCGAACCATTTGGTCGATTTCGACATGTTTTCATTGTTGAATTTTTTTGGTGAAATCGAAACCATTCAAAAGTATAACGCACCATTGCATGTCCTAAACATAATTTTAATGGGATTGTACTACGTATTATTTAACGTAAAACTTTTGTGAAGCTATATTTACTTGATTTGGGTTACGAAACTACATATAGAACAACCACATTGGCCGTTCAATGTCGAATCTTCAACGTTTTGTCAAAAATTAACATCAATCAAGTACAAGATCCACTGTTGAATGTTCAAAATGTATTTTAAGTTTTCATTTGAACATTTTCGATATCAATTCACACCTACAAAACCATATGTACTAGTTTGGCGTCACAAAATACCTTTTGGACAACCATATATATGGTTTTCATTGTCGAACTATTTTGATCGAAATTTGACATCATTCAAAAGCATTGTCCACCGTTGGATAACCTAAACCTAATTTTTATTGGATTTTACAATGTATTCATCGAATTAACGCATTTTTTAACCTATATTTACTTGATTTGGGTCTCAAAAACACATTTGGAACAACCATATTGGCCGTTCAATGTCAAATCTCCAAAGTTTTTTAAAAATTTAAAAATACTCAATTGTAAAAAATCCATCGTTGAAAGTCCGAAATGTATTTTTAATTTGATTTTCAAAGTTTTTGGACATCGTATCACACAAAAGAAGCCATATGTTTTGGTTTCGATTCACATAAATATGTTATGAACAACATTTTTTCAAAATTTAACATAATTCAAAAGTATAACCCACCATGGGATGTCCCTAGCCTAAATCTAATTCAATGAGATTTCATTATGTATTCATCGCCATAATACTTTTGTGAATCTATATTTACTTGATTTGGTCACAAAAATATATTTTAACAACCGTCATGATTTGTTAATATCGAATCACCACTTGTTTTTGACATAAATTAAACAACATTCATGTGTAAAACCAACCAACACCGAATGAACAAAGCGTATTTTTAATTTGATTTCGAAATTTTTGATATCATATCACACCTACAAAACCATATGTACTAGTTTGGAGTCGGCAAAATGAATTTTCAACAACCATATCGTTGTACATTGTGTAACTATTTTGGTCAAAATATGACATCATTCAAGTGTATAATAACCTACCACTGTATGTCCCAAACGTATAATGGGATTTCATTACGTATTCACCTCCATAAATATTTTTTAAAGCTATATATACTTGATTTAGGTCACGAAAATACATATGGAAAAACTGTATTACCGTTTTTGTCAAAATTTAACAACACAAGTGTAAAATCTACCATCGAATGTTCGAAATGTATTCTTAATTCGATTTTCAAAAGTTTTCGACATCAGTCACACCTACAAAGCCATATGTACTAGTTTGGAGTAACAAAATTACTTTTTGTACAACCATATACATCGTTTATTGTCGAACTATTTGGTCAACATCCGATATGTTTTAAATTCTATTTTCATATATTTTCGACATCATATCACACCTACGAAGCCATATGTCTAGTTTGGAGTGGCTAAAATGCGTTTTCAACAACGATGTACGTTGTTCATTGTCGAACTATTTTGGTTAACATTTAACACCATTCTCTCTTTAACCCACAATTCGATGTTCTAAGCATAATTTTAATGGCATTTCATTACGCATTCATAACCATTGCACTTTTGTTAAGCTATATTTATTGATTCCGGATACAAAATTACATTTGGAATAACTATATTGTCCATTCAATGTCAAATCTCTACCGTTTTTGTCGTACTTTTAACAACACCTACATCAAAAAAATACGTTTTGAACGTTTAATGTATGTGTTTCTTTGTTTGGTCAAATTTGAAACCATTCAAAAGTATAACGCACGATTGGATGTCCTAAACATAATTTTAATGGGATTGCACTACTTATTCTTCAACGTAAAACTTTTGTGACGCTTTATTTACTTGATTTGGTTCATGAAAATACATATAGAAAACCACATTGGCCGTTCAATGTCGAATCTCCAATGTTTTGTCAAAATTTAACAACACCCAAGTGTAAAATTCGCAAGTGAATGTTGGAAACGTAATTTTTTTTTCTTTTCGAACTTTTTCGACATCAATTCACACCTAGAAAGCCATGTGTACTAGTTTGGAATCACAAAAATACATTTCGTATTGTTTTTCATCGTTGAATTATTTTGATTGAAATTCGACATCATTCAAAAGCATAGCCCGCCATTGGATAGTCTAAACGTAATTTTTGCAGGATTTCACTATGTATTCATCACCGTAACACATTCGTTGAATGTTCTAAACGTATTATTGATTTGATTTCAATATGTATAAAGCATCCATACACTTTTGTGAAACTATTTGTACCAATTTGGAGTCACAAAACACATATGGAAAGACACATATGGAAAGACTATTTCGCCTTGCAACATCGAATCGCCGCCGTATTTCCAATAATTGTTCATAATTCAAACGTCAAAACCATTGTTGAATGTCCAAAATGTATTTTTAATTCAATTTTCATTCGTTTTCTACATCCTAATACACATATGAACATTGATGTACTTTTTTTGGAATCGAAAAAAATGCGTATTGAACAACCATATAGGTTATTAAACGTCGAACTATCTAGGTAAAAATTTTGCAAAATTCACTTAGTATAACCTAACGTTGGATGTTCTAAACGAATTTTTGATTTGATTTCAATATGTATATAGCATCCATACACTTTCGTGAAACTATTTATACTAATTTGGAGTCACGAAAAAACATTTTGAAAGACTATTTCGACCTTCCAACATTCAATCTCGCGGTTTTGGCAAAATTATACATAATTCAAACGTCAAAACCTTTGTTGAATGTCCAAAACGTATTTTTAATTCAATTTTCAATCATTTTCTACATCCTAATACATATCTGAAGAAGAATGATGCATTAGTTTAGAATCACAAAAATACGTATTGAACAATCATATAGGTTGTTTAACGTTGAATAATTTTGGTCAAAATTTTACAAAATTCACAAGTATAACCTAACGTTGAATGTTCTAAACGTATTATTGATTTGATTTCAATATGTATAAAGCATCCATACACTTTTGTGAAACTATTTGTACCAATTTGGAGTCAAAAAACACATATGGAAAGACTATTTTCGCCTTGCAACATCGAATCGCCCGTATTTCCAATAATTGTTATAATTCAAACGTCAAAACCATTGTTGAATGTCCAAAATGTATTTTTAATTCAATTTTCATTCGTTTTCTACATCCTAATACACATATGAACATTGATGTACTTTTTTGAAATCAAAAAAATGCGTATTGAACAACCATATAGGTTATTAAACGTCGAACTATCTAGGTAAAAATTTTGCAAAATTCACGAGTATAACCTAACGTTGGATGTTCTAAACGAATTTTTGATTTGATTTCAATATGTATATAGCATCCATACACTTTTGTGAAACTATTTATACTAATTTGGATTCACGAAAAACATTTTGAAAGACTATTTCGACCTTCCAACATTCAATCTCCGCGGTTTTGGCAAAAATTATACATAATTCAAACGTCAAAACCTTTGTTGAATGTCCAAAACGTATTTTTAATTCAATTTTCAATCATTTTCTACATCCTAATACATATACGAAGAATGATGCATTAGTTTAGAATCACAAAAATACGTATTGAACAATCATATAGGTTGTTTAACGTTGAATAATTTTGGTCAAAATTTTACAAAATTCACAAGTATAACCTAACGTTGAATGTTCTAAACGTATTATTGATTTGATTTCAATATGTATAAAGCATCCATACACTTTTGTGAAACTATTTGTACCAATTTGGAGTCACAAAAAACATATATGAAAGACTATTTCGGCCTTGCAACATCGAATCGCCGTTTTTTCCAATAATTGTTCATAATTCAAACTTCAAAACCATTGTTGAATGTCCAAAATGTATTTTTAATTCAATTTTCATTCGTTTTCTACATCCTAATACACATATGAACATTGATGTACTTTTTTGAATCGAAAAAAAATGCGTATTGAACAACATATATAGGTTATTAAACGTCGAACTATCTAGGTAAAAATTTTGCAAAATTCACGAGTATAACCTAACGTTGGATGTTCTAAACGAATTTTTGATTTGATTTCAATATGTATATAGCATCCATACACTTTTTTGAAACTATTTATACTAATTTGGAGTCACGAAAAAACATTTTGAAAGACTATTTCGACCTTCCAACATTCAATCTCCGCGGTTTTGGCAAAAATTATACATAATTCAAACGTCAAAACCTTTGTTGAATGTCCAAAACGTATTTTTAATTCAATTTTCAATCATTTTCTACATCCTAATACATATACGAAGAATGATGCATTAGTTTAGAATCACAAAAATACGTATTGAACAATCATATAGGTTGTTTAACGTTGAATAATTTTGGTCAAAATTTTACAAAATTCACAAGTATAACCTAACGTTGAATGTTCTAAACGTATTATTGATTTGATTTCAATATGTATAAAGCATCCATACACTTTTGTGAAACTATTTGTACCAATTTGGAGTCACAAAAACACATATGGAAAGACTATTTCGGCCTTGCAACATCGAATCGCCGCCGTATTTCCAATAATTGTTCATAATTCAAACGTCAAAACCATTGTTGAATGTCCAAAATGTATTTTTAATTCAATTTTCATTCGTTTTCTACATCCTAATACACATATGAACATTGATGTACTTTTTTGAAATAAAAAAAATGCGTATTGAACAACCATATAGGTTATTAAACGTCGAACTATCTAGGTAAAAATTTTGCAAAATTCACGAGTATAACCTAACGTTGGATGTTCTAAACGAATTTTTGATTTGATTTCAATATGTATATAGCATCCATACACTTTTGTGAAACTATTTATACTAATTTGGAGTCACGAAAAAACATTTTGAAAGACTATTTCGACCTTCCAACATTCAATCTCCGCGGTTTTAACAAAAATTATACATAATTCAAACGTCAAAACCTTTGTTGAATGTCCAAAACGTATTTTTAATTCAATTTTCAATCATTTTCTACATCCTAATACATATACGAAGAATGATGCATTAGTTTAGAATCACAAAAATACGTATTGAACAATCATATAGGTTGTTTAACGTTGAATAATTTTGGTCAAAATTTTAAAAAATTCACAAGTATAACCTAACGTTGAATGTTCTAAACGTATTATTGATTTGATTTCAATATGTATAAAGCATCCATACACTTTTGTGAAACTATTTGTACCAATTTGGAGTCACAAAAACACATATGGAAAGACTATTTCGGCCTTGCAACATCGAATCGCCGCCGTATTTCCAATAATTGTTCATAATTCAAACGTCAAAACCATTGTTGAATGTCCAAAATGTATTTTTAATTCAATTTTCATTCGTTTTCTACATCCTAATACACATATGAACATTGATGTACTTTTTTGAATCGAAAAAATGCGTATTGAACAACCATATAGGTTATTAAAACGTCGAACTATCTAGGTAAAAATTTTGCAAAATTCACGAGTATAACCTAACGTTGGATGTTCTAAACGAATTTTTGATTTGATTTCAATAATATATATAGCATCCATACACTTTGTGAAACTATTTATACTAATTTGGAGTCACGAAAAAACATTTTGAAAGACTATTTCGACCTTCCAACATTCAATCTCCGCGGTTTTGGCAAAAATTATACATAATTCAAACGTCAAAACCTTTGTTGAATGTCCAAAATTATTTTTAATTCAATTTTCAATCATTTTCTACATCCTAATACATATACGAAGAATGATGCATTAGTTTAGAATCACAAAAATACGTATTGAACAATCATATAGGTTGTTTAACGTTGAATAATTTTGGTCAAAATTTTACAAAATTCACAAGTATAACCTAACGTTGAATGTTCTAAACGTATTATTGATTTGATTTCAATATGTATAAAGCATCCATACACTTTTGTGAAACTATTTGTACCAATTTGGAGTCACAAAAACACATATGGAAAGACTATTTCGGCCTTGCAACATCGAATCGCCGCCGTATTTCCTATAATTGTTCATAATTCAAACGTCAAAACCGTTGTTGAATGTCCAAAATGTATTTTTAATTCAATTTTCATTCGTTTTCTACATCCTAATACACATATGAACATTGATGTACTTTTTTGAAATCGAAAAAATGCGTATTGAACAACCATATAGGTTATTAAACGTCGAACTATCTAGGTAAAAATTTTGCAAAATTCACGAGTATAACCTAACGTTGGATGTTCTAAACGAATTTTTGATTTGATTTCAATATGTATATAGCATCCATACACTTTTGTGAAACTATTTATACTAATTTGGAGTCACGAAAAAACATTTTGAAAGACTATTTCGACCTTCCAACATTCAATCTCCGCGGTTTTGGCAAAAATTATACATAATTCAAACGTCAAAACCTTTGTTGAATGTCCAAAACTTATTTTTAATTCAATTTTCAATCATTTTCTACATCCTAATACATATACGAAGAATGATGCATTAGTTTAGAATCACAAAAATACGTATTGAACAATCATATAGGTTGTTTAACGTTGAATAATTTTGGTCAAAATTTTACAAAAATTCACAAGTATAACCTAACGTTGAATGTTTGAATGTTCTAAACGTATTATTGATTTGATTTCAATATGTATAAAGCATCCATACACTTTTGTGAAACTATTTTACCAATTTGGAGTCACAAAAACACATATGGAAAGACTATTTCGGCCTTGCAACATCGAATCGCCGCCGTATTTCCAATAATTGTTCATAATTCAAACTTCAAAACCATTGTTGAATGTCCAAAATGTATTTTTAATTCAATTTTCATTCGTTTTCTACATCCTAATACACATATGAACATTGATGTACTTTTTGGAATCGAAAAAAATGCGTATTGAACAACCATATAGGTTATTAAGCGTCGAACTATCTAGGTAAAAATTTTGCAAAATTCACGAGTATAACCTAACGTTGGATGTTCTAAGCGATTTTTGATTTGATTTCAATATGTATATAGCATCCATACACTTTTGTGAAACTATTTATACTAATTTGAGAGTCACGAAAAAACATTTTGAAAGACTATTTCGACCTTCCAACATTCAATCTCCGCGGTTTTGGCAAAAATTATACATAATTCAAACGTCAAAACCTTTGTTGAATGTCCAAAACGTATTTTTAATTCAATTTTCAATCATTTTCTACATCCTAATACATATACGAAGAATGATGCATTAGTTTAGAATCACAAAAATACGTATTGAACAATCATATAGGTTGTTTAACGTTGAATAATTTTGGTCAAAATTTTACAAAATTCACAAGTATAACCTAACGTTGAATGTTCTAAACGTATTATTGATTTGATTTCAATATGTATAAAGCATCCATACACTTTTGTGAAACTATTTGTACCAATTTGGAGTCACAAAAACACATATGGAAAGACTATTTCGGCCTTGCAACATCGAATCGCCGCCGTATTTCCAATAATTGTTCATAATTCAAACGTCAAAACCATTGTTGAATGTCCAAAATGTATTTTTAATTCAATTTTCATTCGTTTTCTACATCCTAATACACATATGAACATTGATGTACTTTTTGAAAAAATCGAAAAAAAATGCGTATTGAACAACCATATAGGTTATTAAGCGTCGAACTATCTAGGTAAAAAATTTTGCAAAATTCACGAGTATAGTATAACCTAACGTTGGATGTTCTAAACGAATTTTTGATTTGATTTCAATATGTATATAGCATCCATACACTTTTGTGAAACTATTTATACTAATTTGGAGTCACGAAAAAAACATTTTGAAAGACTATTTCGACCTTCCAACATTGAAATCTCCGCGGTTTTGCAAAAATTATACATAATTCAAGCGTCAAAACCTTTGTTGAATGTCAAAAAAATTATTTTTAATTCAATTTTCAATCATTTTCTACATCCTAATACATATATCGAAGAATGATGCATTAGTTTAGAATCACAAAAATACGTATTGAACAATCATATAGGTTGTTTAACGTTGAATAATTTTGGTCAAAATTTTACAAAATTCACAAGTATAACCTAACGTTGAATGTTCTAAACGTATTATTGATTTGATTTCAATATGTATAAAGCATCCATACACTTTTGTGAAACTATTTTTACCAATTTGGAGTCACAAAAACACATATGGAAAGACTATTTCGGCCTTGCAACATCAAAATCGCCGTTTTTTTCCAATAATTGTTCATAATTCAAACTTTAAAACCATTGTTGAATGTCAAAAAAATGTTTTTTAATTCAATTTTCATTCGTTTTCTACATCCTAATACACATATGAACATTGATGTACTTTTTTGGAATCGAAAAAATGCGTATTGAACAACCATATAGGTTATTAAACGTCGAACTATCTAGGTAAAAATATTGCAAAATTCACGAGTATAACCTAACGTTGGATGTTCTAAACGAATTTTTGATTTGATTTCAATATGTATATAGCATCCATACACTTTCGTGAAACTATTTATACTAATTTGGAGTCACGAAAAAACATTTTGAAAGACTATTTCGACCTTCCAACATTCAATCTCCGGTTTCCGCGGTTTTCGCAAAAATTATATACATAATTCAAACGTCAAAACCTTTGTTGAATGTCAAAAATTTATTTTTAATTCAATTTTCAATCATTTTCTACATCCTAATACATATAACGAAGAATGATGCATTAGTTTAGAATCAAAAAATACGTATTGAACAATCATATAGGTTGTTTAACGTTGAATAATTTTGGTCAAAATTTTACAAAATTCACAAGTATAACCTAACGTTGAATGTTCTAAACGTATTATTGATTTGATTTCAATATGTATAAAGCATCCATACACTTTTGTGAAACTATTTGTACCAATTTGGAGTCACAAAAACACATATGGAAAGACTATTTCGGCCTTGCAACATCGAATCGCCGCCGTATGTCCAATAATTGTTCATAATTCAAACGTCAAAACCATTGTTGAATGTCCAAAATGTATTTTTAATTCAATTTTCATTCGTTTTCTACATCCTAATACACATATGAACATTGATGTACTTTTTTGAAATCGAAAAAATGTGTATTGAACAACCATATAGGTTATTAAACATCGAACTATCTAGGTAAAAATTTTGCAAAATTCACGAGTATAACCTAACGTTGGATGTTCTAAACGAATTTTTGATTTGATTTCAATATGTATATAGCATCCATACACTTTCATGAAACTATTTATACTATTTTGGAGTCACGAAAAAATATTTTGAAAGACTATTTCGACCTTCCAACATTGAATCTCCGCCGTTTTGGCAAAAATTATACATAATTCAAACGTCAAAACCTTTGTTGAATGTCCAAAACGTATTTTTAATTCAATTTTCAATCATTTTCTACATCCTAATACATATACGAAGAATGATGCATTAGTTTAGAATCACAAAAATACGTATTGAACAATCATATAGGTTGTTTAACGTTGAATAATTTTGGTCAAAATTTTACAAAATTCACAAGTATAACCTAACGTTGAATGTTCTAAACGTATTATTGATTTGATTTCAATATATGATAAAGCATCCATCCATTTTTTTTTGTGAAACTATTTTTACCAATTTGGAGTCACAAAACACATATTGAAAGACTATTTCGGCCTTGCAACATCGAATCGCCGCCGTTTTTCCAATAATTGTTCATAATTCAAACGTTAAAACCATTGTTGAATGTCCAAAATGTATTTTTAATTCAATTTTCATTCGTTTTCTACATCCTAATACACATATGAACATTGATACTTTTTTTTGAATCGAAAAAATGCGTATTGAACAACCATATAGGTTATTAAACGTCGAACTATCTAGTAAAAAAAATTTTGCAAAATTCACGAGTATAACCTAACGTTGGATGTTCTAAGCGAATTTTTGATTTGATTTCAATATGTATATAGCATCCATACACTTTTGTGAAACTATTTATACTAATTTGGAGTCACAAAAAAAACATTTTGAAAGACTATTTCGACCTTCCAACATTCAATCTCTCCGCGGTTTTGGCAAAAATTATACATAATTCAAACGTCAAAAAACCTTTGTTGAATGTCCAAAACGTATTTTTAATTCAATTTTCAATCATTTTCTACATCCTAATACATATACGAAGAATGATGCATTAGTTTAGAATCACAAAAATACGTATTGAATTGAACAATCATATAGGTTGTTTAACGTTGAATAATTTTGGTCAAAATTTTACAAAATTCACAAGTATAACCTAACGTTGAATGTTCTAAACGTATTATTGATTTGATTTCAATATGTATAAAGCATCCATACACTTTTGTGAAACTATTTGTACCAATTTGGAGTCACAAAAACACATATGGAAAGAAAGACTATCGGCCTTGCAACATCGAATCGCCGCGTATTTCCAATAATTGTTCATAATTCAAACGTCAAAACCATTGTTGAATGTCCAAAATGTATTTTTAATTCAATTTTCATTCGTTTTCTACATCCTAATACACATATGAACATTGATGTACTTTTTGGAATCGAAAAAAAAAAAATCGAAAAATGCGTATTGAACAACCATATAGGTTATTAAGCGTCGAACTATCTAGGTAAAAATTTTGCAAAATTCACGTAGTATAACCTAACGTTGGATGTTCTAAACGAATTTTTGATTTGATTTCAATATGTATATAGCATCCATACACTTTTGTGAAACTATTTATACTAATTTGGAGTCACGAAAAAATATTTTGAAAGACTATTTCGACCTTCCAACATTGAATCTCCGCGGTTTTGCAAAAAATTATACATAATTCAAACGTCAAAACCTTTGTTGAATGTCAAAAAAATTATTTTTTAATTCAATTTTCAATCATTTTCTACATCCTAATACATAGAATGAAGAATGATGCATTAGTTTAGAATCACAAAAAAATACGTATTGAACAATCATATAGGTTGTTTAACGTTGAATAATTTTGGTCAAAATTTTACAAAATTCACAAGTATAACCTAACGTTGAATGTTCTAAACGTATTATTGATTTGATTTCAATATGTATAAAGCATCCATACACTTTTGTGAAAACTATTTTTACCAATTTGGAGTCACAAAAACACATATTGAAAGACTATTTCGGCCTTGCAACATCGAATCGCCGTTTTTCCAATAATTGTTCATAATTCAAACTTTAAATCCATTGTTGAATGTCCAAAATGTATTTTTAATTCAATTTTCATTCGTTTTCTACATCCTAATACACATATGAACATTGATGTACTTTTTTGGAATCGAAAAAATGCGTATTGAACAACCATATAGGTTATTAAGCGTCGAACTATCTAGGTAAAAATATTTTGCAAAATTCACAGTATAACCTAACGTTGGATGTTCTAAACGAATTTTTGATTTGATTTCAATATGTATATAGCATCCATACACTTTTGTGAAACTATTTATACTAATTTGGAGTCACGAAAAAACATTTTGAAAGACTATTTCGACCTTCCAACATTCAATCTCCGCGGTTTTGGCAAAATTATACATAATTCAAACGTCAAAACCTTTGTTGAATGTCCAAAACGTATTTTTAATTTCAATTTTCAATCATTTTCTACATCCTAATACATATACGAAGAATGATGCATTAGTTTAGAAACAAAAAATACGTATTGAACAATCATATAGGTTGTTTAACGTTGAATAATTTTGGTCAAAATTTTACAAAATTCACAAGTATAACCTAACGTTGAATGTTCTAAACGTATTATTGATTTGATTTCAATATGTATAAAGCATCCATACACTTTTGTGAAACTATTTGTACCAATTTGGAGTCACAAAAAAACACATATGGAAAGACTATTTCGCCTTGCAACATCGAATCGCCGCCGTATTTCCAATAATTGTTCATAATTCAAACGTCAAAACCATTGTTGAATGTCCAAAATGTATTTTTAATTCAATTTTCATTCGTTTTCTACATCCTAATACACATATGAACATTGATGTACTTTTTGGAATCGAAAAAATGCGTATTGAACAACCATATAGGTTATTAAAAGCGTCGAACTATCGAACTATCTAGGTAAAAATTTTGCAAAAATTCAGTAGTATAACCTAACGTTGGATGTTCTAAACGAAATTTTGATTTGATTTCAATATGTATATAGCATCCATACACTTTCATGAAACTATTTATACTATTTTGGAGTCACGAAAAATATTTTGAAAGACAATTTCGACCTTCCAACATTGAATCTCCGCGGTTTTGGCAAAAATTATACATAATTCAAACGTCAAAACCTTTGTTGAATGTCCAAAACGTATTTTTAATTCAATTTTCAATCATTTTCTACATCCTAATACATATACGAAGAATGATGCATTAGTTTAGAATCACAAAAATACGTATTGAACAATCATATAGGTTGTTTAACGTTGAATAATTTTGGTCAAAATTTTACAAAATTCACAAGTATAACCTAACGTTGAATGTTCTAAACGTATTATTGATTTGATTTCAATATGTATAAAGCATCCATACACTTTTGTGAAACTATTTTTACCAATTTGGAGTCACAAAAACACATATTGAAAGACTATATCGGCCGTGCAACATCAAATCGCCGCCGTTTTTGCCATAATTGTACATAATTCAAACTTTAAATCCATTGTTGAATGTCCAAAATGTATTTTTAATTCAATTTTCAATCGTATTCTACATCCTAATACACATATGAACATTGATGTACTTGTTTGGAATCGAAAAAAAATGCGTATTGAACAACCATATAGGTTATTAAGCGTCGAACTATCTAGGTAAAAATATTGCAAAATTCTAGTATAAGTATAACCTAACGTTGGATGTTCTAAACGAATTTTTGATTTGATTTCAATATGTATATAGCATCCATACACTTTTGTGAAACTATTTATACTAATTTGGAGTCACGAAAAAACATTTTGAAAGACTATTTCGACCTTCCAACATTCAATCTCCGCGGTTTTGGCAAAATTATACATAATTCAAACGTCAAAACCTTTGTTGAATGTCCAAAACGTATTTTTAATTCAATTTTCAATCATTTTCTACATCCTAATACATATACGAAGAATGATGCATTAGTTTAGAATCACAAAAATACGTATTGAACAATCATATAGGTTGTTTAACGTTGAATAATTTTGGTCAAAATTTTACAAAATTCACAAGTATAACCTAACGTTGAATGTTCTAAACGTATTATTAATTGATTATTGATTTGATTTCAATATGTATAAAGCATCCATACACTTTTGTGAAACTATTTGTACCAATTTGGAGTCACAAAAACACATATGGAAAGACTATTTCGGCCTTGCAACATCGAATCGCCGCCGTATTTCCAATAATTGTTCATAATTCAAACGTCAAAACCATTGTTGAATGTCCAAAATGTATTTTTAATTCAATTTTCATTCGTTTTCTACATCCTAATACACATATGAACATTGATGTACTTTTTTGGAATCGAAAAAATGCGTATTGAACAACCATATAGGTTATTAAACGTCGAACTATCTAGGTAAAAATTTTGCAAAAAAATTATAACTAAGTATAACCTAACGTTGGATGTTCTAAACGAATTTTTGATTTGATTTCAATATGTATATAGCATCCATACACTTTCATGAAACTATTTATACTATTTTGGAGTCACGAAAAAATATTTTGAAAGACAATTTCGACCTTCCAGCATTGAATCTCCGCCGTTTTGGCAAAAATTATGCATAATTCAAACGTCAAGACCTTTGTTGAATGTCCAAAAATTATTTTTAATTCAATTTTCAATCATTTTCTACATCCTAATACATATACGAAGAATGATGCACTAGTTTAGAATCACAAAAATACGTATTGAACAACCATATAGGTTGTTTAACATTGAATAATTTTGGTCAAAATTTTATAAAATTCACAGGTATAATCTAACGTTGGATGTTCTAAACGTATTATTGATTTGATTTCAATATGTATAAAGCATCCATACACTTTTGTGAAACTATTTTTACCAATTTGGAGTCACAAAAACACATATTGAAAGACTATATCGGCCGTGCAACATCAAATCGCCGCCGTTTTTGCCATAATTGTACATAATTCAAACTTTAAATCCATTGTTGAATGTCCAAAATGTATTTTTAATTCAATTTTCAATCGTATTCTACATCCTAATACACATATGAACATTGATGTACTTTTTTGGAATCGAAAAAATGCGTATTGAACAACCATATAGGTTATTAAACGTCGAACTATCTAGGTAAAAATATTGCAAAATTCACGAGTATAACCTAACGTTGGATGTTCTAAACGAATTTTTGATTTGATTTCAATATGTATATAGCATCCATACACTTTTGTGAAACTATTTATACTAATTTGGAGTCACGAAAAAACATTTTGAAAGACTATTTCGACCTTCCAACATTCAATCTCCGCGGTTTTGGCAAAAATTATACATAATTCAAACGTCAAAACCTTTGTTGAATGTCCAAAACGTATTTTTAATTCAATTTTCAATCATTTTCTACATCCTAATACATATATGAAGAATGATGCATTAGTTTAGAATCACAAAAATACGTATTGAACAATCATATAGGTTGTTTAACGTTGAATAATTTTGGTCAAAATTTTACAAAATTCACAAGTATAACCTAACGTTGAATGTTCTAAACGTATTATTGATTTGATTTCAATATGTATAAAGCATCCATACACTTTTGTGAAACTATTTGTACCAATTTGGAGTCACAAAAACACATATGGAAAGACTATTTCGCCTTGCAACATCGAATCGCCGCCCGTATTTCCAATAATTGTTCATAATTCAAACGTCAAAACCATTGTTGAATGTCCAAAATGTATTTTTAATTCAATTTTCATTTTTTTCTACATCCTAATACACATATGAACATTGATGTACTTTTTGAAAAAAAAAAAATGCGTATTGAACAACCATATAGGTTATTAAACGTCGAACTATCTAGGTAAAAATTTTGCAAAATTCACAGTAGTATAACCCTAACGTTGGATGTTCTAAACGAATTTTGATTTGATTTCAATATGTATATAGCATCCATACTTTTTCATGAAACTATTTATACTATTTTGGAGTCACGAAAAATATTTTTGAAAGACAATTTCGACCTTCCAACATTGAATCTCCGCGGTTTTGGCAAAAATTATACATAATTCAAACGTCAAGACCTTTGTTGAATGTCCAAAAAATTATTTTTAATTCAATTTTCAATCATTTTCTACATCCTAATATACATATCGAAGAATGATGCACTAGTTTAGAATCACAAAAATACGTATTGAACAACCATATAGGTTGTTTAACATTGAATTTTTTGGTCAAAATTTTATAAAATTCACAGGTATAATCTAACGTTGGATGTTCTAAACGTATTATTGATTTGATTTCAATATGTATAAAGCATCCATACACTTTTGTGAAACTATTTTTACCAATTTGGAGTCACAAAAACACATATTGAAAGACTATACGCCGTGCAACATCAAATCGTTTTTTTTTTGCCATAATTGTACATAATTCAAACTTTAAATCCATTGTTGAATGTCCAAAATGTATTTTTAATTCAATTTTCAATCGTATTCTACATCCTAATACACATATGAACATTGATGTACTTTTTTGTAATAGAAAAAATGCGTATTGAACAACCATATAGGTTATTAAGCGTCGAACTATCTAGGTAAAAATATTGCAAAATTCACTTAGTATAACCTAACGTTGGATGTTCTAAACGAATTTTTGATTTGATTTGATTTCAATATGTATATAGCATCCATACACTTTTGTGAAACTATTTATACTAATTTGGAGTCACGAAAAACATTTTGAAAGACTATTTCGACCTTCCAACATTCAATCTCCGCGGTTTTGGCAAAAATTATACATAATTCAAACGTCAAAACCTTTGTTGAATGTCCAAAACGTATTTTTAATTCAATTTTCAATCATTTTCTACATCCTAATACATATACGAAGAATGATGCATTAGTTTAGAATCAAAAAAATACGTATTGAACAATCATATAGGTTGTTTAACGTTGAATAATTTTGGTCAAAATTTTACAAAATTCACAAGTATAACCTAACGTTGAATGTTCTAAACGTATTATTGATTTGATTTCAATATGTATAAAGCATCCATACACTTTTGTGAAACTATTTGTACCAATTTGGAGTCACAAAAAACACATATGGAAAGACTATTTCGGCCTTGCAACATCGAATCGCCGCCGTATTTCCAATAATTGTTCATAATTCAAACGTCAAAACCATTGTTGAATGTCCAAAATGTATTTTTAATTCAATTTTCATTCGTTTTCTACATCCTAATACACATATGAACATTGATGTACTTTTTTGAAATCGAAAAAATGTGTATTGAACAACCATATAGGTTATTAAACATCGAACTATCTAGGTAAAAATTTTGCAAAATTCAATTAGTATAACCTAACCTAACGTTGGATGTTCTAAACGAATTTTTGATTTGATTTCAATATGTATATAGCATCCATACACTTTCATGAAACTATTTATACTATTTTGGAGTCACGAAAAAATATTTTGAAAGACAATTTCGACCTTCCAGCATTGAATCTCCGCCGTTTTGGCAAAAATTATGCATAATTCAAACGTCAAGACCTTTGTTGAATGTCCAAAAATTATTTTTAATTCAATTTTCAATCATTTTCTACATCCTAATACATATACGAAGAATGATGCACTAGTTTAGAATCACAAAAATACGTATTGAACAACCATATAGGTTGTTTAACATTGAATAATTTTGGTCAAAATTTTATAAAATTCACAGGTATAATCTAACGTTGGATGTTCTAAACGTATTATTGATTTGATTTCAATATGTATAAAGCATCCATACACTTTTGTGAAACTATTTTTACCAATTTGGAGTCACAAAAACACATATTGAAAGACTATTTCGGCCTTGCAACATCAAATCGCCGCCATGTTTTTGCCATAATTGTACATAATTCAAACTTTAAATCCATTGTTGAATGTCCAAAATGTATTTTTAATTCAATTTTCATTCGTATTCTACATCCTAATACACATATGAACATTGATGTACTTTTTTTGGAATCAAAAAAATGCGTATTGAACAACCATATAGGTTATTAAGCGTCGAACTATCTAGGTAAAAATATTGCAAAATTCACGAGTATAACCTAACGTTGGATGTTCTAAATTTTGAATTTTTGATTTGATTTCAATATGTATATAGCATCCATACACTTTTGTGAAACTATTTATACTAATTTGGAGTCACGAAAAACATTTTGAAAGACTATTTCGACCTTCCAACATTCAATCTCCGCGGTTTTGGCAAAAATTATACATAATTCAAACGTCAAAACCTTTGTTGAATGTCCAAAACGTATTTTTAATTCAATTTTCAATCATTTTCTACATCCTAATACATATAATAAGAATGAAGAATGATGCATTAGTTTAGAATCACAAAAATACGTATTGAACAATCATATAGGTTGTTTAACGTTGAATAATTTTGGTCAAAATTTTACAAAATTCACAAGTATAACCTAACGTTGAATGTTCTAAACGTATTATTGATTTGATTTCAATATGTATAAAGCATCCATACACTTTTGTGAAACTATTTGTACCAATTTGGAGTCACAAAAACACATATGGAAAGACTATTTCGGCCTTGCAACATCGAATCGCCGCCGTATTTCCAATAATTGTTCATAATTCAAACGTCAAAACCATTGTTGAATGTCCAAAATGTATTTTTAATTCAATTTTCATTCGTTTTCTACATCCTAATACACATATGAACATTGATGTACTTTTTGAAATCCAAAAAAATGCGTATTGAACAACCATATAGGTTATTAAACGTCGAACTATCTAGGTAAAAATTTTGCAAAATTCACGAGTATAACCTAACGTTGGATGTTCTAAACGAATTTTTTTTGATTTCAATATATGTATATAGCATCCATAGAAACATCCATACATTTTTCATGAAACTATTTATACTATTTTGGAGTCACGAAAAAATATTTTGAAAGACAATTTCGACCTTCCAGCATTGAATCTCCGCCGTTTTGGCAAAAATTATGCATAATTCAAACGTCAAGACCTTTGTTGAATGTCCAAAAAAAAAAATTATTTTTAATTCAATTTTCAATCATTTTCTACATCCTAATACATATACGAAGAATGATGCACTAGTTTAGAATCACAAAAATACGTATTGAACAACCATATAGGTTGTTTAACATTGAATAATTTTGGTCAAAATTTTATAAAATTCACAGGTATAATCTAACGTTGGATGTTCTAAACGTATTATTGATTTGATTTCAATATGTATAAAGCATCCATACACTTTTGTGAAACTATTTTTACCAATTTGGAGTCATAAAACACATATTGAAAGACTATATCGCCTTGTGCAACATCAAATCGCCGCCGTTTTGCCATAATAATTGTACATAATTCAAACTTTAAATCCATTGTTGAATGTCAAAAAAATGTTTTTCAATTTTTCAATTTTCAATCGTATTCTACATCCTAATACACATATGAACATTGATGTACTTTTTTGGAATCGAAAAAATGCGTATTGAACAACCATATAGGTTATTAAACGTCGAACTATCTAGGTAAAAATATTGCAAAATTCACGAGTATAACCTAACGTTGGATGTTCTAAACGAATTTTTGATTTGATTTCAATATGTATATAGCATCCATACACTTTTGTGAAACTATTTATACTAATTTGGAGTCACGAAAAAACATTTTGAAAGACTATTTCGACCTTCCAACATTCAATCTCCGCGGTTTTGGCAAAATTATACATAATTCAAACGTCAAAACCTTTGTTGAATGTCCAAAACGTATTTTTAATTCAATTTTCAATCATTTTTTCTACATCCTAATATATATAAGAAGAATGCATTAGTTTAGAATCACAAAAATACGTATTGAACAATCATATAGGTTGTTTAACGTTGAATAATTTTGGTCAAAATTTTACAAAATTCACAAGTATAACCTAACGTTGAATGTTCTAAACGTATTATTGATTTGATTTCAATATGTATAAAGCATCCATACACTTTTGTGAAACTATTTGTACCAATTTGGAGTCACAAAAACACATATGAAAAAGACTATTTCGCCTTGCAACATCGAATCGCCGCCGTATTTCCAATAATTGTTCATAATTCAAACGTCAAAACCATTGTTGAATGTCCAAAATGTATTTTTTAATTCAATTTTCATTCGTTTTCTACATCCTAATACACATATGAACATTGATGTACTTTTTTGAAATCGAAAAAATGTGTATTGAACAACCATATAGGTTATTAAGCGTCGAACTATCTAGGTAAAAATTTTGCAAAATTCACTTAGTATAACCTAACGTTGGATGTTCTAAGCGAAATTTTGATTTGACTTCAATATAGCATATATAGCATCCATACACTTTCATGAAACTATTTATACTATTTTGGAGTCACGAAAAAATATTTTGAAAGACAATTTCGACCTTCCAACATTGAATCTCCGCCGTTTTGGCAAAAAAAATTATGCATAATTCAAACGTCAAGACCTTTGTTGAATGTCCAAAAATTATTTTTAATTCAATTTTCAATCATTTTCTACATCCTAATACATATACGAAGAATGATGCACTAGTTTAGAATCACAAAAATACGTATTGAACAACCATATAGGTTGTTTAACATTGAATAATTTTGGTCAAAATTTTATAAAATTCACAGGTATAATCTAACGTTGGATGTTCTAAACGTATTATTGATTTGATTTCAATATGTATAAAGCATCCATACACTTTTGTGAAACTATTTTTACCAATTTGGAGTCACAAAAACACATATTGAAAGACTATATCGGCCGTGCAACATCAAATCAAATCGCCGCCGTTTTTGCCATTTGTACATAATTAATAACATAACATCAAACTTTAAATCCATTGTTGAATGTCCAAAATGTATTTTTAATTCAATTTTTTCATTCTACATTCTACATCCTAATACACATATGAACATTGATTTTTTTTTGGAAAAAAAAAATGCGTATTGAACAACCATATAGGTTATTAAACGTCGAACTATCTAGGTAAAAATATTGCAAAATTCACGAGTATAACCTAACGTTGGATGTTCTAAACGAATTTTTGATTTGATTTCAATATGTATATAGCATCCATACACTTTTGTGAAACTATTTATACTAATTAATTTGGAGTCACGAAAAACATTTTGAAAGACTATTTCGACCTTCCAACATTCAATCTCCGCGGTTTTTGGCAAAATTATACATAATTCAAACGTCAAAACCTTTGTTTGAATGTCCAAAACGTAATTTTTAATTCAATTCAATTTTCAATCATTTTCTACATCCTAATACATAAGAATGATGCATTAGTTTAGAATCAAAAAATACGTATTGAACAATCATATAGGTTGTTTAACGTTGAATAATTTTGGTCAAAATTTTACAAAATTCACAAGTATAACCTAACGTTGAATGTTCTAAACGTATTATTGATTTGATTTCAATATGTATAAAGCATCCATACACTTTTGTGAAACTATTTGTACCAATTTGGAGTCACAAAAACACATATGGAAAGACTATTTCGGCCTTGCAACATCGAATCGCCGCCGTATTTCCAATAATTGTTCATAATTCAAACGTCAAAACCATTGTTGAATGTCCAAAATGTATTTTTAATTCAATTTTCATTCGTTTTCTACATCCTAATACACATATGAACATTGATGTACTTTTTTGAAATCAAAAAAATGCGTATTGAACAACCATATAGGTTATTAAACGTCGAACTATCTAGGTAAAAATTTTGCAAAATTCACGAGTATAACCTAACGTTGGATGTTCTAAACGAATTTTTGATTTGATTTCAATATGTATATAGCATCCATACACTTTCATGAAACTATTTATACTATTTTGGAGTCACGAAAAAATATTTTGAAAGACAATTTCGACCTTCCAGCATTCAATCTCCGTGGTTTTGGCAAAAATTATACATAATTCAAACGTCAAAACCTTTGTTGAATGTCCAAAAATTATTTTTAATTCAATTTTCAATCATTTTCTACATCCTAATACATATACGAAGAATGATGCACTAGTTTAGAATCACAAAAATACGTATTGAACAACCATATAGGTTGTTTAACATTGAATAATTTTGGTCAAAATTTTATAAAATTCACAGGTATAATCTAACGTTGGATGTTCTAAACGTATTATTGATTTGATTTCAATATGTATAAAGCATCCATACACTTTTGTGAAACTATTTTTACCAATTTGGAGTCACAAAAACGCATATTGAAAGACTATATCGGCCGTGCAACATCAATCGCATTGCGTTTTTGCCATAATTGTACATAATTCAAACTTTAAACCATTGTTGAATGTCCAAAATGTATTTTTAATTCAATTTTCAATTCGTTTTCTACATCCTAATACACATATGAACATTGATGTACTTTTTGGAATCGAAAAAAAATGCGTATTGAACAACCATATAGGTTATTAAACGTCGAACTATCTAGGTAAAAATATTGCAAAATTCACGAGTATAACCTAACGTTGGATGTTCTAAAGCGATTTTTGATTTGATTTCAATATGTATATAGCATCCATACACTTTTGTGAAACTATTTATACTAATTTGGAGTCACGAAAAACATTTTGAAAGACTATTTCGACCTTCCAACATTCAATCTCCGCGGTTTTGGCAAAAATTATACATAATTCAAACGTCAAAACCTTTGTTGAATGTCCAAAAATTTATTTTTAATTCAATTTTCAATCATTTTCTACATCCTATATACATATGAAGAATGATGCATTAGTTTAGAATCACAAAAATACGTATTGAACAATCATATAGGTTGTTTAACGTTGAATAATTTTGGTCAAAATTTTACAAAATTCACAAGTATAACCTAACGTTGAATGTTCTAAACGTATTATTGATTTGATTTCAATATGTATAAAGCATCCATACACTTTTGTGAAACTATTTGTACCAATTTGGAGTCACAAAAACACATATGGAAAGACTATTTCGGCCTTGCAACATCGAATCGCCGCCGTATTTCCAATAATTGTTCATAATTCAAACGTCAAAACCATTGTTGAATGTCCAAAATGTATTTTTAATTCAATTTTCATTCGTTTTCTACATCCTAATACACATATGAACATTGATGTACTTTTTTGAAATCAAAAAAATGCGTATTGAACAACCATATAGGTTATTAAACGTCGAACTATCTAGGTAAAAATTTTGCAAAATTCACGAGTATAACCTAACGTTGGATGTTCTAAACGAATTTTTGATTTGATTTCAATATGTATATAGCATCCATACACTTTCATGAAACTATTTATACTATTTTGGAGTCACGAAAAAATATTTTGAAAGACAATTTCGACCTTCCAGCATTGAATCTCCGCCGTTTTGGCAAAAATTATGCATAATTCAAACGTCAAGACCTTTGTTGAATGTCCAAAAATTATTTTTAATTCAATTTTCAATCATTTTCTACATCCTAATACATATACGAAGAATGATGCACTAGTTTAGAATCAAAAAAATACGTATTGAACAACCATATAGGTTTTTTAACATTGAATAATTTTGGTCAAAATTTTATAAAATTCACAGGTATAATCTAACGTTGGATGTTCTAAACGTATTATTGATTTGATTTCAATATGTATAAAGCATCCATACACTTTTGTGAAACTATTTTTACCAATTTGGAGTCATAAAACGCATATTGAAAGACTATATCGGCCGTGCAACATCAAATCGCCGTTTTTTTTTTTTTTGCCATAATTGTACATAATTCAAACTTTAAATCCATTGAATGAATCCAAAATGTATTTTTAATTCAATTTTCAATCGTATTCTACATCCTAATACACATATGAACATTGATGTACTTTTTTGGAATCGAAAAAATGCGTATTGAACAACCATATAGGTTATTAAACGTCGAACTATCTAGGTAAAAATATTGCAAAATTCACGAGTATAACCTAACGTTGGATGTTCTAAACGAATTTTTGATTTGATTTCAATAATATGTATATAGCATCCATACACTTTTGTGAAACTATTTATACTAATTTGGAGTCACGAAAAAACATTTTGAAAGACTATTTCGACCTTCCAACATTCAATCTCTCCGCGGTTTTGGCAAAAATTATACATAATTCAAACGTCAAAACCTTTGTTGAATGTCCAAAACGTATTTTTAATTCAATTTTCAATCATTTTCTACATCCTAATACATATCGAAGAATGATGCATTAGTTTAGAATCAAAAAAATACGTATTGAACAATCATATAGGTTGTTTAACGTTGAATAATTTTGGTCAAAATTTTACAAAATTCACAAGTATAACCTAACGTTGAATGTTCTAAACGTATTATTGATTTGATTTCAATATGTATAAAGCATCCATACACTTTTGTGAAACTATTTGTACCAATTTGGAGTCACAAAAACACATATGAAAAAGACTATTTCGGCCTTGCAACATCGAATCGCCGCCGTATTTCCAATAATTGTTCATAATTCAAACGTCAAAACCATTGTTGAATGTCCAAAATGTATTTTTAATTCAATTTTCATTCGTTTTCTACATCCTAATACACATATGAACATTGATGTACTTTTTTGGAATCGAAAAAATGCGTATTGAACAACCATATAGGTTATTAAACGTCGAACTATCTAGGTAAAAATTTTGCAAAATTCACGAGTATAACCTAACGTTGGATGTTCTAAACGAATTTTTGATTTGATTTCAATATGTATATAGCATCCATACACTTTCATGAAACTATTTATACTATTTTGGAGTCACGAAAAAATATTTTGAAAGACAATTTCGACCTTCCAGCATTGAATCTCCGCCGTTTTGGCAAAAATTATGCATAATTCAAACGTCAAGACCTTTGTTGAATGTCCAAAAATTATTTTTAATTCAATTTTCAATCATTTTCTACATCCTAATACATATACGAAGAATGATGCATTAGTTTAGAATCACAAAAATACGTATTGAACAATCATATAGGTTGTTTAACGTTGAATAATTTTGGTCAAAATTTTACAAAATTCACAAGTATAACCTAACGTTGAATGTTCTAAACGTATTATTGATTTGATTTCAATATGTATAAAGCATCCATACACTTTTGTGAAACTATTTGTACCAATTTGGAGTCACAAAAACACATATGGAAAGACTATTTCGCCTTGCAACATCAAATCGCCGCCGTTTTTCCAATAATTGTTCATAATTCCAACTTTAAATCCAAATCCATTGTTGAATGTCCAAAATGTATTTTTAATTCAATTTTCATTCGTTTTCTACATCCTAATACACATATGAACATTGATACTTTTTTGGAATCGAAAAAAATGCGTATTGAACAACCATATAGGTTATTAAGCGTCGAACTATCTAGGTAAAAATTTTGCAAAATTCACGAGTATAACCTAACGTTGGATGTTCTAAACGATTTTTGATTTGATTTCAATATATGTATATAGCATCCATTTTTTTTGTGAAACTATTTATACTAATTTGGAGTCACGAAAAAACATTTTGAAAGACTATTTCGACCTTCCAACATTCAATCTCCGCGGTTTTGGCAAAAATTATACATAATTCAAACGTCAAAACCTTTGTTGAATGTCCAAAACGTATTTTTATTTTTAATTCAATTTTCAATCATTTTCTACATCCTAATACATATACGAAGAATGATGCATTAGTTTAGAATCACAAAAATACGTATTGAACAATCATATAGGTTGTTTAACGTTGAATAATTTTGGTCAAAATTTTACAAAATTCACAAGTATAACCTAACGTTGAATGTTCTAAACGTATTATTGATTTGATTTCAATATGTATAAAGCATCCATACACTTTTGTGAAACTATTTTACCAATTTGGAGTCACAAAACACATATGGAAAGACTATTTCGGCCTTGCAACATCGAATCGCCATAGTATTTCCAATAATTGTTCATAATTCAAACGTCAAAACCATTGTTGAATGTCCAAAATGTATTTTTAATTCATTTTTTCATTCGTTTTCTACATCCTAATACACATATGAACATTGATGTACTTTTTTGAAAAAAAAAAAATGCGTATTGAACAACCATATAGGTTATTAAGCGTCGAACTATCTAGGTAAAAATTTTGCAAAATTCACGAGTATAACCTAACGTTGGATGTTCTAAACGAATTTTTGATTTGATTTCAATATGTATATAGCATCCATACACTTTTTGAAACTATGAAACTATTTATACTAATTTGGAGTCACGAAAAAATATTTTGAAAGACTATTTCGACCTTCCAACATTCAATCTCCGCGGTTTTGGCAAAAATTATACATAATTCAAACGTCAAAACCTTTGTTGAATGTCCAAAACGTATTTTTAATTCAATTTTCAATCATTTTCTACATCCTAATACATATACGAAGAATGATGCATTAGTTTAGAATCACAAAAATACGTATTGAACAATCATATAGGTTGTTTAACGTTGAATAATTTTGGTCAAAATTTTACAAAATTCACAAGTATAACCTAACGTTGAATGTTCTAAACGTATTATTGATTTGATTTCAATATGTATAAAGCATCCATACACTTTTGTGAAACTATTTTTACCAATTTGGAGTCACAAAAACGCATATTGAAAGACTATATCGGCCGTGCAACATCAAATCGCCGCCGTTTTTGCCATAATTGTACATAATTCAAATTCAAAAACCAAAACCATTGTAAATGTCCAAAATGTATTTTTAATTCAATTTTCATTCGTTTTCTACATCCTAATACACATATGAACATTGATACTTTTTTTGGAAAAAAAAAAAATGCGTATTGAACAACCATATAGGTTATTAAACGTCGAACTATCTAGGTAAAAATTTTGCAAAATTCACGAGTATAACCTAACGTTGGATGTTCTAAACGAATTTTTGATTTGATTTCAATATGTATATAGCATCCATACACTTTTGTGAAACTATTTATACTAATTTGGAGTCACGAAAAAACATTTTGAAAGACTATTTCGACCTTCCAACATTCAATCTCCGCGGTTTTGGCAAAAATTATACATAATTCAAACGTCAAAACCTTTGTTGAATGTCCAAAGTATTATTTTTAATTCAATTTTCAATCATTTTCTACATCCTAATACATATACGAAGAATGATGCATTAGTTTAGAATCACAAAATACGTATTGAACAATCATATAGGTTGTTTAACGTTGAATAATTTTGGTCAAAATTTTACAAAATTCACAAGTATAACCTAACGTTGAATGTTCTAAACGTATTATTGATTTGATTTCAATATGTATAAAGCATCCATACACTTTTGTGAAACTATTTGTACCAATTTGGAGTCACAAAAACACATATGAAAGAAAGACTATTTCGCCTTGCAACATCGAATCGCCGCCGTATTTCCAATAATTGTTCATAATTCAAACGTCAAAACCATTGTTGAATGTCCAAAATGTATTTTTAATTCAATTTTCATTCGTTTTCTACATCCTAATACACATATGAACATTGATGTACTTTTTGGAATCGAAAAAAATGCGTATTGAACAACCATATAGGTTATTAAGTTATTAAACGTCGAACTATCTAGGTAAAAATTTTGCAAAATTCACTTAGTATAACCTAACGTTGGATGTTCTAAACGAATTTTGATTTGATTTCAATATGTATATAGCATCCATACTTTTTCATGAAACTATTTATACTATTTTGGAGTCACGAAAAAATATTTTGAAAGACAATTTCGACCTTCCAGCATTGAATCTCCGCCGTTTTGGCAAAAATTATGCATAATTCAAACGTCAAGACCTTTGTTGAATGTCCAAAAATTATTTTTAATTCAATTTTCAATCATTTTCTACATCCTAATACATATACGAAGAATGATGCACTAGTTTAGAATCACAAAAATACGTATTGAACAACCATATAGGTTGTTTAACATTGAATAATTTTGGTCAAAATTTTATAAAATTCACAGGTATAATCTAACGTTGGATGTTCTAAACGTATTATTGATTTGATTTCAATATGTATAAAGCATCCATACACTTTTGTGAAACTATTTTTACCAATTTGGAGTCACAAAAACGCATATTGAAAGACTATATCGGCCGTGCAACATCAAATCGCCGCCGTTTTTCCCATAATTGTACATAATTCAAACTTTAAATCCATTGTTGAATGTCCAAAATGTATTTTTAATTCAATTTTCAATCGTATTCTACATCCTAATACACATATGAACATTGATGTACTTTTTTGGAATCGAAAAAATGCGTATTGAACAACCATATAGGTTATTAAACGTCGAACTATCTAGGTAAAAATATTGCAAAATTCACGAGTATAACCTAACGTTGGATGTTCTAAACGAATTTTTGATTTGATTTCAATATATATATAGCATCCATACACTTTCGTGAAACTATTTATACTAATTTGGAGTCACGAAAAAACATTTTGAAAGACTATTTCGACCTTCCAACATTCAATCTCCGCGGTTTTGGCAAAAATTATACATAATTCAAACGTCAAAACCTTTGTTGAATGTCCAAAACGTATTTTTAATTCAATTTTCAATCATTTTCTACATCCTAATACATATACGAAGAATGATGCATTAGTTTAGAATCACAAAAATACGTATTGAACAATCATATAGGTTGTTTAACGTTGGTTGTTTAACGTTGAATAATTTTGGTCAAAATTTTACAAAATTCACAAGTATAACCTAACGTTGAATGTTCTAAACGTATTATTGATTTGATTTCAATATGTATAAAGCATCCATACACTTTTGTGAAACTATTTGTACCAATTTGGAGTCACAAAAACACATATGGAAAGACTATTTCGCCTTGCAACATCGAATCGCCCGTATTTCCAATAATTGTTCATAATTCAAACGTCAAAACCATTGTTGAATGTCCAAAATGTATTTTTAATTCAATTTTCATTCGTTTTCTACATCCTAATACACATATGAACATTGATGTACTTTTTGGAATCGAAAAAAATGCGTATTGAACAACCATATAGGTTATTAAACGTCGAACTATCTAGGTAAAAATTTTGCAAAAATTAACCTAGTATAACCTAACGTTGGATGTTCTAAACGAATTTTGATTTGATTTCAATATGTATATAGCATCCATACACTTTTGTGAAACTATTTATACTATTTTGGAGTCACGAAAAAAAATATTTTGAAAGACTATTTCGACCTTCCAACATTGAATCTCCGCGTTTTGGCAAAAAATTATACATAATTCAAACGTCAAAACCTTTGTTGAATGTCCAAAAATTATTTTTAATTCAATTTTCAATCATTTTCTACATCCTAATACATATACGAAGAATGATGCATTAGTTTAGAATCAAAAAAAAATACGTATTGAACAACCATATAGGTTGTTTAACATTGAATAATTTTGGTCAAAATTTTATAAAATTCACAGGTATAATCTAACGTTGGATGTTCTAAACATATTATTGATTTAATTTCAATATATATAAAGCATCCATACACTTTTGTGAAACTATGTTTACCAATTTGGAGTCACAAAAACACATATTGAAAGACTATTTCAGTTGCTTGCACATCAAATCGCCGCCGTTTTGCCATAATTGTACATAATTCAAACTTTAAAACCATTGTTGAATGTCCAAAATGTTTTTTTTAATTCAATTTTCATTCGTTTTCTACATCCTAATACACATATGAACATTGATGTACTTTTTTGGAATCGAAAAAATGCGTATTGAACAACCATATAGGTTATTAAACGTCGAACTATCTAGGTAAAAATATTGCAAAATTCACAAGTATAACCTAACGTTGGATGTTCTAAACGAATTTTTGATTTGATTTCAATATGTATATAGCATCCATACACTTTTGTGAAACTATTTATACTAATTTGGAGTCACGAAAAAACATTTTGAAAGACTATTTCGACCTTCCAACATTCAATCTCTGCGGTTTTGGCAAAAATTATACATAATTCAAACGTCAAAACCTTTGTTGAATGTCCAAAACGTATTTTTAATTCAATTTTCAATCATTTTCTACATCCTAATACATATACGAAGAATGATGCATTAGTTTAGAATCACAAAAAATACGTATTGAACAATCATATAGGTTGTTTAACGTTGAATAATTTTGGTCAAAATTTTACAAAATTCACAAGTATAACCTAACGTTGAATGTTCTAAACGTATTATTGATTTGATTTCAATATGTATAAAGCATCCATACACTTTTGTGAAACTATTTGTACCAATTTGGAGTCACAAAAACACATATGGAAAGACTATTTCGGCCTTGCAACATCGAATCGCCGCCGTATTTCCAATAATTGTTCATAATTCAAACGTCAAAACCATTGTTGAATGTCCAAAATGTATTTTTAATTCAATTTTCATTCGTTTTCTACATCCTAATACACATATGAACATTGATGTACTTTTTTTGAATCGAAAAAAATGCGTATTGAACAACCATATAGGTTATTAAGCGTCGAACTATCTAGGTAAAAATTTTGCAAAATTCACGAGTATAACCTAACGTTGGATGTTCTAAACGAATTTTTGATTTGATTTCAATATGTATATAGCATCCATACACTTTTGTGAAACTATTTATACTAATTTGGAGTCACGAAAAAATATTTTGAAAGACAATTTCGACCTTCCAGCATTGAATCTCCGCGGTTTTGGCAAAAATTATACATAATTCAAACGTCAAAACCTTTGTTGAATGTCCAAAACGTATTTTTAATTCAATTTTCAATCATTTTCTACATCCTAATACATATACGAAGAATGATGCACTAGTTTAGAATCACAAAAATACGTATTGAACAACCATATAGGTTGTTTAACATTGAATAATTTTGGTCAAAATTTTATAAAATTCACAGGTATAATCTAACGTTGGATGTTCTAAACGTATTATTGATTTGATTTCAATATGTATAAAGCATCCATACACTTTTGTGAAACTATTTTTACCAATTTGGAGTCACAAAAAACACATATGAAAGACTATTTCGCCTTGCAACATCAAATCAAATCGCCGCCGTTTTTCCCATAATTGTACATAATTCAAACTTTAAATCCATTGTTGAATGTCCAAAATGTATTTTTAATTCAATTTTCAATCGTATTCTACATCCTAATACACATATGAACATTGATGTACTTTTTTGGAATCGAAAAAAATGCGTATTGAACAACCATATAGGTTATTAAACGTCGAACTATCTAGGTAAAAATTTTGCAAAATTCACGAGTATAACCTAACGTTGGATGTTCTAAACGAATTTTTGATTTGATTTCAATATGTATATAGCATCCATACACTTTTGTGAAACTATTTATACTAATTTGGAGTCACGAAAAAACATTTGAAAAAGACTATTTCGACCTTCCAACATTCAATCTCCGCGGTTTTGGCAAAAATTATACATAATTCAAACGTCAAAACCTTTGTTGAATGTCCAAAACGTATTTTTAATTCAATTTTCAATCATTTTCTACATCCTAATACATATACGAAGAATGATGCATTAGTTTAGAATCACAAAAAAATACGTATTGAACAATCATATAGGTTGTTTAACGTTGAATAATTTTGGTCAAAATTTTACAAAATTCACAAGTATAACCTAACGTTGAATGTTCTAAACGTATTATTGATTTGATTTCAATATGTATAAAGCATCCATACACTTTTGTGAAACTATTTGTACCAATTTGGAGTCACAAAAACACATATGGAAAGACTATTTCGGCCTTGCAACATCGAATCGCCGCCGTTTTCCAATAATTGTTCATAATTCAAACGTCAAAACCATTGTTGAATGTCCAAAATGTATTTTTAATTCAATTTTCATTCGTTTTCTACATCCTAATACACATATGAACATTGATGTACTTTTTTGGAATCGAAAAAATGCGTATTGAACAACCATATAGGTTATTAAACGTCGAACTATCTAGGTAAAAATTTTGCAAAATTCACGAGTATAACCTAACGTTGGATGTTCTAAACGAATTTTGATTTGATTTCAATATGTATATAGCATCCATACACTTTTGTGAAACTATTTATACTAATTTGGAGTCACGAAAAAAACATTTTGAAAGACTATTTCGACCTTCCAACATTCAATCTCTCGCGGTTTTGGCAAAAATTATACATAATTCAAACGTCAAAACCTTTGTTGAATGTCCAAAAATTATTTTTAATTCAATTTTCAATCATTTTCTACATCCTAATACATATCTGAAGAATGATGCATTAGTTTAGAATCACAAAAAATACGTATTGAACAACCATATAGGTTGTTTAACGTTGAATAATTTTGGTCAAAATTTTACAAAATTCACAAGTATAACCTAACGTTGATGTTCTAAACGTATTATTGATTTGATTTCAATATGTATAAAGCATCCATACACTTTTGTGAAACTATTTTTACCAATTTGGAGTCACAAAAAACACATATGGAAAGACTATTTCGCCTTGCAACATCGAATCGCCGCCGTATTTCCAATAATTGTTCATAATTCAAACGTCAAAACCATTGTTGAATGTCCAAAATGTATTTTTAATTCAATTTTCATTCGTTTTCTACATCCTAATACACATATGAACATTGATGTTCTTTTTTGGAATCGAAAAAATGCGTATTGAACAACCATATAGGTTATTAAACGTCGAACTATCTAGGTAAAAATTTTGCAAAATTCACGAGTATAACCTAACGTTGGATGTTCTAAACGAATTTTTGATTTGATTTCAATATGTATATAGCATCCATACACTTTTGTGAAACTATTTATACTAATTTGGAGTCACGAAAAAACATTTTGAAAGACTATTTCGACCTTCCAACATTCAATCTCCGCGGTTTTGGCAAAAATTATATAAATCAAACGTCAAAACCTTTGTTGAATGTCCAAAACGTATTTTTAATTCAATTTTCAATCATTTTCTACATCCTAATACATATACGAAGAATGATGCATTAGTTTAGAATCACAAAAATACGTATTGAACAATCATATAGGTTGTTTAACGTTGAATAATTTTGGTCAAAATTTTACAAAATTCACAAGTATAACCTAACGTTGAATGTTCTAAACGTATTATTGATTTGATTTCAATATGTATAAAGCATCCATACACTTTTGTGAAACTATTTGTACCAATTTGGAGTCACAAAACACATATGGAAAGACTATTTCGGCCTTGCAACATCGAATCGCCGCCGTATTTCCAATAATTGTTCATAATTCAAACGTCAAAACCATTGTTGAATGTCCAAAATGTATTTTTAATTCAATTTTCATTCGTTTTCTACATCCTAATACACATATGAACATTGATGTACTTTTTTGGAATCGAAAAAATGCGTATTGAACAACCATATAGGTTATTAAACGTCGAACTATCTAGGTAAAAATTTTGCAAAATTCACGAGTATAACCTAACGTTGGATGTTCTAAACGAATTTTTGATTTGATTTCAATATGTATATAGCATCCATACACTTTTGTGAAACTATTTATACTAATTTGGAGTCACGAAAAAACATTTTGAAAGACTATTTCGACCTTCCAACATTCAATCTCCGCGGTTTTGGCAAAAATTATACATAATTCAAACGTCAAAACCTTTGTTGAATGTCCAAAACGTATTTTTAATTCAATTTTCAATCATTTTCTACATCCTAATACATATACGAAGAATGATGCATTAGTTTAGAATCACAAAAATACGTATTGAACAATCATATAGGTTGTTTAACGTTGAATAATTTTGGTCAAAATTTTACAAAATTCACAAGTATAACCTAACGTTGAATGTTCTAAACGTATTATTGATTTGATTTCAATATGTATAAAGCATCCATACACTTTTGTGAAACTATTTGTACCAATTTGGAGTCACAAAAACACATATGGAAAGACTATTTCGGCCTTGCAACATCGAATCGCCGCCGTATTTCCAATAATTGTTCATAATTCAAACGTCAAAACCATTGTTGAATGTCCAAAATGTATTTTTAATTCAATTTTCATTCGTTTTCTACATCCTAATACACATATGAACATTGATGTACTTTTTGGAATCGAAAAAAAAAATGCGTATTGAACAAACATATATAGGTTATTAAACGTCGAACTATCTAGGTAAAAATTTTGCAAAATTCACGAGTATAACCTAACGTTGGATGTTCTAAACGAATTTTTGATTTGATTTCAATATGTATATAGCATCCATACACTTTTGTGAAACTATTTATACTAATTTGGAGTCACGAAAAAACATTTTGAAAGACTATTTCGACCTTCCAACATTCAATCTCTCCGCGTTTTGGCAAAAATTATACATAATTCAAGCGTCAAAACCTTTGTTGAATGTCCAAAAATTATTTTTAATTCAATTTTCAATCATTTTCTACATCCTAATACATATACGAAGAATGATGCATTAGTTTAGAATCACAAAAATACGTATTGAACAATCATATAGGTTGTTTAACGTTGAATAATTTTGGTCAAAATTTTACAAAATTCACAGGTATAATCTAACGTTGGATGTTCTAAACGTATTATTGATTTGATTTCAATATGTATAAAGCATCCATACACTTTTGTGAAACTATTTTTACCAATTTGGAGTCACAAAAACACATATGGAAAGACTATTTCGCCTTGCAACATCAAATCGCCCGTATTTCCAATAATTGTTCATAATTCAAACGTCAAAACCATTGTTGAATGTCCAAAATGTATTTTTAATTCAATTTTCATTCGTTTTCTACATCCTAATACACATATGAACATTGATACTTTTTGGAATCGAAAAAATGCGTATTGAACAACCATATAGGTTATTAAACGTCGAACTATCTAGGTAAAAATTTTGCAAAATTCACGAGTATAACCTAACGTTGGATGTTCTAAACGAATTTTTGATTTGATTTCAATATGTATATAGCATCCATACACTTTCGTGAAACTATTTATACTAATTTGGAGTCACGAAAAAACATTTTGAAAGACTATTTCGACCTTCCAACATTCAATCTGTTTTTTGGCAAAATTATACATAATTCAAACGTCAAAACCTTTGTTGAATGTCCAAAACGTATTTTTAATTCAATTTTCAATCATTTTCTACATCCTAATACATATACGAAGAATGATGCATTAGTTTAGAATCACAAAAATACGTATTGAACAATCATATAGGTTGTTTAACGTTGAATAATTTTGGTCAAAATTTTACAAAATTCACAAGTATAACCTAACGTTGAATGTTCTAAACGTATTATTGATTTGATTTCAATATGTATAAAGCATCCATACACTTTTGTGAAACTATTTGTACCAATTTGGAGTCACAAAAACACATATGGAAAGACTATTTCGGCCTTGCAACATCGAATCGCCGCCGTATTTCCAATAATTGTTCATAATTCAAACGTCAAAACCATTGTTGAATGTCCAAAATGTATTTTTAATTCAATTTTCATTCGTTTTCTACATCCTAATACACATATGAACATTGATGTACTTTTTTGGAATCGAAAAAATGCGTATTGAACAACCATATAGGTTATTAAACGTCGAACTATCTAGGTAAAAATTTTGCAAAATTCACGAGTATAACCTAACGTTGGATGTTCTAAACGAATTTTTGATTTGATTTCAATATGTATATAGCATCCATACACTTTTGTGAAACTATTTATACTAATTTGGAGTCACGAAAAAACATTTTGAAAGACTATTTCGACCTTCCAACATTGAATCTCCGCGGTTTTGGCAAAAATTATACATAATTCAAACGTCAAGACCTTTGTTGAATGTCCAAAAATTATTTTTAATTCAATTTTCAATCATTTTCTACATCCTAATACATATACGAAGAATGATGCATTAGTTTAGAATCACAAAAATACGTATTGAACAATCATATAGGTTGTTTAACGTTGAATAATTTTGGTCAAAATTTTACAAAATTCACAAGTATATAATCTAACGTTGAATGTTCTAAACGTATTATTGATTTGATTTCAATATGTATAAAGCATCCATATACTTTTGTGAAACTATTTTTACCAATTTGGAGTCACAAAACACATATTGAAAGACTATTTCGGCCTTGCAACATCGAATCGCCGCCGTTTTTGCCATAATTGTACATAATTCAAACTTTAAAACCATTGTTGAATGTCCAAAATGTATTTTTAATTCAATTTTCATTCGTTTCTACATCCTAATACACATATGAACATTGATGTACTTTTTGGAATCGAAAAAATGCGTATTGAACAACCATATAGGTTATTAAACGTCGAACTATCTAGGTAAAAATTTTGCAAAATTCACGAGTATAACCTAACGTTGGATGTTCTAAACGAATTTTTGATTTGATTTCAATATGTATATAGCATCCATACACTTTCGTGAAACTATTTATACTAATTTGGAGTCACGAAAAAACATTTTGAAAGACTATTTCGACCTTCCAACATTCAATCTCCGCGGTTTTGGCAAAAATTATGCATAATTCAAACGTCAAGACCTTTGTTGAATGTCCAAAAATTATTTTTAATTCAATTTTCAATCATTTTCTACATCCTAATACATATACGAAGAATGATGCACTAGTTTAGAATCACAAAAATACGTATTGAACAATCATATAGGTTGTTTAACGTTGAATAATTTTGGTCAAAATTTTACAAAATTCACAAGTATAACCTAACGTTGAATGTTCTAAACGTATTATTGATTTGATTTCAATATGTATAAAGCATCCATACACTTTTGTGAAACTATTTGTACCAATTTGGAGTCACAAAAACACATATGGAAAGACTATTTCGGCCTTGCAACATCGAATCGCCGCCGTATTTCCAATAATTGTTCATAATTCAAACGTCAAAACCATTGTTGAATGTCCAAAATGTATTTTTAATTCAATTTTCATTCGTTTTCTACATCCTAATACACATATGAACATTGATGTACTTTTTGGAATCGAAAAAAAATGCGTGATTGAACAACCATATAGGTTATTAAACGTCGAACTATCTAGGTAAAAATTTTGCAAAATTCACATTAGTATAACCTAACGTTGGATGTTCTAAACGAATTTTTGATTTGATTTCAATATGTATATAGCATCCATACACTTTCGTGAAACTATTTATACTAATTTGGAGTCACGAAAAAATATTTTGAAAGACAATTTCGACCTTCCAGCATTGAATCTCCGCCGTTTTGGCAAAAATTATGCATAATTCAAACGTCAAGACCTTTGTTGAATGTCCAAAAATTATTTTTAATTCAATTTTCAATCATTTTCTACATCCTAATACATATACGAAGAATGATGCACTAGTTTAGAATCACAAAAATACGTATTGAACAATCATATAGGTTGTTTAACGTTGAATAATTTTGGTCAAAATTTTACAAAATTCACAAGTATAACCTAACGTTGAATGTTCTAAACGTATTATTGATTTGATTTCAATATGTATAAAGCATCCATACACTTTTGTGAAACTATTTTTACCAATTTGGAGTGGAGTCACAAAAAACATATATGAAAGACTATATTCGGCCTTGCAACATCGAATCGCCGCCGTTTTTCCAATAATTGTTCATAATTCAAACGTTAAAACCATTGTTGAATGTCCAAAATGTATTTTTAATTCAATTTTCATTCGTTTTCTACATCCTAATACACATATGAACATTGATGTACTTTTTTGGAATCGAAAAAATGCGTATTGAACAACCATATAGGTTATTAAACGTCGAACTATCTAGGTAAAAATTTTGCAAAATTCACGAGTATAACCTAACGTTGGATGTTCTAAACGAATTTTTGATTTGATTTCAATATGTATATAGCATCCATACACTTTGTGAAACTATTTATACTAATTTGGAGTCACGAAAAACATTTTGAAAGACTATTTCGACCTTCCAACATTCAATCTCCCGGTTTGGCAAAAATTATACATAATTCAAACGTCAAAACCTTTGTTGAATGTCCAAAACGTATTTTTAATCAATTTTCAATCATTTTCTACATCCTAATACATATACGAAGAATGATGCATTAGTTTAGAATCACAAAAAAATACGTATTGAACAATCATATAGGTTGTTTAACGTTGAATAATTTTGGTCAAAATTTTACAAAATTCACAAGTATAACCTAACGTTGAATGTTCTAAACGTATTATTGATTTGATTTCAATATGTATAAAGCATCCATACACTTTTGTGAAACTATTTGTACCAATTTGGAGTCACAAAAACACATATGGAAAGACTATTTCGCCTTGCAACATCGAATCGCCGCCCGTTTTCCAATAATTGTTCATAATTCAAACGTCAAAACCATTGTTGAATGTCCAAAATGTATTTTTAATTCAATTTTCATTCGTTTTCTACATCCTAATACAAAAAAAAGGTCGAAAATAGTGCTTTAAGTGCCTTTATTCGATCGCTGTGGTGTCTTTATTCATCGTCAAATAGTCTTTCAATATGCATTGGACAAAATTTTTACTCCAAATTGGTAAAATAGTTTCACAAACGTATGGATACTTTATACATATTGAAATCAAATCAATAATAACGTTAGAACATTCAACATCACGTTATACTTGTGAATTTTGTAAAATTTTGACCAAAATTATTCAACGTTAAACAACCTATATGGTTGTTCAATACATATTTTTGTGATTCCAAACTAGTACATCATTCTTTGTATATGTATTAGGATGTAGAAAATGATTGAAAATTGAATTGAAATTACGATTTGGACATACAACAAAGGTTTTGACGTTTGAATTATGTATAATATTTTGCAAAACGCAATGAGATCCAATTTTGGAAGGTCGAAATAGTCTTCAAAATGTTTTTTTGTGAATCCAAATTAGTATATAATTTCACCTAAAGTGTATGGATACTATTTACATATTGAAATCAAATCAAAAATACGTTTAGAACATCCAACGTTAGGGTTATACTTCGTGAATATTATAAAATTTGACCTAGATAGTTTTGACGTTAACAACCTATATGGTGGTTCAATACGGATTTTATGATTCCAAAAAGTACATCGTTGTTCTCATGTATTGGGATGTAGAAAAGCGATTGAAAATTGAATTAAAAATACGTTTTGGACATTCAACAATGGTTGTGACGTTGAATTATGTACAATTATTGGAAAAGCGCGGCGATCTCGATGTTGCAAGGTCGAAATAGTCTTTCAATATGCGTTTTGTGACTCCAAATTGGTAAAAATAGTTTCACAAAAGCGTATGGATTCTTTATACATATTGACATCAAATCAATAATACGTTTAGAACATTCAACGTTAGGTTATATTTGTGAATTTTTAAAATTTTGACAAAATTATTCAACGTTAAACAACCTATATTGTTCAATACGTATTTTTGTGATTCTATACTAGTACATTAATCTGGGTATATGTATTATGATGTGAAAATGATTGAAAATTGAATTAAAAATACATTTTGGACATTCAACAAATGTTTGACGTTTGAATTATGTATAATTTTGCAAAAATGCTGTGACGATTCGATGTTGCAAGTACGAAATAGTAATTTAATATCGCTTTTGTGACACCACATTAGTAAAAATAGTTTCACCGAAAAGTGTATGGACGCTGTATACATATTGAAATCAAATCAATAATACGTTTAGAACATTCAACGTTAGGTTATATTTGCGAACTTTTTAAAATTTTGACAAAATTATTCAACGTTAAACAACCTATATTGTTCAATACGTATTTTTGTGATTCTATACTAGTACATTAATCTAGGTATATGTATTATGATGTAGAAAATGATTGAAAATTGAATTAAAAATACGTTTTGGACATTCAACAAATGTTTTGACGTTTGAATTATGTATAATTTTGCAAAAATGCGGCGATTCGATGTTGCAAGGCCGAAATAGTAATTTAATATGCGCTTTTGTGACACCACATTAGTAAAAATAGTTTCGCGAAAGTGTATGGATGCTGTATACATATTGAAATCAAATCAATAATACGTTAGAACATTCAACGTTAGGTTATATTTATAACTTTTAAAATTTTGACAAAATTATTCAACGTTAAACAACCTATATTGTTCAATATATTTTTATGATTCTAAACTAGTATATTAGTCTTGGTATATGTATTAGAATGTGAAAATGATTGAAAATTAAATTAAAAATATGTTTTGGACATTCAACAAAGGTTTTGACTTTTGAATTATGTATAATTTTGCAAAAACATGGAGATTAAATGTTGAAGGTCAAAATAGTCTTTCAAAATATATTTTTGTGCCCCAAAATAGTATAAATAATTTCACTAAAGTGTATGGATGCTATATACTTATTGATATCAAATCAAAATACGTTTAGAACATCCAACGTTAGGTTATACTCGTCAATTTTGTAAAATTTTGACCTAGATGAAGTTCGACGCTTAACAACCTATATGGTTGTTCAATATGGATTTTGTGAATCCAAACAAATACATCGATGTTCTCATGTTTATTAGGATATTGAAAATGGTTGAAAATTGAATTAAAAACATATTTTGGACATTCAACAATGGTTTTGACGTTTGAATTATGTACAATTATTGGAAAAACGCAGCGATTCGATGTTGCAAGGCGAAATAGTCTTTCAATATGCATTTTTTTGACTCCAAATTGGTAAAAATAGTTTCACAAACGTGTATGGATACTTTATACATATTGAAATCAAATCAATAATACGTTTAGAACATTCAACATTACGTTATACTTGTGAATTTTGTAAAATTTTGACCAAAATTATTCAAGCGTTAAACAACCTATATGGTTGTTTAATACATATTTTTGTGATTCCAAACTAGTACATCATTCTTCGTATATGTATTAGGATGTAGAAAATGACTGAAAATTGAATTGAAATACGTTTTGGACATACAGCAGAGGTTTTGACGTTTGAATTATGTATAATATTTTGCAAAACGGCGGGGATCCAATGTTGGAAAGTCGAAATAGTCTTCCAAAATATTTTTTTGTGAATCCAAATTAGTATAAATAATTTCACGAAGTGTATGGATACTATTTATATATTGAAATCAAATCAAAAATAACGTTAGAACATCCAACGTTAGGGTTATACTCGTGAATATTATAAAATTTTGACCTAGATAGTTTGACGCTTAACAACCTATATGGTGGTTCAATACGGATTTTATGATTCCAAAAAGTACATCAGTGTTCTCATGTGTATTGGGATGTAGAAAACGATTGAAAATTGAATTAAAATACGTTTTGGACATTCAACAATGGTTTGACGTTTGAATTATGTACAATTATTGAAAAAAAGCGGCGGCGATTCGATGTTGCAAGGCGAAATAGTCTTTCAATATGCGTTTTGTGACTCCAAATTGGTAAAAATAGTTTCACAAAAGCGTATGGATGCTTTATACATATTGACATCAAATCAATAATACGTTAGAACATTCAACGTCATGTTATATTTGTGAATTTTTTAAAATTTTGACAAAATTATTCAACATTAAACAACCCTATATTGTCAATCACGTATTTTTGTGATTCTAAACTAGTACATTAGTCTAGGTATATGTATTATGATGTGAAAATGATTGAAAAATTGAATTAAAATATCGTTTTGGACATTCAACAAATGTTTTGGCGTTTGAATTATGTATAATTTTGCAAAAAGGCGGCGATTCGGTGTTGCAAGGCGAAATAGTCTTTAATATGCACTTTGTGACACCAAATTAGTAAAAATAGTTTCACGAAGTGTATGGATGCTCATATACATATTGAAATCAAATAAATAATACGTTTAGAACATCTAACGTTTGGTTATATTAGTGAATTTTGTAAAATTTTAAACCAAAAAGTATTCGACGTTAAACAACCTATATGGTTGTTCAATACGATATTTTTGTGATTCTAAACTAGTACATTAGTCTTGGTATATGTATTAGGATGTAGAAAATGATTGAAAATTTAATTAAAAATATGTTTAGGACATTCAACAAAGGGTTTTGACTTTTGAATTATGTATAATTTTGCAAAAAGCGGCGGAGATTCAATGTTGAAGGTCAAAATAGTCTTTCAAAAATATTTTTCGTGACTCCAAATTAGTATAAATAGTTTCACGAAAAGTGTATGGATGATATACTTATTGATATCAAATCAAAATACGTTTAGAACATCCAACGTTAGGTTATACTCGTCAATTTTGTAAAATTTTTGACCTAGATAGTTCGACGTTTAATAGCCTATATGGTTGTTCAATACGGATTTTTGTGATTCCAAACAAAAATACATCGGTGTTCTCATGTGTATTAGGATATTGAAAATGATTGAAAATTGAATTAAAAATATATTTTGGACATTCAACAATGGTTTTGACGTTTGAATTATGTACAATTATTGGAAAAACGGCGGCGATTCGATGTTGCAAGGCCGAAATAGTCTTTCAATATGCATTTTTTTGACTCCAAATTGGTAAAAATAGTTTCAAAAACGTGTATGGATCCTTTATACATATTGAAATCAAATCAATAATACGTTTAGAACATTCAACATTTGGTTATACCTGAGAATTTTGTAAAATTTTGACCAAAATTATTCAACGTTAAACAACCTATATGGTTGTTCAATACGTATTTTTGTGATTCCAAACTAGTACATCATTCTTCGTATATGTATTTGGATGTAGAAATGACTGAAAATTGAATTGAAATTATGTTTTGGACATTCAAAAGAGGTTTTGACGTTGAATTATGTATAATTTTTTTTAAAAGCGGCATAGATTCAATGTTGGAAGGTCGAAATAGTCTTCCAAAATGTTTTTTGTGACTCCAAATTAGTATAAATAATTTCGCGAAAGTGTATGGATGCTATTTACATATTGAAATCAAATCAAAATACGTTTAGAACATCCAACGTTAGGTTATACTCGTGAATATTCTAAAATTTTGACCTAGATAGTTTGACGTTAACAACATATATGGTGGTTCAATACGGATTTTTATGATTCCAAACAAGTACATCGGTGTTCTCATGTGTATTAGGATGTGAAAGCGATTGAAAATTGAATTAAAAATACGTTTTGGACATTCAACAATGGTTTTGACGTTTGAATTATGTACAATTATTGAAAAACGGCGGTATTCGATGTTGCAAGGCCGAAATAGTCTTTCAATATGCGTTTTGTGACTCCAAATTGGTAAAAATAGTTTCAAAAAGCGTATGGATGATTTATACATATTGACATCAAATCAATAATACGTTTAGAAACATTCAACGTTGGGTTATATTCAGTGAATTTTTTAAAATTTTGACAAAATTATTCAACGTTAAACAACCTATATTGTTCAATACGTATTTTTGTGATTCTATACTAGTACATTAATCTAGGTATATGTATTATGATGTAGAAAATGATTGAAAATTGAATTAAAAATACGTTTTGGACATTCAACAAATGTTTTGACGTTTGAATTATGTATAATTTTTGCAAAAAATGCAGCGATTCGATGTTGCAAGGCGAAATAGTAATTTAATATGCGCTTTTGTGACACCACATTAGTAAAAATAGTTTCACGAAAGTGTATGGATGCTGTATACATATTGAAATCAAATCAATAATACGTTTAGAACATTCAGCGTTAGGTTATGTTCGCGAATTTTTAAAATTTTGACAAAATTATTCAACGTTAAACAACCTATATTGTTCAATACGTATTTTTATGATTCTAAACTAGTATATTAGTCTTGGTATATGTATTAGAATGTAGAAATGATTGAAAATTAAATTAAAATATGTTTTGGACATTCAACAAAGGTTTTGACTTTTGAATTATGTATAATTTTGCAAAGCGGCGAAGATTAAATGTTGAAGGTCAAAATAGTCTTTCAAAATATTTTTTGTGCCCAAAATAGTATAAATAATTTCACGAAAGTGTATGGATGCTATATACTTATTGATATCAAATCAAAAAATACGTTTAGAACATCCAACGTTAGGTTATACTCGCTCAATTTTGTAAAATTTTTGACCTAGATAGTTCGGACGCTTAACAACCTATATGGTTGTTCAATATGGATTTTTGTGAATCCAAACAAATACATCGAGGTGTTCTCATGTTTATTAGGATATTGAAAATGGTTGAAAATTGAATTAAAAACATATTTTAGACATTCAACAATGGGTTTTGACGCTTGAATTATGTACAATTATTGGAAAAACATTTTGGCGATTCGATGTTGCAAGGTCAAATAGTCTTTCAATATGCATTTTTGACTCCAAATTGGTAAAAATAGTTTCACAAACGTGTATGGATACTTTATACATATTGAAATCAAATCAATAATACGTTTAGAACATTCAACATTACGTTATACTTGTGAATTTTGTAAAATTTTGACCAAAATTATTCAACGTTAAACAACCTATATGGTTGTTTAATACATATTTTTGTGATTCCAAACTAGTACATCATTCTTCGTATATGTATTAGGATGTAGAAAATGACTGAAAATTGAATTGAAATTACGTTTTGGACATACAATGAGAGTTTTGACGCTTGAATTATGTATAATATTTTGCAAAACGGGCGGAGATCCAATGTTGAAGGTCGAAATAGTCTTCCAAAATATTTTTTGTGAATCCAAATTAGTATAAATAATTTCACGAAAGTGTATGGATACTATTTACATATTGAAATCAAATCAAAAATACGTTTAGAACATCCAACGTTAGGTTACTCGTGAATATTATAAAATTTTCGACCTAGATAGTTTGACGTTTAACAACCTATATGGTGGTTCAATACGATTTTTATGATTCCAAAAAGTACATCGGTGTTCTCATGTGTATTAGGATGTAGAAAACGATTGAAAATTGAATTAAAAATACGCTTTGGACATTCAACAATGGTTTTGACGTTTGAATTATGTACAATGGTGGAAAAACAGCGGCGATTCGATGTTGCAAGGCGAAATAGTCTTTCAATATGCGTTTTGTGACTCCAAATTGGTAAAAAATAGTTTCACAAAAGCGTATCGATGCTTTATGCATATTGACATCAAATCAATAATGCGTTTAGAACATTCAACGTCATGTTATATTTGTGAATTTTTTAAAATTTTGACAAAATTATTCAGCGTTAAACAACCTATATTGTCAATACGTATTTTTGTGATTCTAAACTAGTACATTAGTCTAGGTATATGTATTATGATGTGAAAATGATTGAAAATTGAATTAAAAAATACGCTTTTGGACATTCAACAAATGTTTTGACGTTTGAATTATGTATAATTTTTGCAAAAGGCGGCGATTGGTGTTGCAAGCGCCCGAAATAGTCTTTTAATATGCACTTTGTGACACCAAATTGGTAAAAATAGTTTCACAAACGTGTATGGATACTTTATACATATTGAAATCAAATCAATAATCGTTTAGAACATTCAACATTACGTTATACTTGTGAATTTTGAAAAATTTGACCAAAATTATTCAACGTTAAACAACCTATATGGTTGTTCAATACATATTTTTTGTGATTCCAAACTAGTACATCATTCTTCATATATGTATTAGGATGTGAAAAATAACTGAAAATTGAAATGAAATTACGTTTTGGACATACAATGAGTTTTGACGTTTGAATTATGTATAATATTTTGCAAAAACGGCGGAGATCCAATGTTGGAAGGTCGAAATAGTCTTCCAAAATGTTTTTTGTGAATCCAAATTAGTATAAATAATTTCACGAAAGTGTATGGATACTATTTACATATTGAAATCAAATCAAAAAATACGTTAGAACATCCAACGTTAGGTTATACTCGTGAATATTATAAAATTTTGACCTAGATAGTTGACGCTTAACAACCTATATGGTGGTTCAATCATGGATTTTATGATTCCAAAAAGTACATCGTTGTTCTCATGTGTATTGGGATGTAGAAAACGATTGAAAATTGAATTAAAAATACGTTTTGGACATTCAACAATGGTTTTGACGTTTGAATTATGTACAATAATTGGAAAAACGTTGGCGATTCAAGTTGCAAGCCCGAAATAGTCTTTCAATATGCATTTTTCTTACTCCAAATTGGTAAAAATAGTTTCACAAAAGTGTATGGATGCTTTATACATATTGAAATCAAATCAATAATACGTTTAGAACATCCAACGTTAGGTTATACTTATGAATTTTGTAAAATTTTGACCAAAATTATTCAACGTTAAACAACTTATATGGTTGTTCAACACGTATTTTTTTTATTCCAAACTAGTACATCATACTTCGTATATGTATTAGGATGTAGAAAATGACTGAAAATTGAATTGAAATTAAGTTTTGGACATTAAACAAAGGTTTTGACATTTGAATTATGTATAATTTTTGCAAAAACGGCGGAGATTCAATGTTGGAAGGTCGAAATAGTCTTTCAAAATATTTTTTGTGACTCCAAATTAGTATAAATAGTTTCACGAAAGTGTATGGATGCTATATACATATTGAAATCAAATCAAAAAACGCGTTAGAACATCCCACGTTAGGTTATACTCGTGAATTTTGTAAAATTTTGACCTAGAGAGTTCAACATTTAACAACCTATATGGTTGTTCAATACGCATTTTTGTGATTCCAAACAAGTACAAGAGTTTTCTCATGTGTATTAGGATGTAGAAAACGATTGAAAATTGAATTAAAAATACATTTTGGACATTCAACAATGGTTTGACATTTGAATTATGTACAATTATTGGAAAAACGGCGGCGATTCGATGTTGCAAGGCCGAAATAGTCTTTCCATATGTGTTTTTGTGACTCCAAATTGGTACAAATAGTTTCACAAAAGTGTATGGATGCTTTATACATATTGAAATCAAATCAATAATACGTTTAGAACATTCAACGTTAGGTTATACTTGTGAATTTTGTAAAATTTTGACCAAAATTATTCAACGTTAAACAACCTATATGGTTGTTCAATACGTATTTTGTGATTCCAAACTAATGCATCATTCTTCGATATGTATTAGGATGATGAAAAATGATTGAAAATTGAATTAAAATACGTTTGGACATTCAACAAAGGTTTTGACGTTTGAATTATGTATAATTTTTGCAAAACGGGGAGATTGTATGTTGGAAGGTCGAAATAGTCTTTCAAAATATTTTTTTTCATGACTCTAAATTAGTATAAATAGTTTCAACGAAAGTGTATGGATATATACATATTGAAATCAAATCACATTGAAGTACCAAGTGTGTGATGGATCATTTTACCTATTTTTGTTGACCCTATTGCCACCCCATCTAATGTAAAGAAGACAATATAATTTAATAAACTACAGGTGATGTCTCAATAACTATGACTACCTAGAGAGAAGGCTAGCTTATGTATATGTCCGTGTCTCTGTATTAAGTTCATCCAATGTGTTTTATTTGTCTCAAACTAACTCCATAAAGACAAAAAAAAAAAAATAGTATCAAGATATATGGTCAATAATTAACCTAACACTGCAATGAAAAATGTTCTATTTGTGAATTTTACTTAGAAATAATTTGTTTACGCTTGCCAAAAACATGAACATCAAGCCACATTAATTATTTTTAGCTTATAACTTATCTTATAATTGTAGGATAATGGAGCTCGTTCAAGATGACAAGATCAAAAGACTGATGATGATGCTGTAAAATATGTTTCTTCCAAAAGTACAAATAAGAAGACTAAATATGTTGATGCTGGACTATAAAGAACATTCAACTTGAGAGTCTAGCCATAAAAATCTCCAAGTAACATATAGATTTATACATACATCTTCGAAATCCTTTGCAACTACCTAAGAGAGAGTCTAGTGCTTTACCTAACGTCTACACTTTTGTAGACAATATGAGCCCATCTAAAGCATCGTTAAAAATGTAAATATTGCTGCCATACTGCCATAAAAGTTTTAAGGTCGGTAGATCAAACAGAGATCAGACTCTGTTTCAGCTCAACATATTTACTTGTTACAACTTACCACTCAATATTGTACGCTACACCTGAAAAGCAATATAGAGAAAAATGGACTTAATGGATATATCAACCACAAAACTTCAGTGAACATGCTTTCGTAAATTAAGCTTTAAATATTGCAGCTAACCCAACACAGGCAAATGTAAGAACTTTTTCTTCCTTTAAATTTCCAAACTAAAATCTTGTCAATTTGAATTCAAGCATCATAAAGAACTACTTAAGAGCAAGATTACCAAGAAAGAAACAAAAGATAGGTGCCAAAAATCTCTCTCATATCTAGGCAAACATAAGACTTGCTTGCATTGATGTAGATGAATTCGTGCTTTAAAGCAAAATTAAAATGCAACACGCAGAGTTTCAAAGTGAAAATGCATTATAAAAACGACTCTAAAGTTAGAAGCAACATGATTATGCATTTATATTGAGAATGAACAACAATGAAATCAAGCATCTACAAATGCAATTTATTGACGAGTCCATGCACTAATTTCACAATCCCACTAAAATGACTAAGGTAATTAGGACCACTCTAGAAATATA